>WBOK01000148.1:0-161790 GCA_009289805.1 Alternaria gansuensis | reverse complement strand
AAAAATCGCGACTTTGTTTTGTGTGGCTGCTTTGGTTGGGTGGCCGAAAAGTATATGTGGCCGAAAAGTATATGGCCGAGCTTAAAGCTATTGTTGTTGCAGCTATTATAGATTATAAGCTAGCTGTTAAACAGGCTACACTGCAGGTTAACTAGAGTTATATATAGTATTATAAAGCTTATATCCTTAATTAAAAGCGCTTACTAGAGCAGGAGCTAAGCAGCAAAACTATAAAACAATATTTCTTAAGCGCGGTAATTTTTAACTAGAGGCTTTTACGTAGAAAGCTTTCTAGTAGACGTAATACTGCTATTAATCTCTTTATAGCAAGTAATAATATTACTAAGCAGCTTAAGATTGTTAACCTAGTACTTATTATTATTCTGTCCCTAAAAACTAGTTAGCAGCCTAAGCAAGAAGCTTAAATAATTAAAAACTTACCTTTTTATTTTTAGATATTGCTATAAAATAATTAGTAAGATTATTATTAATAGTATAGTATGTGTAAGATAAGCAACTGCTGTAGCAAGTACTACCTTAACTACTAGTCTAAACTTAGTTAAAGCAGCACTTAGCATATAAACTATTAAGCATTTTCTTTATATAGCGCTTATATAGAAAAACACAAAAATATAATAAATTAGCAGTAATCTTTAAAGAGCTTATAGGCACCTTATTTTAAGTAGAGGAAGGCGTGTTATGCTTTATAAACAGCTTAATAGGCGTATATAGGCTATTGCTATTCTTATATTACTAATCTCTTAACGTTGCTTAAGCAGTAATTTATTTAACTTTTAAATAGACTTATAAACAGTCCTGCCTTTACACTAGCTTAATATTTTAGTCAAGCTCTCTTATAGATTAAAAATTAAATAATAACTTAATAAAGAACTAAATTTAATAGGCAAGTTAATTAGTTATTAAGCAAAGCTACTAGAAGCCTTACAGTACGCATATAAATTAAAAAGTAAAAGTAATAAACATTTATTATTTTAAATATTACCTGCTTACTAAATTTTATTATTGTATAAGCTTTAACGCGCATAATGCTTATACTTAGCACTATTTTTATACTCTTAACAACAACTTTTTAAACAACGCTTACACTTGTTGCTATTAAGAGCAGACTATACTAGAAAAATTAGCAGCTAATTAGTAAGAAAATAGTAAAGTAACAAGGCTTACTATACTAATAGTAATAGAGGTGCGTTAAAGATTAGAAAGACTTAGTAATTAATATTATATAAGCCTAAAGATTTTAGAAAGGCAGAAGACGTAATTAGTATTTATATTAACTGCATATAAACTA
Organism: Alternaria gansuensis; assembly: GCA_009289805.1. Classification (NCBI taxonomy): domain Eukaryota; kingdom Fungi; phylum Ascomycota; class Dothideomycetes; order Pleosporales; family Pleosporaceae; genus Alternaria; species Alternaria gansuensis. Next base: position 160,481 of record WBOK01000148.1, on the reverse strand, counting down.
ATTAAGTAATATTTAAAGTCTATCTAATATTTTAATATTACAACAGAACTAAGCTACTTACTTAATTAAAAACAACATTACAATATTACAACAAAAGTAAAAGATTAAGCAGTAGGACTAAAATTATAGACCTTTTAATTAACAACGTTAATTTAGTAAGGATTAACTTCTTGCTTACAGCTTAGATTAATAGTTTCTTACTAACCTAGGGGATGTGTTAGAGTATTAACACGCGGATCACCCTTTTGATCAGGTAATCCTGGTAAGCTATTCACGTAACAGCCCCGCTAGCGTCTATATAAACGGGCCAGATCGTCTCATGTCTCTTGAGTAGTTATTTAGACACTTTGTTGTGGCACTTAGTTGATCAATACACTCACTTTCCACTCAGGTGATCGAACAATTGCTCCTTCTCAGCTCCAACAAAGCCTAATACACTATACGCTCTAGTTAAGCTAGCTACGCACATTAACAACAGGCTCTAAGAACAATATAATTAAAAGAACTTTTTTTAACTTAGCCTAGTAAGTCTAAAACAGCAACGCAGTAGGTATAATAAAAATAGCAATACTATTATAACTAGTAAAGCATAAAACAAGGCTAAAAACAAAAAACTTAAAAAAAATGCATAATAGCCTTTCTAAGAACAAACACTAAAAGCAGTATAAAAATAAAGCATGTTTTTAGTATAGCAAAGTTAAACGCTTTGCCTAAAACTATAAAGAAGAACAAGTAAAACAGGTAGCAATTAAAATTAGAATAATTAGATAAAGAACGCTATACCTAGTTTGAATAAAACTAGATAACAACTTAAGTAACTTAAACCTCTATAAGAAGGCACGCTTAATAAACAGCTACAAAATTATGCTATAACTAAAACTAGATAATAAAGTTTCTACTTTAAGTAAACCTAGGCTGTTAAATTAAACAGTTAAAAATGAGGTTATACTAGAATAATTAGCTAATAACTTATATTAGATGTGCAGAACAATTATGCACTACGCTAATAAATATATAGTTTAAGCAAGAATTATAATGACTAGCAAGAATACTAAGAAAGTTACATATTAAGCAATATACTAATAACCCTACTTTATTAATCTAGTAGCTAAAGTTAAGAACTAAAAAGCTAAAAAAGTAAATAGTACTAAAAAATATATAAAGTTATGTTAGTACAACTGTAAGCTTAGTTATAAGTTCTATAAAAAAAAAAGTGTAAAGTAGACTAAGACTAGTGCTACTGCCTAAACTTACAGGTAGATAAGTGCTTAGTGAATAAGTATTACCTCTATAAACCTAAGAAAGTAAAAATCTAATACTAACTCTTATAAACGTAATACAAGGATAGATACAACTTGTATTAACAGTAACTTAAAAAGGCATAATAAGTAAATAACTACTACTATATTATTTTATTATTAAACCTCTGTAAGGTAGCGGATTGCCTAAATAATAGATTAATAAAACTAGAGCTAAAAAAATAAGCTGTAAGGCAAGAGATACTTTACTAAAACTTTTATTAGAGCTTTTATTATAATAATAGTTGCTTAATACACTATAGCACTAAGTATAGTGTAGGCTACTTTTCTAAAAAAATAGTAAGTAGGCAAAAAACTAAAATGCTGCTAGAGATAAGGTTATACTAGTAAAAGTATACGTAAAACAGCTCTAAAAAAGATATAACATACTAATAGTTAGGTAAATTAGTTACTTATAACTATATTTATATAAAGTTACAATTTATAAGCGCTTATGAATAGTAAAGCTGTATAAACAATAATCTTTTTATTTATTTTTTAAGGTATCAAAGGTAGTGGTTGTTGTTGTAGTCAAAATGGGTTTTCCAAAAAAGTGAAAAGCAGCTGCCCTCTACTAATCAGTCGCAAAATTCAAAAAAAGATTGTGTGTAGTCGACGAAATTCGAATAATCTTTTTATAAGTAGTAAAAAAATATAAGATATTATATTAAGTTAAGAAAAAACTAATGTTAATAGTGTTAGCTAACAAAAAACTTATAAGATATAGAGACAGTATATTATAGTTAAAGACTAAGTTAACAAAGCTATAAATAGCAGGCATAAAGTACTAGAAAAATATAAATATAATAGATCTAGGAGAACTAGACATGTTAATTAATTATGATTAGCTAGATGTATATAACTCTACCCTTAATTAGTAAATAAAAATAATACTTAAAAAAGAACTTGTATACAAGGTTGCTAAAGTATGTAAAAAAATACTGTTAATAAATTAAAGCTTACTTTAAAATAGAAGCTTAAGCAAAATCTTGCTAAATAAAATTGAAAGAATCTATATAAAGGCAGTTAGAAAATAGAGGTTATTTGTATAAAGTAAGTTATAACTATAAAGAAAAAACTTCTACTAATAAATATACTTTATCTAGAAAATTAAACCAAAAACTAAAAAAGCAAAATAGTTATTTTTCTCTTATAAAAAGCTTATAGAACTTGCTAAAACAAGATATCTATATTATAAAGAATTCTAAGAAAAAGCTATCTTTAAACCTAAGAGAGACCTCATAGTTGTTATTATCATACTAAATAAGAACTTTAAAAACTTCGATATATAGACTGAGAATTAGTTTTATATAAATATAAGTTGACAATTAGGTACTGTTATAATGCTAAAATAATAGGATATTTAACATAACAAAATAGCAATAGTAAAAGAGAGTTAGATTCTACTAAAAGTATTCAATAGTTATCCTTTACAATAGCTATAGTAATACTGAGCTACTAGGTAAGCTATAGGCTAGCTTACTAAGTATTAATAAGCTATTTTATATTATTATCTAAATAAATCTCAAAAATAAGCCTTTTATTATAACTAGATAGATTTTTATATTACTACTCTTTAGGTCTTACACAAAAGAAACTAACTATTTGTATTTAAGAATTTATACTTTTTAGCAGTTTTTATTTGTTCAAAAGAAAGTTATACGAAAATTCATTTTAATCTTTTTTTCTCCCTTAATTTGGGCGAGATTGCAAGGGCAATCATGCTTACTTAGCAACTCACTAAGCAGCGTATCTTCAAGAAGAAGTTCTTGGCATTTCAAATCACTTACTCTTTTTGGTATAGTTCTTCTACCTATAGAATTATATAGCTTTAAAAACAATAACCTTTTTAATTACTTTTTTTGTCACTCCTCTGTACTTACACAGTTAAGATAGACAGTGCATATAATAGTAGTAATTCTTAAAATCAATTCAGTATATTTTAATAGTTTATTAACTATAATAAAAGTCTGTAATATGGTGTTAACGTTGACGCGCTAGTAAGGTGTAAGCTATTTGTTCAGATAAGCTATTCGCTTTTAAACTACGTTAAGTAGTAAGCCTTACGTAGTATATAATTTTATTCAATTTACTAGACTTATTTTATCTTATAAGCTAAATAACTGTTGCACTTGTCTGTAGGCTACATTTAAGCGTGTTGCATCTTGGTAGCAGTATAGTAATATTATTTTATTTACTTTAATTATTTGCAACTTTGTAGCATAAAAAACTACGCTATTTTAATGTAGTTTAATATCTTTATTTGCTCCCTAAATTAGGTTTATAGTAGTAGAGTTATAACGCGTTAAAGTTGGGATGATTTTGATGTTATGATGTTCAGGTAGCTCACATGCTGACCTGGCTCACATGGCGCACGGGCACTGTAGGTAGAGGGTAGCTGCTTTTCACTCTTTTGGAAAACTCATTTTGACTACAGCAGCAACCACCACCTTTGACACCTTAAAAATAAAAAATTGGTTTTTCTTTTCTTTGCACAACCTTGGTGGCGTGGTACCCTGAGGTCTTTATGGATGCATTTCTCTGTCTACGAGATCTAGTCATACTTCTCTCTTCGTTCTATCTTTACTTGGAATAGGTCTTTCTTAGGCTCCTTTTCACGGCTTTTGGTTTCTATATGTTGTTTTGCACACTAGGTACACTGCGATACTATGCAAATTATAGTTTTAGTTCTTCTTGCATTAGGTTACCGCTTATCACTATGTTGCTATGTGCCGATCGGGTTTCTCTATCTAAGACCCTACTATCTCATAGTTCTATGTGGTATATCTGCTGCGGCGGATTTGCGATGATAAGTACCATTTTTCATTAGATGTACTTTTGGGTTGTAATGTTTATCGTCGTTTGCGGTAGGCAAGGCATGTTAGCATGTGTGTGCGCGAATGTGTTCGGTGGACGTGAACAGTAGGTTGCGTTATCTTGGGAACAAAGGGTTTTGTCACGCAGAGCAGGGAAGAGAGGTCTGCAAATTCAATACTTGATTCGCATTCGTTGAGTATGCCTTCGATGTCCACGTGTTACGGAGGTTGAAGATGCAGTTGATCAGAATCCTCAGAATCCTCCAAGCATGCTATGAACCTGCTCCAACTGCTAGACGCCTATATGCGCTGCAGAAATCCCAAGGTGGTCTGCCCCATGCATGTACATTCAGTGCCACAATGATGGTTTCCAAGGAATTCAGATATCCTCATCCTCCTCGAGGATGTCGTCCTTGTCGTCGTCGTCCTCCTTCGCCTCAGCCTTGATGCTTTGATGTTCCTGATCGTCCTCAATCTCAGGTGTCGGCGCCTCCTTCTTTGGGCGACGGCGACCCTTCTTAGGAGTAATCTCGCCATCGCCGCCCTCATCATCGGTCTTGGCTTTACGCTTACGAGGAGTAACCGGCTTCTTAGTAGGAGTGCCATCAGTAGGGCTAGCGATAGGCACTCCAGCTTTGAGTGCATCCATCTCCGGCTTCAAAGCAGTCTTGATCTTGTTGATCTTCTGGCGACAACCATTCGCGTTGCGGCCAGCAGGGACAGGAGCGGCCTGCGGCAAGTTAACATGAAGTACTTTGTACATTGGAGGTGATGGATGGGGTTTTACTAACGTTGAAGTCGATTTGTAAGTTTCCGGACTCCATGGCACTGAGGAGGTAGACGAGCTGGTTGCTGTTAGTTTTACAGCCAGCTGTGTAAGGTCATCGCGGCGAACATACCACTTCATGCTCAGTCCAACCTTGGTTCTTTCCACCGGCACCTTTGTGGGTGTTGTGTTCGGACATGGTGTGTTTTTGTGGTAGTTGGTGTTGATTTAGTAGAGGTCTTTTTGCGTGTGCAAGATGGGTTGTTGTGGCAGCGATATGAGGATTGAAAGCGGTGGAAGAGGAAGAAGTCAAGGGGAGGACGCGCGTAATGTTGATTTTTGAGAAGGAAAAATTGCCAAGCGGGGTGGAACTTGCTCTCTCACCGTGATTTCTCAAAGGGCGAAGACGACACGTGATTCATCGTGCAAGGTGTAAGATGCGTGGTGAAGGTGAATCCCAGTTACTCATAGCAACGCAGTGGCCACGTCATTGAAGAAGCTGAGAAGACCAGAATGTACGCTTTATTTTTGAGGATCGCGGAAGAATGGGTTAGTATTTAATCATAAATGCAGATGCTGCATTGAGGAGCATACTCCAACTGACGGTCAACATGACAAGTCAGCGGCAAGCTCCAATGTATATATAAGCTACCGGAAGAGAAGCAAATAGCTCATCAGTATCACTACATCCAGTATTCCTACATTTCTAATCTGACGTGACTTCTGTGTATAAATCGACACTCGCCTTGACCAGTTAAATCCCGCACTCACCAACCCACAACAACGCTGCCACACATGAACAGACCCTCCTCACCCTCGTCTTCACATCTTCCTATAACCTCACATCCCCCACCCGATACCTCGCATCCTCAAATCTCTCGCCGCTGCCCCTCCCCTTGCAACTCATACAAATTCAACACAACAACCAACAAGAAAAAACAATCCAACATGTCCGACAACGGAGGCAGCAAAGCCGGCGCCGGCAATGGCAAGGGCTGGAATGATTGTCAGCGTGTATGTCTCTCTCCCACCCTACTACACACTGTTTCTTTCTGTTCAACTGCTGACAAAACATTATGTAGCTCGCGTACTACTTTAACCTCGTCGAGTACTCGAACGTCAAGCTCGATTTCGCCGTACATATCCTGCTTCATCTATTCTTTCTCTCTTCCTCCTACTTTTGTACCCTTTTCTCTTCTCCTCTCGTCTCCCCTCCCTGCCTCCTCTACTAACACCACCCACAGAACGCCCCTCGTCCCGACGGAAAATCTGCAGGCGCCTGTCGCATAATGGTCGACCGCCTCAAAGGCACCTTGAAGACAGAACTCGCTACTCTCCGTGGCGTCGACGAAGCTGATGTAGCGGGTGGTACTCCTAAGAAGACTCCGACAACGCGAAAGCGCAAGGCGAAGGGTGAGACTGGTGATGGTGGTGCTGCTGCTGAGGGAGAGGTTGCTACGCCTACTAAGCGTGGTCGGAAGAAGAAGGTTGTTGAGAAGGAAGATCTGGTAGGTGACAAGGATGGTGGTGACAATGAGGAGCTTACTCTCGTTAAGCCTGAGCTCAAGACTGAGGAGGTTGAGGATGAAGTCTTAGGGGATGGTATGGCGGCTGGAGCTATGTAGGAGGTGTCCGGGTTAACTTGAATTGCTTACTGACGTTGATGTCGCGGAGCTTTTCAGCCGGACATGCTCAACTTTGGCGGATACCACGGGTTCTTTTCAGCAACAGAGAGAGAGGTGGGAATGACGACACAAGGGAACGACCAAGTTCATGAACATTGAGTTTAACAAAAAGAAAATTTCGTATGGGTATCTTAACTATTCTCTCAAACTCGCAACTTTATCAGTCATGAAACATGCGTGATGGGGAGTACAAATTCCATTCACCATCCAATCACATATGCCAAAAAAGCAAAGAACATCAATATCGCCATTCTTCACCGCGTATAATCCGGTTTCGTCGCCTTGTTAACAATAGGTGGCGGCCCATCCGTATCTGGATAAGGCAGTGGCGCACCAGGCGGTGGTCTCGAAAAAGCCGAGCCAGCAGGCGGTGACGTACGCGTACCCGACACAGGCGGCGGTCTAGGGCCATCTTGCAGAGGTGTCTTAGGCGGTCTGGGTGGAGCATTAGATAACCTATCATCCCAACTAGTCGCAGAACTCATCCAGGATACCGGACGACCCGCTTGAAATTGCTCATCTGAGCGACGTCCTGGAGATACTAATTCGCCTGAATGACGGGGTAGAAGATCGCTGAAGCCATCTGTACTCGCTGATTGTGGGTATTCGTCTGTGGATACGACGAGGAACTTGTCGTTATCTGAGGGTCGGCGTTGGTCTGGTAGAGGGCGAAAGGCGGGATGGATATTTGTGTAGTATTCTGGTGCGAGTTCTTCGGCTGGGAGTTCGACAGCCATGGGTGCTGGATCGGGGATGGTAGGAAGGGGTTTATTGGGTGCTTGGGCGCCGGTGGAGAATGACGATTCTCCTTTCGCAGCGCGCTCCCAACGCACTTTTGCGAAGTGTATTCTTGCAATCTTTGCGGCTGAGTCCAGTGTAATGCCTTGTACTCCTTTCTCCGCTAGGTACATGCGCGTATTCGTGCTGATCTCGGCAAGAGCATTCCACTCGTTCATTCCAAACTCTCCCACACCCACGTTGACGTTCAACCGGTAATAGTTCTCGGGGTTTACGTGTCGTTTTGCGAGGTGGTCCTTCATCTCCTTGTGTATCTTTTCGCAGTCTTCAATCTTCTGGATAAGCCTCCGTCTGGCCTCTGCGAAGTCCCCGATACCGCTTGAGACGAAGCCTTCCCACCACAGATGTTGCTGGGCGTTTGTACCTTCTGGTCGCTTTCCAGTCCCTATACTTATGAAAACGCCAACCTCGCGCCCAGGCCATTCGTTGGAAACAGCTTCGTCGAGAGCCATAGGGGCTGGGTTGTATTTGCCGGAGCCTTCATCGAGGAAAACGGATTGGCCGATTTGAATTGGCTTAAATGCCAAGGCGGTTGCGCATGTCGCTCGGCCGGCTTGCCATATCGTGGCGTTGGGTTCAATGGCGGGTTCTTTGCGGGAGTCGTAGGAGCGGAGGAGTATCTGGCCGTTACCAGATTTTCTTGTGCCTCTGTAGACGGCTGTGACAGCGCTGTAGGTAGTTAAGTTACTGAAATGTGGATGACACGCATGCTACTCACGTCTTGGTGCGCTCTTCTCGGTTGTCGTATAGCAAGGCGTGAGGGTTGCCCCACTTCATGGCGGCTATGCGCATGTTTACGGGCGTCATACCAATCTGGCTGTAGTTGCTGGCGTTACTAGCGCTCCTTTGCATCCGGCCTGAAATGGCACTCCCGGGGGTCATGGGTGGTGCATCAGGGCCGTTGTGGTTGTCATTGCCCTCATCATCGTAGATGGTGTGTTCGCGTACGCATTGCATTATAGCCTCCTCCAACTTTGATGCCTTGAAAAGCGTGGATCGATATGGAATGCCGGCAAACGTCTTATCCGTCTCGAAGACTCTTCTTGTCATGCGCACGTAGACGTCTTTGCACGTCTCAACGTCCATTCTCAGCCGACCCAGCATGATAGCAATCAAGCCTCCAGTGCCGGTCCCCACGATAAGATCGAAGTGTTCGCATGGTTTCGGAACTTCGTGCCGTTTTGGGGCTCGACCTTCGGTTTCGACAAAAGTTCGGTGCATCAATTCTTGAAGGATGATGAGCATCGAGTACCCCCGCACGCCTCCGCCGTCTGTCACATGGGTTAGCACCTGCCATACTGGAGCCTTACATGGCCAGCATACCTAGCGACAGAATGCGCAGTGGCGGGCCTTTTGTCGTATCTTTCCGGCGCACTCCGTTGAGTGCCATTTTGGAATCCTGTATGCCTGCCTGGCTGGGGGCGTTGGGTATCGCAGGTCCTGGGTGGCTCCTCCTACAAGGCGCGCAAAGAAGTTCGCTACGTTGTGTAAATAGTGTCAAGCCGAAGGATCTGGTCTGCTGAAGCCGGAGTCTGCACGCCGGCGGCTGGCGTGGGCTGACTGCGCGGCTGAGGAGCTCTCTGGATTCGTCGTGATGCTAAGCAATAAAGCGCGGCTGAGTGGAATCCAAGCCTGGGCGCGCGCGCTCAAAAGCGCTCAAAGATGGTGGTGTGAGGTCCGCAGCTAGGTGAGGGGGTTTACGTGGGAGAGTTGAGAAGATTCTTGACTCTTGTCAGTCCTGGACAGCAGCCCAGTTGGTTCACAGCGTCGTCACTCGTCATCCGCCAAGCACAGCGTCAGCCGAACTGCACCGCCACCTCGGCTCCGCTCCTCAGCCCATGAAAACTTGGTTCCTCCTGGCATGGCGGTGCTGCCAGAGCCCCAAGATCTTCCGTCTCTACCGGTTTGGCGACAAACGATCTTCATGCCCTTGCAGCGGCAATGCCATGGCCCGCTTTGCAAGATGGAACTCCCTTCCACCACCACGACGCGAACTCATGACTATCCAATCGTGAACCCCTCCGTCCCTGCTTCGGATGGCGACGCTTCCGATCGAATAGCGATGCCGACTGCATCTTGATCGAGATGAGGGGAAATGGGAAATGCCTCGTCTTGTCGTGATCCATGCGTCTTTTATCATTCGCTGGCCGAGGAAATTCGCTGGCATGTCGCAACGCCAACCCTGGCCTCGAGTTTACTGTGGACCTACACACTTCCACATGTCATGAAATTGTACGTTACGCTCCACGTAGGGATTCCCTGTGTTTCCACGTGACGTCGAAAAGAGCCTAATGCCAAGATCGCCATGCAAGACCTTCGATGAAGTGATACACATCTTCGTACATCGATACCTGCTCTCAAACTCGCGTCACAAGTCCATTGATGAAATAAGCTTACTCTGACTAATCTACTCCACCACAATGATTTCTATAATTATCAAACCACCTCAAATCCAGCCGCTTTACTTCTTCCTCGGCACATCAATCAACCCCTTACTCTCCTTGATCCGCCACTGTATCGCCTTCGCAAGCTGATAAAGTACTTCCAATGTCGGCATATTCACCCCAGCATTCTTCCCTGCCCTCAACGGCTCACCCAACAAATTTTCAAACTCGATGAAATTGCCCTGCATCAACGTCAGTCCAATCCTATCATCCACAACGACCGGATAAACCCACCTTGTCTAAATCTTGCTGCATACTCGGCTTCAAATAACTCTCCAACGGATCAGCATGGATAGTCTGCTCCACCTAGAATGATGGTGTACGAAGTCAATGTATGTCTCACATGCAGTTGTACACGGGAGTTCTTACCACCCCACCATCCAACTCAACCCCACACACTGCCTTCGCAGCCTCAACAATCTCCCTCATAGCCGGTCTAACAAGGCCGTCCAGTGCTCCATCCGCTAGTCTCAATCTCCCATCATCCAGCCCCGTAATTGCGCAAATAGGGTTTAAACAAGCGTTAAACACAAGTTTCTTCCATCGATCATGCAGGACATTCGGTGAATAGCGGCATTGGGTTTTTCCGCCTGCGCTGTAGAGAGCAACGAATTCCTTGGCTCGACGCCCTGCGACGGCGGGGTTGATGTTTGACGTCGGAAAGGCGCCTATTAACAATTTGTCGTCCTCATCTTGGATGATGGTACCGGGAATCGGTTCTGCGCTGTCTATCATGGAGATACCCGAGAGAACGGGAATGTTTGGGTGGGGGTACAAGAACGGTTTTTCGATATTGAGGCCGTTTTGGAGGAGGATCAACGTGGTTTTGTTGCTATTTTGGCCCTGGGGAAGGGCTGGGGTGATGAGATCAACGGCTGTGGGGGGGATATCCGGGATATTCTTGGTACAGAGGAGGATGTAGTCGTATGGGGGGAGGTTCTCTATGATGAGGCTCGGGATCGTGTTGCGGACTTGGGAGTGTTAGTTATATGTGATGAGTAGACAGAGATTAAGACGTGCCGACACTGGGTCTCCAGCCTTTTAAATTTCCATGATCGCAGCTTTCGATTGTGTAGCCTTTGTCTTTGACGACATTGTAGTTGGAACGCAGCACCACGGTTACAGTTGCGAGACTGCCGACTTCGAGGTTGACGGCTGCGATTGCACCGACGGCGCCACCGCCGACGATTAACACACTTTTCTTGTTGTCAGCCATGGTGTAGGATCACCTGAGCGGATGTTGTGAACTCACATTGGTGAAGTGGCGTTGATGACTGTTGACGCGATAGGGCGCGACGCGTTAATGGGGTGGAGGGGCAGCTACGACTTGGAACATGACTTCGTCACAATTGCACCATGCCCTTGTACCTGCTACATCCGGAAATCATCACTTGGCGCAAACGGTACTATCACGTTGAGCAAGAACACATGTTTTGCGGTCCCTTCAATCGAGCTCCATTTGATGCATATGTAGGTTACAGTCCGTAATTCGTGGCTGGTGACCTTTTGTCGCCAAATCTTCCGCCTCACACGCCTTCCTTCTTATCGCACTGATGGTTGATGCATTGCTTGAGTCGAAAATAGAGCCGTCCATTCCATCCGCCCGAAGACTACGCCGAGAGCCCAGCAAAAGAGAGAGAAGAAAGGTACGCGCTTAGAAGACGAGAGCGGCACCCTTGGTCTTCTTGTCACCACCAAGTTCGAAGTGCTTGCATCGCTTGAGAGCGAGCTACAGGTTTGTTAGTAGTTGCGAATTTGAGGAAAGTGAGTGAAGCGTACCTGTGCCTTGGTCTTGCACTGTGTGCACTCTAAACGGAGAACGACCTTCTTCGTGGTCTTCGCCCTCTACGCGGGTATTAGTGTCCATCTCTTGCTACCGAGTACGTGTGATCATACCTTGTGGAAAACGGGCTTAGTCTGACCTCCGTAACCGGATTGCTTGCGGTCATAACGACGCTTACCCTGCGCGAACAGCGAAGCTTTTCCTGCCTTGTATTCTACACAGTCTCAGTATACGGGTGTGCGAATGTGTGGACATGGACCACTAACGGGTGACCTTGTGCTGGGTGTGCTTCTTGCAGTCTTTGCCCTTGCAGTAGGTTCGGCGGGTCTTGGGAACGTTGACCTGAAGGATTGCAGTCAGCCACCATAATTTAATGCCTTCGATCGTTCCAAATTCTTAACTAGCGACCATTGTGAGACGAGAGACCGATGTAGACGATGACGAGGGATGTTGGTGATGCGGAGGTTGCGATCGTAAGAATCATAGGGAAGGCAATGCCGCCGTTAGTTGTACAAGCGTATTTCCTGCACCCTTGCTGCTGGTTCGTAATGCGGCTCAGTGTGAGTGAGCGCATGATGGGATGTTTGTCGAGTAGCCGCCTCTTCAACTCCAAGGTACTCGTGTCTCCTCTCGAACCAGCTACACTCTGCAAACGACTTTATCCAACCACAGCCTTATAATCATCGTGCTTCTCTAACCGCATCTTGTTCTCCTGGTAAGGTATCGTCGTGTACAATATCGTGGGGTCGGGGTTTCGCCTTGCCATCGTCATCGAAGATTCGTGAATTCGCTCGCTCGTCGCACATGTCGCATCCTTCGCATTATCTCTGGCAACAAGGACCTTACTCACCATTTTGAAGGATTTTGCTCTGTGATTAGTATGAGCGGAAAGTTGGCGGTGTTGCTGGAGGTGTTGTGGTCGCTGCACCGATATTGCTAGCGTTGTGTGGGCTTCGGCTAGGTTAGTCAGCCGGGACCTGTGCCACTTACTAGCCACAGCCAAGACACGAAGCCAGCATGCTCAATGCTTTCCGTAGGTAATCACTGAATGAGTCAAGCGGCCGTAATCTGAACGAAGTATAAACTCATTGTGGTATCATGCGTGCCAAATGAATTGCAAGTCTCTAATCATTTACCGTCTCCGACCCATAAACCCGTGACGGGAAACAAATGAAAGCTGCGAGCGTGGAACTAGTAAATCGGATGTCCTTCCTCCCATTTCTGGACCTCCTTCGCGTCCCGAGATGCAGATGGAGGACTGCTGCCCATGCCAAGACCGATACGGCCACTCTCGCGTTTCTCGGGACTCCTCCCGTCGTCAATTCGCATCACTGGACCAACCCATTCCCACATGCGAGCAACGTCACCACTAGCTGTTGTTCGGACGCCTGCACGAATGTTGCTGTTCTTTTCAACCTTCGCCTGTACCCTTGTCCACAGCTTCTGTCTCCGGGATGCATTGAACTCAGTCCTCAAGATATCGTCCCGTAATTGTGTCATACTGATGCCCTTCTCCACGCCGGAATCATAATAGCTCAACGCTGCTTGATCCTGGAGTCTGTCATACGCGTCACTTGCTAGTTGCTTTGCGCGAATCTCCATTGCCCGGTTACTAGTGTATGCGTTTTTTCCATACAAGCCAGCGGCAATTAAGACGAGCATCGTTACAATTTGGAGAAGATTTCGTTCAAAAGATTGTCGGAGGGATCTTCGAACGCTGCAGGAGAGGGAGAGCTTAGCGAGGGAAGTGGATGCGAGACGTCGCCTGCTTGTTGTTCTATGTCCAAGGAAGAGTGACTTATTAGTACAATTCCACGTCAGATATGTTGCACAAGTGGTTCGCGGACCGGAAAGGAGAGTACTTACCCATCGGTGCTTTCGAGTATCTCCTCCCGCATAATCAACTCAGGAAAGGCTCTGTCAAACAGCTCATTGAACTCCTGATCTGTCAAGCTCTTGCTTTTCTGGGATGCCATCTGCTGCTTCAGATCTACTTCGCTCACCTCCGGGCTTTCCACCGGATTCCCGGCCGCATCAGGCTCTCCACACTCGTACTGGGCCTTGCGTGTCCGTAGTATCTCTACTGCCTTGTTCGCAATACCGTTCACCTTGCGTGTCTTCTCGCTGTCTGGTTCACACGTCGGTGGGAGAGGAACCAGGCCACCGAGGGATAGCGGGTGGTCTTTCATGATGAAATCGGGATCGCACCTGAGGGTCAATCCGCGGAAGCACTGCGCGTGTGGTGGGCAAGGCTCGCACTGCGGGAGGATCTGATCTGCCCAGCTCGTTATCTCCACGCCAGCAAGTCCGGTGGCATCTCGTCCAACGCCGCAAAAGCCAACCTCAATCTTTTCCTGCCGCCAGACGCCGGCAAAGGCGGCTGATGCTGTGAGGAAAAGAGTGCCGGCCATTGCTTTAATGGTACCAGTCTTCTTGCCTTTATGCCTGCGTCTGCGTGGAGGCAGTATGTCCACTTCTCCGGCCTTTGTGCGCTCGCGCACTAGATCAAGCTGCTCCTCTGGTGTGAACTCTTCGCCGGTATCTGCGAGATCGTCCTCCTGTTGCTTCACACGCGGGTCCGCCATGTCGAATGTTCCGCGTGTAGGTACCACAATGCCCTCATCTAGTTGTTCAGTCTTGGGCTGGCAGGTCCTTCGGCGGTGCGCGTCGCTCTTGCGCCTCTCATGCTGAGCATATCCTGTAGTTCGCCTACGTCGGTCGCGTGATGTGGTATCTGACACCGCAGGAGAGCTCCCGCGTTGGAAAGGGTTTTCCTGGGTAAAGGGACTGGCTGCATCGTTGCGATGCCACGCTTCTGGCTCTGGTGTGGGCTCTTTCGGCGCAGGAGTGACGCTCTTGCGTGTGCGTCTAGCCGCGGGTCGCTCGTCCACCTCAGGCTCAAGCGCTCTGCTGTGTTTAGCGGGTATGGCACGCAAGGGCGTCTTGGCGCGCGGTGCCGGTACATCTGCTTCCTCTGTCGGTTCGCGAGTCGTTCGCCGGGTTGTGCGTCGTGTTGTCGCGGGCGTAGGTACTACAAGTGTCTTGGCATCATCTGTCTCTACTGTGCTGGCTGAACTGGAGGGGACATCTACGATCCCCCGCGTCGATCGTTTTGTGCGTGCCTGCGTCTTTTGGACATGGGATTTCTGGGGGAGAACCAGGTCGACGAACATGCCAACCAGAGCTGGCTTTTTTGCTGAAGACGGATATGTGACGCCATGTCGGAGTAGAATGCTCCTCAGTTCTGGGACGGTTATTTTGTTGGGGTCGACACCATCTTCGTAGTACCAGTACTCTCCGCGCGCGTCAGCCATGTCGATGCTGTGGTGGGGGCCGTCTTAGTCGCGAGTGAGGTCGAAACCTAGTGGAACCGGCGTCCGAGACAGTTGCAGGGCGAACGTGGGACAGACGTGGGCTGGCTCGTGTGGTCACTGTGGTGAGCGATAGGTGGAGTTAGGAAAGTCTGCGCAGCTTGTTTGTGATGTCACCGAGGCAACTGCGGGCTCGTGCACTAGGCGTGGCTGCTTTCAGCTATATCTCTATTCTCTCTGAGCTCTTTCATTCACTCCCAGCCACAGGTCTACAATCACCACATCTGGTTATGGAATACCGTACGGAACAAAGCACCGTTGTCAACATACATGAGAGGCTAGGAGTCGGCTTCACCAATCTCAATCGTTTTGGTTATTTGCACGCCTGGTTGTCTACAGATCAGACACGATTTGATAAAGCAACGTTCCATTATAAACGAGAAAGCAAATGCAACGTTGCCGTAGCCTTGGCTGGATAAGAGTAGAGATTTGAGGATGACAGCACGCTACGCTGGACAACTAGCGTGTCTTGCACATTTGTCAACCATTCGTACACCGCTAGTATCCCTGTTCAGACTCCCTCTTTCATCCAGCTCGTAATCAATGCCGCTCACGGCTGGTCGACAGTACAAAGATTTAGGTCCGGTTGCGTAACTCTACTGGTAAGTCTAGCAGAGATCCTTGGGCTGTCGGCGTACTCTCAGAGGACGCCATGCTAGTATAAGACTGGTACTCGCCATGGTTATGGTTGAGGTCTGGTGTAACTGCGTTATTGACGATTCTACCTGAGCCAAAAGGCGCAAGAATGCGGTATGGGGTTTACAATTAGGGCGCAGAGGCTCTATCTTTTCGCGGTCGTTGCATTCTGTCTCGCGCATGTGCATTCAAGCATTGCGATCGGATATGTGCTGATGCTAGGTAGGGCAACACGATAATTGAACTCATCGCACACTAGATAGGTTCCGTATCTCAAGTCTCGAGATGTTTTCAAGCCCTTCAACATTACCAGCATCCACCAACACCGACGAACCTGTTTAACATTGAATACAAATAACATATCCGTATAGAAGGGGCTTCACAGTATTAGATCAAGATATAGAAAAGCTACGTCCAGGAAGCTGGGAAATTTCGTCTATGGTGAAAAGATTTTGCGTCTTCTTGAGCCCAAGAATATACTGACGCTGAACTCATGGCCTTTTCAGCGCACATACGATAAAGAGTAATACGATCCAATGTACAGCTGGCCATGTTCGCATGTATCCAAGCGTTCACGTATCCGACTACACTGTGGGTAGAATATCTATCAATGACTTTTAAATCGTACAGAACATTTTTTGGCGGTTAAACATTAGACTGAAAAAGAGTAACTTCGATTATTGAATTTGTTCGCCAGTTAGTGTGACAGCTCTACTTGATATTCTCCATCGAAGCGGCTAAGCTGGCTCAGTAGAGGTGATTTGCTATTGAAGCGCAACACCAACTTCTCCATCACACTCTCTTCTCTTTCGATCAAGATTATTGATGAATTTTGTATCACTTTCTCCGTCCACCAATCAGCAACTTGGGCTTGTGGTTTAGTGGTATAATACTCCCTTAGCATGTAGACTTCATAGGAAGCCTGATTTTAACTGGGAGTGGTCCAGAGTTCGATTCTCTGCAAGTCCATTTTTGCACCCCTAGGCTTGTCGGTATGTGTTGCGGGGATGCTGGAAAAATTGTTGAAAATCTGGCGTGTTCGCACATTTTTGGTTGGGTAAGCTTCAAAATTTGCTTGTCTACAACTTGGATGTGGTTTGTTATTCACATTTTGCATCTCTCTCCTTACCTTGGCTGCCATAATCCAACTGTTCTTTTGTAATTTATGACATATATCTTGCTGACCTTCTCAGCTTGTGGTAGTTGTAGGCAGTGCTGCGAAATTCCACTATCAACATTAAATTTGTTTAAAGGATGCGATGAAAGCTCTATAACGTGTAGTGCAATCGCAAACACTAAGGAATTAATTTTGAATAATGGCGACCAACGGGTGTTGTGGTACAGCAATTTTAGGTAGGGCGGTGGACTAATCTCGCGTTTTTGCAGGGTCGCGACTACAAACTTGCCGGCAGCAACATCATGCTTCTTTTCAGCTAAGCAATCCCGATGTATCCGAGTCAGGGAAGATGTAATCATATACACCTCGATGTAGCAGAGTACGATCCCGCAGAGACGGACTTGACTCGCCCCTCGCTTGCAACAAGAGCAGGCCCCACTCAAGAGCATGTTTGAAGGCGTTAATCGCACACAGTTTTGGCGACTGCAGATCCAGATCCGTCATCAGAGCCGTTGTCGCGTCATCCAGGAGGTGTTTTGGATCAATTCTCTTGCATTTGTCCTTGAATGCATCTTGCATTGTGCCCATTTCGAAGTGGCGCATCACGTCTGTGGGCAAACCAGATGTTGGATCAGCGCGCTTTTTCAGCATCACGCAAAATTGTCGCTTGGACAGCCCAGTGGGGTCCTCTTTCGTGGAAAAGAGTATGTCTGACTTGATATAGAAGTTCTCAACAGATCTGGAGAGTGCGGCTTGTTCTTCAAGCGTCGGACGCGGATACCGAGCTTCGTCATCCCAAGATTCGGTCCCAGACTTGTATTAATCCATCATGCCATCAGTAAGACCAACCTTCCATCGCTTGTACGGGGATTAATATCGTTTACCGATACTAAACTCTTGCCATTCATCCGTCGTTGGAAGGACTTTGAACGAAGCGTGCAGTCAATCCTTTTCATGCCTCATAGCTGGTTCGTACCAGAACTTGAATCGTATCAGTCCGCGCCCGATGTCTTCCCTGAGATCTTCAAGCGTGGGATGTGCTTCAGGTATCAACTTCATACATGCCTGTATCTGTTTAAAGAGCCGAACACTGTAGTTATCCGATAGATTCGCCAATGGGGGGCAAGCAGTCTCGTCGTTGTGAACGAGGCGAGAATCACGCGCCCAATTCTGAGCCTGACCGTCCATGTAATGGCTCGCGCCTTGTCCTTCATCGTACAAGTACCAACACCTGGCCGCGCGACATTTAGCCTCGAGATCGAGGTCTGGTATGTGAGGTCACGTCAACACATATGCCAGAACGCCAATATCCCAGATATCAGTCTTGTCGCTCAATGTCCATCCGTGTATTCGATAAATCAATGGTTCAAGGAGATCACCGCTGTCAGTCACCGCGTGAACATTCTGCTCCGTACGACTTGTTAGCGTTTCCAATACAAGATAGCGTATGCCTTATAGGTGGTAGACATCCCGTAGTTCCAGCTTGCCTAACATCCTCTAGTTGAATTATGCGTTTGCCTTCTGGTTCTAATGCTATCGCCGTGTCGAATTCGGATAGAACAGGCCTTGATCACAAAGGAAATTCTTCGCTGGGCGCTTGTAAAAAGATATTGGCGGCCTTGATATCGAAATGAAGCATTGGTCTCCAGGGTGGAGAGGGAGTGATATTTTTGGGCCCATGTAAAGGAGCGGAGCAGCTGCCATCACGGAGAGTGAACAAGACTTCGAACAAGACCTGCATCGCGTACCAAATGTAGTATTTCGGAACTGGTCTATTATTCTCATGTTAGCAAGGTTACAGTGCATTGTAGTATACATACATCCCTCCCTTCTTATGTGCTTTACAGACATCTGATAGATCACCCATCTGAGCGTAGTCCGAATAGATGTAGCAAGTTTTCCATTGATCTGGCATTTTGTCTGGCCCGATGGTTCGTTCTTCTAAATTCTGTGTACTTGATTAATAGCCTCGATAGCCTATTGCATGAGAACATCCGGTGCTAGTCAAGAACTCGTAGATTTTGATTTCCCGGATATTCCAGGCAGACATGTCATAAGGTGCCGTAAGGTCGACGACTTTCGCAGCGACTTGTTCGTTGATTACTCCAGTGGCGCTGTGCCGTAAAAAAAGGTAGTTCGACTTCAGCGGCATCATGGCCTTTTTGTAATTGGCGTTGAGACGAGACTGTTCCAGTACTCCTACAAAACGATATCGCCCACTGTCTGAGTTGGAAGTCAGTCTATTAGACACCGATCTTCTTCGCTCTTTCGTTGGGTACACGTATTCTCTCGTGTCAGGGTTCTTGTGTATGTATGCGAAGGGTGCGCTGACCTGCTAAGGTGTCTGTGCGCGCAATGAAACAGGTCGCGTAACGATACACTTCACCAAAAAAAGCCTATTGTAAAGATAAGGCTGTACAACAACAACCAAAAGCTATTATTACAAGATTTTATAGAGTTGCAGTAATTACATGTATGCAATTAATTTAGGCTATCTAAATTTGTAGGGTACCTTAGTAGTGCAGCCGTGGCGGGTAGTCTAAGTTAAGATAGCTAGTTTCGCTACCTAAGCTTGTACACAAGATAAACTAACAATAGTATGTTTCTAATACTTTTACTTTTAAGAAAAGCCTTATAAGGCTTTGCGCTTACCCTTTTAGAATAATGATATAGCTTTTTTAGCCTCCTAGGCTGCCTTTTAAGCCTCCTTTTAAGCTACTTTAGCAGCTCTCTCCTTCCCTTTTACCTCTTTAAGCCTCTCTTTTTTAACACGCTTCTTCTAAGCTATTTAAAGCTTATATAATTAAGCTTGCTTCTTTAACTTAAATCTTTTAGCTTTTTAAAGTTGTAATTACTATTGTTCTTATTAATATTTTATTTTATTCTCTTTAGCTTAGCAAACCTTCTTAGGAGACTAAAAAACAGCTCTTTTATAGTACTCTTTAAGCCTATTAAGTTAAAGTATATAGCTTTTTTTTAGTATTTCTTTTTAACTTTTAAAGCCTCTCTTAAGCTTTAGTTTTCTCCTCTAAGTATATTTTTTTAAGCTAAAAGGTAGTAGAGGCTTTAGTAAAGCATTTTTACCTTCTTATTATTAAAATCTTTTACCTCTTAGCATATAATAGTCTTAATTTTAAGCTAGTTATTTCCACTAAGAATAGAAGTAAAGCTTTTATTTAAACTAAAAGCTTTTTACTAAAACTTTTAAAAAACAACTTTAGTATTTAATAAGTTAATACTAGTTACCTTAAAAAAGCTTAGAATAGTCTTCTTTTTAAAAGCTATATACTAAGCTTTATAAAAAAAGCTTAAAAAAGTCTTCTTTTACTAAAGAAAGAATTCTATAGCTCTAATAAACAAAGTTTAATAACTTTATTAAGTAGGCTAACGCTAAAAGCTTAAACATTTTAACGTTAAGTAGCTAAAGCCTATAAGTTAAATAAAGAGAATATATAGTAACTAGAATCCTATAGCTGTTATAATAATCTAGAATATTTATAGTTACATAAAATAAATAGCTATGAATAATAAGTAATTAGTACTTAGTTTAAGTATATCGTGTAGTTTTTTTTTAAAATACTTTTTTAAGCTAAGCTAGGCCTATATTATTGTTAGTTTACTTAGAAAGTAATAGGGTAATATAAACTAAGTGCTTGTTTTAATTAATTGCCTCTATTTAGCTTAATTAAAGGGCTCTAGCAGTTAATTAAAAGATAAAGAATAGAGAAAAAGGTGTAATATTTAAATAAATATAGGCTAGAACTATTATTTATTCTCTTAAGCTATCCTATAAGCTTAAAATAACTTTTTTTTTATATTGCCTCTTACTAAAGATCCTTTTAGATCTACTAAGAATTCTAAGTATAAAGCTTTTTTTATCTATATTAAAGAAGTAAGAAGGCTATATATTATATTCTTTTATCTTATTATATAATAAGTTAAAGTATAAGCTATACTTAGTTGCTAAATTAGCTTTATAACAATAGCAATCTATAAGAGCCTGCTATTATAAAATAAGATAAGACGCGTTCTTGCAGAGGAATCTAGAAATCTAGCTTTCTAAGACCTCTTTACTAAGCAGAGATAACGCAAGATAGCGTATTATTAGACGCGAAGGTAGTGTACGCCTTTTAGTAAGTAATTTAATATATTATATAAGCTCCTTTTCGCGTTAAGAGTAAAGGGAAAGGTAAGTAATTACGCGTAGCTAGCTTTTAGCTTACTGCCTTTAGATAAGCGTACAGTGGCTTATACTAAACCTTTTTATAACTTAGTAATAGCTAAAAGATGCGCCTAGTTTGCGCAATTTAATTTCTTTAATTGCTTCCTAGATTAGGTCTATATTAGTGGAGTTATAACGCGTTTTAGGTAGGTAGTTGTTGTGGTAGGGTGTATCGTTACGCGACCTGTTTCATTGCGCGCACAGACACCTTACCGTGTCCGTGCGCGCAATGCGCGGCCCCAACAAATATAGATTTTAGAAAAATGAGGCTGTAGAGCCACTACTAATAGCTAGTATCGTGAGATTTTAGGGAGTTGTAGTATATATAGTATTGCATTTAATTTGTACTACTTATATTTGCTTGGTAAGGTAACGTTGCGCCCGCGGCGGGTGGTGCGCGCTAGGGCAGCTAGTACAGCTACCTTAGTTTTAATATAAAATAAATTAACAACAATATATTTTTAATGCTTCTACTTTTAAGTAGAGGCTTAAAAGGCTTTACGCTTACTTTTTTAAAGTAGTTTAATAGCTTTTTAAGCGTTGTAAGCTAATTTCTAACACTCTTTTTTAGCTCCCTTTTTAGCCTTCTCTTTCTACTTTACCTTTTTAAGCCTTATTCTATTAATACGCCTCTCCTTAGCTTGTTAAGCCTTATATAATTAAGCTTACTCTTTTAAGTAAGACCTATTAGCTTTTTAAAGTTGTAGTAGTTATTATTTATATTATTAAGCTACCTTGTTGTCCTAAGCTTAATAAACCTTTTTAGGCAACTAGAAAACAGCACTACTGTAGTACTCTTAAGAGTTATTAAGTTAGAGAGTATAGCTTTTCTTTTAGTGTCTCTTTTTAACTAAATAAGCCTTTTTTAAGCTGTATATCTCTCTATAAAAGATACTATTTTAAGCTGAAATATAGTAGAGACTTTAATAAAGCTGTTTTGCCTTTTTACTAAGCTAATCTTGCACTAAACAGTGTATAAGATCTTTATTTTAAGCTAATTATCTTTACTAAGTATAGAAGCTAAAAATTTATTTAAACTAGAGGCCTTTTGAAATATTTTTGAAAGAATAACTTTAAAATTAAGTAGATAGACTCTAGTTACTTAAAAAAACTTTTTAATAGTCTTTTTTTTTTAAAAGCACTACTCTATGCCGTCTAAAAAGAGAAAAAGAAGTTTCTTTTTATAATTAGTAAGAGCTCCTAGCTTTTATAAATGTAGAATAAAAGCTTAGTTAAGTAGGCAGTTAAAAGAGGCTTAAATAATTTAATATTTAGTAGTTAAAGCGAATAAGTTAAAGAAGAAAAAAATACAGCTAATAGGATCTTGTAGTTGTTATAGTAATTAATAGAATTTATAGTTAAGTAAAATTTACAGCTGTCTAGGAAGAGTAATTAGTATTCTAAATAAGCTTTCTATTTAGTCTCTTTTTTAAAAACCTCTTTAAGCTAGGCTAAGCTTATATTATTATTAGTCTAGCTAGAAGGAAATAAGCTAGCAAATACTAAGTGCTTCTTGTTATTAATATTCTTAACTTAGCTTAATTTTAGAGCTTTAATAGCTAACTAAAAAATAAAAGCTAGGAATAGAGCTGTACTATCTAAACAAACGCAGGCTAAGATAGTTACTTACTTTTTACTACTATTTTAAGTTGCAGCCTTAACTTCTTTTTAGTTATATATTTTTTTATTAAATATTTTTTTTAACTTTCTAGTTACTCTAATAATAAAGCCTTTCTTATTTATATTAAAAATTTAAAAAGGCTCTATATAATATTCTTTTATCTTTTTATATAGTAGCTTAAAGTAGAAGCTATATTTAGCTTTTAAACTAGCTTTGTAGCAAATACAATCTATTCCTGCCTACTAGCGCAAGATAAAATAAGTACAATTCTTATTAATAAAGCAAGTAACCTAGCTTTCTAAAACTTTTTTACTAGCTAAAGATAAGGCAAAGTTGCGTATTTTTACTTATAAAGGTAGTGTACGTCGCTT
This sequence comes from Alternaria gansuensis, assembly GCA_009289805.1. Lineage (NCBI taxonomy): Eukaryota > Fungi > Ascomycota > Dothideomycetes > Pleosporales > Pleosporaceae > Alternaria > Alternaria gansuensis. The sequence continues at coordinate 137,553 of WBOK01000148.1, read as the reverse complement.
AGTAAACGTAGTAATATATTATAGTAGCTTAGTTTCTTAGTATAGGTAGAGAGAAAGGTAGGCGAGTTGGCGCGCCTGTGTTTCTCCTTAGTGCCTTTAGATAAGCGTACTATAAATAACACTATACTTTTCTGCAGATTTTGTATACAAGGAAGATACGCCTAGTGCGCGTAATTTAATTTCTTTAATTACTTCCTAAATTAGATCTATATTAGTGGAGTTATGACGCGGTTTGTGTAGGTGGTTGTTGTGTTGGGGCCGCATTGCGCGAACCGGCGCATTGCGCGCACGGACACGGTAGGTAGGCTATCATGCTCGGTCAGCTGCGGATAAGCGTGGCTAACTGCATCGCCGCATACTTGTCGCTCTACAAGCGTGTGTTCTATAAGTCACGATACTGGGTGACGATCAAGGGCAAGGTGCAGGGCCGCTTCAACTCGGAGGAGTTGGCGCGCGCTGTGAAAGAGGTGGTTGCTCAGCAGGGCGTGGCAGTAGATGTGCTGCTGAAAGACAGTCCTGACCCGCCATGCAAAGTGTAGGCTCACCCGCTGCTACTGGTAGAAACGTGCTGACTATCACAGCTTTATGTGCGCATCAAGCAAAGAGATGAGCGAGACAATCTGCCTGACGAGCTATCGCACGCCGCGCAGTAGCGATGACCTACTTAGCAGCGCAAATATATGGGAAGCATGCCGGGCTACCTTAGCGGCAACGTCCTTCTTCAACCTAATTGCGGTAGGACGCTTTGGCGAAGAGTTTGTAGACAAGGCGACAGACGCGAATAACCCGGTCTGTGAGGTGTAGGACTAGGCGCAGCTGGTGTGGGGACTAGAGCTGCTAGAAGGACGCATCAAGTGCGCGGTACATCAGCTCGCAAGAGGTGCACAAGCAGATGCAGGCATGTGCAGGCAGCTTCGCTGGACGAGAGTGTTAGTCTAACGTGCTATACAGATACTAAGTAATGTAGCTAAATGCTGTGTAGAACATTATACCGCCTTCAGCCTTGAGGGTATTCTGGCTAGATGGGCGAAGCGAAGACAGCCTGAGCAGGGGTTGTATACCTACCCCTACCCCAGCATGCGGCACATTCATGGAGGCGGGAACCCAGTCCGTTTACAGTCTTACTTTTATTTTTAAGGTATCAACGGTGGTGGTTGTTGTTGTAGTCAAAATATGTTTTCTAAAAAAGTGAAAAGCAGCTACCCTCTACTAATTAGTTGCAAAAGTTAGAAAAAATATTTATGTGTATTTAATAAGGTTTAAACAGTAGGTAGGTAAAGCCTACGCGCTAAGCGCTTAGAGTAGAAAAGCTTAGACTGCTAAGCAAAAATTAGGGTTAAAACAATTTGTAAAAAGTACTAAAAATCATACTCATTAAAACGTGTTTAACAGAAATTGCTAGCCTATAGCTAGTAATAAGATTATGATAAAGATCAGAAAAGAAAGTAAGAACACGCACGTTACTATAGCAGAAGCCTATAATACTTTTTTATAAAGCTTTCTGCATACTACTTTTTACTTTTAGAATTTCCTACACTACATAGTACTATATATTGATAACTTATATATAAATAACTTATATATTCAAAACTAATACATAAATACTATAATACTAAAACTGTTTTTCTCTTCTTTTAATATAACGACAGATAGCTTATTAAGTAAAGTAAGACTTTACTAAGTTACTATACTAGAAGCTATAGTAGTAGATCATAAAGCTAGCTTTTACTATTATCAAGCAGCTACTTCTAATAGTTAAAAAAGAGCTAGTAGTAATATTCTTTATAGTAGTTGGTTTAGTGTAGAGGTTTGAATATAACTATAGTTAAAATATCTTTAACACGTCTAGTATTATAAATATTAAAGCAAGAATAAGAACTATAAGAAGCTAGTTTAGCTAGTATACTATAAACAATGTATATATGGATGGTGTAAGTATAGCAAAAGTATATTACTTTAGTAATTTCTTTTTACGTCAATATAACTTTAGTAAAAAAACTAAAAAATGTCTTAATAAATAGTAAAGGTCTATTAGAACAGTGTTACACAAGGTTAAGCTATACTTCTCTAAACTTAGTCTGTACTAAAGTAAGGTAGACTAAAGCAGTAGTCTGTTGTAGAGATTGTCCTTAGAGGATCTAAGAGTTGGCTCTTAGAAGAAGAGTAATTGCGATAGACAGGGTTGTGTACTAGCACAATTAGAAAATTAATGTAATTGTACAGATATAATAGCACAATTAGAAGATTAATATAACATTACGAGAAGTTAAGCATATATATAATTTTTAAATTAAATACTAGAGTCTTATATAAAGTTAACACACTAAGCTATAAAAGTTTAGTGCTTATAATTATATACTAGTAAGTGTGTACATTACTTAGCATGCTTAGTTATACTAAGAGCACTAAGCACTAAGTAGTCTTATAATATAATTAGTATTGCTTAGTTATACTAAAAGCACTAAGCACTAAGCAATTACGTAACTACTAACTATAGTTAGGCTATTATTTAAATGTACTAACGTCTTATAAAGACTTTATCTATAAGTCCTAGTTCTAGGTTATAACACTATCTCTTTTTCTTTAGTAAGTTGTCTTTAAGTTACATAATAGTAGTAAAACCTTAGCTTATAATTAATTTACTTTATCTTAGAAGTATCATTAGCTGTCTTGTTCTTGTCTTACTATACTTAAGTAGAAACTTCTTAATAGTACTAATTGCTACTACTATCTCTATAACTTTATTAAACTTTTAAAAAAGCTATTGTTTAAAAATACTTTACTTACACGCATAATAAGCGTGTATATAAAGTACATATTTATTTAAAAAAGTATAGTAAGTGTTTCTATTAAGGCTAATAGGTTCAAGTCTAAGTAACAAAATTAGAGTTTAAGCATTTAGCTATAGAAAAAAAAAGTTGTGTACTTAAATAAAAAAAACCTATAATACGTAAAATACTAAAATTAAAATATATGAAAAGGCGTTAGAAAAGTTATACGTATAGCGTGCTTACAAAAACTAGCTTTATTTATAAATAAATTTATTGAACTATTGTATTAAGAATGCAATAGTAGTTAAATTTTATAAAATCAAAAATCTAGAGTATAAAAAGACTAAAAAAACTACAATTTTTTCTAGTATTTTAAAGAGTTTAGCCTTGAACTTCTTACTTAGCACCTAAAGTACTTTTAAAGGTTAACAACTTAATTATTAAAAATTTTCTTATTTTATTTGTATCTTTTGAAGTGTAGGTAGTAATTTGTAAAGTTTATATTAACTTTTTATATCTTATTACAATTTAAGTAACTTAGTTATCGAACTAGATATTCTTTGCTATTATTATTTATTTTTAAAGTATTAAGGTAGTAGTTGTTGTTGTAGTTAAAATAGGTTTTCTATAAAAGTAAAAAGCAGCTGCCATCTACTAATTAGTTGTAAATGTTTAAAAAAAAAGATTATGTATAGTCAACAAAATTTAAATAGTAAGTAGATATGGTCTACGCGCTAAGAGCTTAGAACAGAAAAGCTTAGACTCCTAAGCAAAATTAGGGTTAAAAAAATTGCCAAAGGTACCAAAAAACGACACTAATTAAGAAGTTTGCTATTATTATTACTTCAATATTTAAGAATTCTTTTAACTTTAAAGACGTTTTCTTTTCTGTTTTATAATAAAATGTTTTTTGTACTAGCATTTTTAAGTCTACTAGTTCTAACATATTAACAAAGAACTTAAGATGATTTTTGTATATTAGATAGAAAGTTAAGCGTGTATGTAACTAGTCTCTTTTAGTCCAAAATTAAAAATAGTCTAACTTTAACATTATTGAGTCCTTGATTTAGTTGTTCAGTGCAAAGATTTTTTTATAAGTAAGTAAACCTTGTTTTCAATAAGCTGTAGTGCTGTTTTTTATTTTGTGTTAACATATAAAATATATTAGCGTTAAGCTTTCTTAAGTACTTTGCTAAGTAACTTATATACTATTTTTTGCTTTTAGCATTAGTAATAGCTACTTCTGTCTTCTAGCTTAGAAATTTACGTGTAAAGAAATTTAGTTGTCTTTTATAGTTTACATAGAACAAAGTTTATTTTGTAAACTTTAAAAGCTTGTTATTGAATACTATTTGTGCTATAAGTAGTAATAATACCTAGTTACTTTATTATTAGTTAATATATATCCTAAGGTAGACTTTTATCATATAGTTTATTTACTTAGTTTCTTTGTCTATTCGTAGATAATACGCTATAAATAGCTTTTATTTTATTTTTATTGCAGCTAGCAATGTTCTCTAAACGTTTAAAGTAAAAAGCTTATTTTTATTACTCATAATTCTCTTAAGTATGCTGTAGTGTTAGATAATTTAATTATTAATAATGTGTGCAAGTTATACTACTATAAAATCTTTTCTAAGGGCTATGTACTTACCTTGTTTTGTGAATTAGTTAACTACTATAAGAATTGCGTTATAAGATACTTTAGTGGCTTCGGCCTTTTGAGACAACCTTTTGATGTGACCACATATTTTGTAGACACCTTTTTGGTAAAAAAAGATTTATTGCTAACAATAGGTATCCGGGCTCATGCCCCCTTGTTCGGCATTGCCAGCACGCAATTAGTGTGTCGCATGTTCGGACGGAAACAAAGATGCGCGATATCCCTCTAACTAACTGTCTTAACTAATAACTATTTACTAATAACCGCAACTTCTGTTGTCTTTGTTGCCATCCCGGCGGTGTTGCAGTCGCAGCGTTTCTGGCGCCTATACTTAGATGTAAATATACGATAACAGCGTCACTATCTAAGCACAGCTCTCCTATCCCTAGAGGCGACTCACAAAATCCTCCTGCTTATTAGTTTGTCCTAGCTGCTTAATAGCTGTTTTAACACGCTCTTGCTCCTTATAGAGCTACTGCAAGGTCTCTCTACTAAGGTTGCATTCGCGCAGGAGGAGATTAGTAAGATAACACACTATTACCGCACCTAGACTATTAACATGCGCAACGTATTTAATAGACTTGCTGCTAAATAAGCCTTTTACAACCTCTATTGTAACCTTAACATCTATAATACTAGACGCATTAATAAGGTGTTAATAAATAATAGAATTTAACCTCTGCGTTTACTTAATTACTATAGGAGCTACTGCTAACAGCTCCTCTTTGACTAACTAGGGAGGCCGCTCAACAAAAGTGAACACGGGCTTTATAATCTACTACTATAGCTTCTTGTATAGTAACCTAGTAAGGTTTAACTTTACTTAATGTAAGCTATCAGTCTTTGTGTTAAACAGAAAGAAGAATAGTCTAAGCATTATATTATTTGTATGTAAGTTGTTTGTATGCAGTACTGTGCAGTGTAAGAAATTCTAAAGGTAAGAAGCAGCAGGCAGGAAGCTTTTATAAAGTATTGCAGGCTCCTACTGCAGTAACGTACGTGTCCTTACCCTCCTCTACCTCCTCTACCTCTATCGCAATCTTGTTGCCAGCTATAGGCTGGCAATTGCAGTAGAGGGCAGCTGCTTTTCACTTTTTTGGAAAACCCATTTTGACTACAACAACAACCACCACCTTTAATACCTTAAAAATAAATAAGATACTTTAGTAACAAAGTCTCTTAAAACTAGTAGGCCTATAACAAAGTTTATAGAAATGACTAACTATAGTGCGTTAGGTAGCTCTATTACTTAAATTTCTTTATAAGATGCGTAAGTACTGTGTTTATTCTTCTAACAGTCTGCGCACTTAGCAATAAAAAAAGTAATTTTATTCTCTATATTTAGAAATTTGTAATTTTACTTAATAAGTTCTATTATTCTAGTAATACTAGGTTCACTATATACAAAGCTGTTGTGATGGTATTAAATTATTACTATTTATAATCCTTCTAGTACTTTATTGATAATTCCTATAATTTAATTTAACATTTTTGCTAGTTTAAATAATTTATTTTTGTTAAATTTAAGTAGTGTAAAATTAGTAAGGAAATTAATTCTTATGATATTATATAAGTAGCTAAAAGCGTCTACTTTGTTATTTTCTTTCTAAGTATATTCACAATCTTAGACTTGTATTATTAAAGTTTTTTTTTAGCTATTAAACATATTATTAGTTAAGTACTTTAGTAGTTATAAAATTAACTAAGTTCTTGTATTTCAAAAATATTATTAGTTCTAAGCAGCTTTTAGTATACAATCTTTAATATTTAAAACACGCAATAATAGCTAATAGCTCTTTGTTATAGATATTGTAATTGTTTTTTTGAAGTGAAGCAGCAACACTAATATTGCCTTGCTTGCTGATCTATAGACGCGACGATAAAAAGCCCACTTTTCTTTTCCTACCTCTTTCTTCTCTATCGCTAATTTGACGTCTTGCAATAGCTGTTTAAGCTAGGTTCTAGTCTCTGTACTTAGCCCTTACACGACGAACAGGAAGAGGGGGATGTTAAAGCAATAGATCTTAAGTACCGCGCTAGTATCATCAAATACCCTAGAGATTGTGTATTCTTTCTACAACTAGCTAGATTAAGGCCTAGCAATTTTCTTGTATATAAGAATATTGCAGATAAGGGACTTGTTTAAGATTTTTATAAACCTAGAAGTCTAGCTAGGTAGTTAAGTTTAAAATACTTAATAAATTTAGGTATCTATATAAGCAGTTTGAGTTAGACTAGATTAGGTACTAAGTAAATAGTAGCAAAGAATGCTTTTTTTTAAAAAAAAAAGAGCCTAGAATAAAGAAATACTTGCTGCAGAAGTTGCACGCTATACTACAGTGCAGTGTGTTATATATAAATTACTTATATACAGTGCTATTTAAAAGGTTAGAAGTAGTAAATAAGATGCACCAGCTTTATAAAGTATTACAGGCTCCTGCTGTAGTACGTACATGTTCTTTCCCTCTTCTATTATATTATGTTACAATTTTATTGCAATCCTACTATAATTCTATTCTAGCTATAGGCTAGTAATTGCTGTTAGACACGTTTTAAATAGTGTTGTTTTTTAGTACCTTAGCAAATTTTTTCGACCCTAATTATTGCTTAGTAGTCTAAGCTTTCCTCCTAGAGCTTATCTACTAACTGTTCAAATCTCGTTGACTACACACAATCTTTTTTTTCGACTTTTGTAATTGATTAGTAGAGAGTAGCTGCTTTACACTTTTTTGGAACCCTATCTTAACTACTACAACAGCAACCACCACCTTTAACACCTTAAAAAATAAGTAATTCTTTTTTAGTACTAATAATTTGTGCAAGTAATAAGCTATAAAGTGCTATTTACCTTTATGTATCTTACTAGCGTATTTTTCTAGTGCAAGGTCTAAGGCGTTAGTCTTAAAATGCAGTAGTAATCTTACTTAAAATGTACAAAAGCATAGTAGTTTTATACTTATATTCTTATGTTATTAAAAAGCGTTTTTAGCTTCTTTATTTTATATAAACAAGATGATTTTTTTTGAAATTCTAGTTAGTAAAATAGTAATTTTAAAAAAACCCCTTCATAAACTATTTATTTAAGTTTATATTTTTTAAAAGAATTACATATTCTTAACTACTTTAAGTATTAACTATTTTTTAACTACTAATATCATTTTTTTACTTATTTCTACTTCTTGTACTTCTACTATATATTTTAAAACAGTAACTTTATTTTTAAAGAATTAATATTTTTCTAGCTTAAGTTAGAGATTAAACTAGTCTAGGCACCTTAGTACTATACTGACGTGTTCTATATAATTCCTTAGGTTCTTAAAGTAAATTAAGATATTATTCAAATATACTATAATGAAGACGTTTAAGTATACTTTTAGTATATCATTAATAATTTTCAAAGCGTTGCTAGGGCGTTTACAAGCCTAAATAGTATAATAGTATATTTATAGTACTTATATTATGTTTATAACACTATCTCTCATTTTTTACTTTTCTTAATCTTAATAAAATCGTATCTATTCTAAAAATTTAATACTATAAAAATTTAGCATAAAATAGTTAATTCTAAAGTGTTATAGTTTTAGTAATAAGTATTGATTCTTTACTGTAATACTATAAAGTTCTTAGTAGTTTATTGATTCTTAGTAAAAAACGTATAGAAAATCCTACTAGCAATAAAAATAATTTGATATATTTTTTTAAAAATTTTATCTAGCTTATTTCTTAAGTTCTATTCCTGATAGTAAATATATAAGCGTATATAGTAAAGTTTTTACTTTTCTAAAAATAATCTTATAGTTCTAGAGTTAAAATCTTAGAAAGGCTTTGCTATTTACTACTTCTATTGAGAGATGCTAAATTTTTTGTACTCTATTAAAATAATTAGAGTTATATATCACTTTAAAACTTTGACTTCATAATCTAGAAGTGCCTTTTTATTATTTTTTAATTTAAACCATTGTTTTACAAAGCTGGTTTAAGTTAAGCTTTACTACTCTCTATCAATATTAAATAAATCATTTACTATTATAGTTATTAAATGCGCTGGCTAGCTTGTAGTTATATTTAGTTTACAGCACTTAAATAAGATCTTTTTTAACTTCTAGTTAATCTGCAAGTTATATTCTTACAACTAATAATTTCTAATGTAATATTGTAGGTAGCTAGTCTAAAAACGTTTAGGTGTAACATTTTCTTGTGTTCCTAGATATTAAGCGCTACACTAGTAACCTTATGGATAATAGTTATCTTGCCTAGTATAAGCTATCTATTAGCTATATGTAGTAAGTAAAGTTCTTATTTTTTAGTACTTGTAGGCCTGCTACTTATACTACTTAAGGAGAAACAAAGTTAGCTTAAAAGCTAAAATTTACTAATACTGTTATATAACATTTTTTAAGCTTTACTAGAAGCTTAAAGAGGCTTAAAAAATTTACTGCGTTAATTTCTCTAGTATTTCTAGGTGTCTTAGGCGTCTGTCTAACAAAGACTATAACGTAGTTTACAAGTGACCCGTCCAACCTAAGCGACCTATCTACCTTACTAAAACTTGCTTAAGACTTACCTTATGCTGCAGCACTACTATAATTTACTATAATTTGCAGGAGACAGAAATACTATTTAGACTTATCGCTATTAGATAGATCTACAATTTTAACTACGCAGGTACGAGCGTTGTGGCTAGTCTTGCTACAACGTCCGCAGCGCCTCTATGTACGCACCCTTTTTATAGGCTCTTAACCCTCCTCCTGCCTACTACCCTTATTTTTAGCTATTAAATTAGCTACTTTACTTACTGTAAGGGTCTTAGCTATCTAAATATACCTCTACCTTTAACTTCTTACCTTTGTTGCTACCTCTACTGCCTTTTAAAGCCCTGCTATTTCCTAACATATTAATAATATTTTATACTTTATTAATGTTACTTTTTTTATTAAGCTGCTTAACTACTTTAAGAAGTAAAGAAGTTAGAGAATTTTTATATAAGCGTACACGCTTGCAAAGTAAAGTTAATTAGACCTTTATTTTATAAATGTTGCTTAGTATTTTTAATTCTTATAGGGTACCTTTTAGCTTTAGTAGAGTAGGCGTGTAAAGAACTATATTAAGCTTTAATACTACAGCTTTTAAATTATATAGAACTAGACCTGTGCTTTTAAAGCTTACGTATATATTTTTCTTTATAATTACTTTTTTAAAAGCTGCTTTAAAGGCTAGTAAAAAGGCCTTTTTTTTAATCTGCTTAGTACTATACTATACTAAGCTACTAATTTATTTACTATATGCCTGCTTTAAAGGCGCAAAATAACCTACGTTAAGTAATTATAATAAATGTAAAAAGTGTAAAGGCATGTAGAAAGTAATAATTTTTTGTTTTTTATAGTATTTGTAAAATTTATAGTTATTATAGCTCTTATAGCTGTTTATAATTAGTAGCTAGTGTATACTTATACTACGCGCCTTTATATAGGTATTAAAGTACTTTAACTAGGTAAGACTAAGCTTATTTAACGTCTAGCTATTAAAACTAACTTTAATTACCTAGTTTTAGAGTAGGTTATAGAACTAAAAAGTAATAAACACCTTGCTAAAGAAAATTAAAAAAAGTAGTAGAGCCTATTCTTTTGCATTAACTCTCTAGATATTAGTAACTTACTTATAGTTCTTTAGCTAAATCCTCTTTGCGCTACACTTTTTAGAGCTAATTAAGACTATCTAGCTATAAATAACTCTTATTATAAAGCTTATTTATTCAAGTTATATATATCTTTGTTTGTAATACTATATTTTGCCTTTATATTAACAACTAGCTTAAACTAGAGCGTTATAATATATAGATCTTTGTTAAGGGCTTACTAATAATTATATAAGTAGTTTCTTTTAAGCTTAATCTCTAGCGTACGCGTTTTAAAGTTATTTACTTAGTGCTTGCTAACAGGCTCTCTACTACGCTCTACAAGTAGATTATTAGCTATATCTCACACTATATCCTTTGCAGCGCCTATTTCTTGTTAATTAAGCTTAAGTATTTGTTAAACAACTGCCTCCTCTTCTAGCTAGTCTAACTTCTTTAATTTAGGCTCTTAATTATATTTTAAGAGAGCTTTAGCGCGTTAGTCTTAGAGGGTGCTTCTAGGAACGCTAAAAGCTTTAACAACAGTTCTTTTGCTTTTGTTCTAATTTTTAATTATAGCTTAGATAGCAAACTATAATATGCCTTTAGTATAGGACAATTACGCATTGCGTTGTAGTTGCATTGTAGTATTAGTAAAGTGTTAGGCAAATTTTAGTGGGGTGGACAGGTCGCTTGGGTTAGACGAGTCACTTGTGAACTACGTTATACTAAATTTTTAAAACTTTTTAGTAACTACATATAGTTTGTATTTAATGTTAAGGCATATATGCTATAAGAGCTAGCTATAATTTTATATATAGGTTTTATTTTTATGATTATTTTGCTGCGTTATATGTATCTGTAAGGTCTTTTCTAAATAATTATATTTATAGAAGTGTGAGCTATGTTCTTTATCTTATATATATACTATGTATTTCTTGTTTAGGCAGTTGTACTATAAGTACTTATAATAAGGCATTTCTTTTAGTTTTCTTAAAAACTATCCTAATTTATACTTAACTAAGTAGTATATAGTGTAGCTGTTATATGTATATATAGTCTACAAGTACTTTATATGTTCTAGGTTACGCAAATTTATCTCATAATATATAGTATTTTAGCTAACTTTTTATGCCTTATGCTTTTAGTATATTACTTAGAGTTTTTTGTAAATCTTTATTTTCTATATTTAAGAGTTAATGCGTAGGTTTGTTTTAAAATACTTTAGCATTTTAAGTCTATTTTTATACAAAATTATTATATAGAGTTTAATTAATAGTTACTACCAGAGTAGTTTTTTTTTTTTAAGTTCTTCTAATAAACTAGTATACCAGTAGTATCCTACTAATATTCTTCTATAGAGTTCTGTAAAAAATATTCTTAAGTTATCTAAGCTGCCTTAGCAGAATATTTTCTTTTTAGCCAAGTTATTTAAGCATTATATTTCTAAATGTAGTAATACCTATGTTTTAATATCTTGCTTATCTGGTGTTTAAAAAGTGTTTTTAGATTGTTAATAGTAAGATTTCCTTATATAAACGGTTAGTTTTATCCCTATAATTAGTGTAGTGGCTTCGGTCTTTTAAGACAACATTTTAATGTGACTACACATTTTGTAGACACCTTTTTAGTAAAAAAAGATTTATTACTTAAACAGGTATCTAGGCTTATGCCCCCTTGCTTAGCATTGCTAGTACGTAAGTAGTGTATTGCTCTAGCATGTTTGGACAGAAATAAAGAAAAGCAAGACAAAGACGTAAATTACTTTCTAACTTAACGCGCTTTATTCTGCTCCTATCTTGCTTATGTTGCCTATACTGCCTACTTATGTTAAGGCTTTACTTCTAAGTACTCTTAGACAAATTCAAGAAGCAGCACTGTTATTACTTTACTTTATAACCAATACATGTAACAATAGAATACCTACTTTTTTTTTTACTTTTTTTTTCTATTACTACTTCAATGTTATGTAACAGCTAGCCTAACTAGTTAATAATTTCTTTACTTAGCCTATATATAATTAATAAGAAAAAAGAAATACCAAAGTAGAGTATTATAAGTACTTTGCTAGTATTAGTAAACACCTTGTAAATCTTGTATTTTTTTTTACAACTAGCTAAGTTAAGGCTTAATATTTTTTTATATATAACGATATTATAGATCCTAAAGTTGTTTATAAAAGATATAATTACAAAGTCTTAAAATGGCTTAGTTTGTAAATGCCTAATAAACTTAAGTGTTTATATAATTAGCTTAAGCTGGACTGGTTTAAGAGCTAGGCGTACAATAAGAAAGCTTCCTATTTTTAGATAAAGGTAAGGTTAATGAGATGATTATTGTAGAGGTTATACGCTATTATAGTGTATTATATGCAAATTGTTTATATGCAGTACTATTTAAAAAGTAAGAAGCAGTAAGAAAGAAATAGTAGCTTTAGCTTTATAAAGTAGTATAGGCTCCTGCTACAGTATATGTGTATTTTTTCTCTTCTCTATTGCATTATATTGCAATTCTATTACAATTCTACTATAATTCTGTTGTTAGCTATAGGCTAGCAATCGCTTTTAGATCCGTTTTAACTAGTGTTGTTTTTTATTACCTTGGCAAATTTTTTAACCCTAATTATTGCTTAGTAGTCTAAGCTTTCCTCTTAGAACTAGTCTACTAACTATTTAAATCTTGTTAACTACATACAATCTTTTTTTTTAACTTTTGCAATGAATCAGTAGAGGGTAGCTGCTTTTTACTTTTTTGTAACCCTATTTTAACTACAACAACAACTACCACCTTTGACACTTAAAAAAATTAATAATTAGTGTAGAGGGCTAGAAAGATTCCTAGAACCTAGCTATCTTTTCATACTTAATTCAGTTAGCTAAGGTTGCTTCTATTTCTTTGTTAAGTTTTATCTTAGAGATATTACTGTTCATGGCTTTTTCTAAGGTAATTATAATAAGGTTATTTAGGCTATTAATATTTGCTTAATCTTGATTTTAGATTATAATGGTAGGTTGTGTAATAACATTCTATTCTTCTTCTAGTTTGATGCTAAGTACTACACAGTAAAGGACATTTAACTATTATATTACTTTACCTTAGTGTTAGTAGTCCTGCTTTATGTAACCTTCTTTACTATATATATAATAAGTAAATCTTTTCTTTCTATACTTATTGCGCTAAAGCTTATTCTTTTTTAAGCTCTTATTAAAATTATTAAGATACATAGGCTTATAGCTGTTAGTTACATAGTATTTTAAAGTTCTAAAAGTGTAGCTTTGTTGTTTACCTTAGTTAGACTATAGACGTTAGAATGTTTAGTAGAGTTAAGCGTTTTTAATTCTAGGTATACAATTTCTCTATGTAAATAATTGTTCTTCTAACTTAAGCTTATAGAGGTTATTATCTACTTAAATAGCTTTAGCTATAAGTTTATTAAGCGTATTAAAAGTAGCTCTGCTTTACATAAGTTCTATACGTATAGATAGCTTAAAACCTTATTAGTACATTTATATTAAAGTGTTATTGTCTATTTTAATAACTATTTAGTACTGCTAAAACTCTATTATATATTTAGCTATAGAGCGCATTTGTTGTAATTTTTGAATCTTTTGTTCCACTACTACAAATTCCTTAAAAGGTAAGAATACTTTTCTTAGTTCTTAATAAGTGCTTTATTAGCATCATGATTAATATTAATATCTATATATTAGCGTAAAATAAGGTTAGCCTATTTTTTAGAAGCTTCTTGTAGAAACGTAAAGGCCTATACAACTGTGTTGTTGTTATTAATTTTAGTTTCTTTAATGTAGAAATACTTGTTAACTTAAAGTAGCTATGCTTTAAGTTTATAATAATTACTATAGTAAGTATTAAGGTTATTAGTACGCGTAGTTGACTTTGTAGTTTAGGAGTTAGTAGAAGTTTCTATAGTAGTATTACTTATTTTTAAGAGTGTCTAAAGTGTAAAGATTATTTTTAAAGAATTTAAAAGATAGTTCTTAAAAAAAGAGTAAGTGCAATAGACAGGGTTTTGTACTAGCATAATTAAAAAATTAATGTAATAGTATAACTGTAATACCACAATTATAATATTAATGTAATATTATAAGAGGTTAAGAATACAAGTATAATTCTTAGATTAAATACTACAGTCTTATACAAAGTTAAACACACTAAGCTATAAAGGTTTAGTGCCTACAGTTATATACTAGTAAGTGTGTGCTCTACTTAGCATGCTTAGTTGTGCTAAGAGCACTAAGCACTAAGCAGTCTTATAGTGTAATTAGTGTTGCTTAGTTGTACTAAGAGCACTAAGCACTAAGCAATCACGTAACTACTAACTGTAGTCAGGCCATTATCTAAATGTACCGACGTCTCGTGGAGACTTCCTCTATAAGTCCTAGTTCTAGGTCGTAACATCTGTAAGGTATTGTAGGAAATGTTTAGGTAGAAAAGAGTTATTAATGTTAACTGAAGGTAAGCAATACTAATTCTATAACCAATAAAATAACTAGTTAACAATGTATGTAAAAAATAAACTATTCAAGTTAACTTTAACAAGTAAATTAATAAGATCTAATATATTCTCATACTCATTACTTTTGTCCTAATATCTATATCCTCTTCTTAATTCTTAGTATCTAGAGATTCTTTAGATGTCTTAGTATCTTTTAATGTCCAAGTATCTGCTCTCTTAGTAAGATGTTTTGTTTTAGTAAGATGCTAGTTACGTAATTATAGCTCTACAATAATTATTACCTTCTAACGTAGTTACTAGTTAGCCTCTAGTCTTTATCTCTATATTAAGAAAAGAATCCCATTTGTTACTTATAACATTGTCCCCCTTTTTAGGCGTATTATTTTCATATCTTAAAATATAGTGTGCCGGTGCACAGGGTGATGCCAGCCTGCACACTAGGTTAGTGCTTGACTACCTAACCCTAAGGTATATAGCTCCTTCCGTATCTCACGAAAAGGGGACACTATTTATTATTCGTCCACTTTACAGCTAAGCTCCTGTACTGTACTATAGAATAGGCTTCTTCTTCTACTAATAGTCTTTATACTTAACCTATAATAAGATTATTATTTTACTAACCTTGTTCTTGCATAATCTAGTCTCTAGTAATCTCTTGTCCTTGTAGCAGTGTGTTTTTATACACTCTAACATACGTATAAATAGCAAAGCCTATAAAAACATACTCTACTACTTAGTATACAAAGGAACTAGTGCATAATTATTATAAGAACTTTATAATCTTTCTAATTACTAGATTTCTTAGGATTACTACTAAATATACTTTTAGGAGGTTAGCACTATCTTTTACTACAGACTACGTTAAGGACTTTATTACCTAAGTTAGCACTAATAACAGAGAATTGTAATAAACTCTACCAATATAACAATAAAATGCGTTATTAAATATAAAGTTAAAGTTTGTCTAGCAAAATAGGGGCAGTAAACTATCTAGCAAAATAAAGGTAGTCTTACATGTATTTAAACGCTAATCTAAAGTTTACTTAGCAAAATAGAAGTAGCAACTTATCTTACAATATAGAGGCAGTCTTATATATATTGATAATAAAAAAGTAAAGGTTTTATCTAGCAAAAATTAAAATAAGACTAAAAGCTTTTAACTAAATATATCTAAAACGCTAATTTAAAGTATTTGCTTAGCAAAATAAAGACGTTACTAATATTTAAAATAGTATAAGTATAAATTAGAGCCTACTTAGCAAAAATTAAGATACAAAGAAGCAAGAATTTATATAACTAGTCTTTATTAAGTACTTACTATAAAGATTTTAGAAACAAATGTTTTATTCTTCTTTAAAACTAAACTTTGTTAGCTATATTAATAACTAACTATTATTAACTATTTAAAAAAAGAACTCTTAAGAGTTCTATAATACTATAAATGTTAAAAAAGAATTAGGAGTTAAGTTAAGAATAAAAAGGCAAAACACTTCTTTCTACTAGGTCTACAACTGCTAGTTCTAAGTTACTATTAACAATATTAAACTTAGTTATTAATACTATAGCTACATCTACGCACAACCTAGTGTTGTCTATAGTTTAACTAAAATATAGTACTTTAGTCTTTACTAAAAAAAATATTACTAAGCTTTTAAAGAACTTTAATAGACAAGCTAGTAATAGAGGTATTTGTAATACTATATAAGTTTTTTTTTTACTAAATTACTTCTTTAATAGAGATTAATTGCTTTTTTGTATTCTAAAACGTTTAACTAGTTATACTAAAAGAGATTAGTCTAAGTTATAAATAAATATAAAGAAGTAGTAGAAAGATAAAAATAGTACTATTAAAATAAGTAAATGCTTTTACTTTTAGCTTGCATCTATAAATGCGTACAAAACTAGCTAGGGCTAGTAAGTACTATCCTTTTTTTACTTCTATTGCTAATGCATGCATTAAGAATAAGCAAATCCTTTAAAAAGAAGAAAGTATTCTCTTCTTTTGAAGTTTACTATCAAAAGACAAAGAGGCAGTAATATACTATATACTTACTACTTTTGGTTGCAATATTTAGAATACGTATAAACTAAATTTAATTTATCCTATTCTTAAATTTTACTATGTAAAGATAACTAGCCAAGATAAAATCTATTAGCTAAAATAAAAAGGTGTAGATACTAAAATGTAATAAATTATATTATCTAACTATCGTGCAACATTTACTCTAGAGAAAGTAAAAAAGGCAGCAGTTAAAATTAGCAAAGCATATAAGAAATTAAGTATACTAGTAAAAGTTAACTCAGAAGTAGAGGACTTTGTTAAGTTTTTAAGTAATTTAAAGCTTAAATTGTCTACTATTAATATACTTATTGCTTACCTTACAACTACAATACTCTTAAGAAAACTTACTAACTACGTGTACTTTATTGTATAAATAATAAATACTAAACTTCTAAGTAAGAAAAATAATAGTTTCTTTATTACTAATAAGAAATAGAGGCTACTAAGTAAAATCAGTAATATATACTTACATAATATAAAAATAAATACTTTTTATTATATATATAATGTTTTAGGACATATACTTAAGAACTATAAGCTATACTACGCTATAAAGCAGATAAGATAAGTTAGTTTTAACTAGAATACTATAGCTAAGAAAAGAACTTACCACTTTAGGCTACTATATAAACGTTAAAAGAAAATTTTAAATTAGCTATTATTAACTTAAGTCTTATTATATTTAAAGGTAAAGATTTAAAAATTCTATTATATTACAAATAACGTACTTAATTAACTTGCCTTTAGTGTAATAATTAAGTAGTTTATAATTAAAGACTTTTAACTAAAATTAAAGTATAAAAGTAAAGCTTTTAGTTTTGTAAATATAGCAACTAGTTTAATAAACCTAAGTTACTATAATAATTTTCTTTAGTAGTTCTAATAGTTCTAAGAATAGCTATACAACTTTTCTATACACAAATATATTAATAGGCTTAATACTATTAATACTGCTAATATTATACTAGGAGGCGGATAAAATGTATTATATAATATTTCTAAGTTATATACTGCTATATACTTAAAGAGAAAGAGTTTTTCTCTCTACTAGGATATTAATTGTGTTTAAGATAGAGAGATAAAGAAACAAGAAAGGCTAAGCAAGAATATAAGCACTTAAAAAAGTGAATAACTTATTTAAAGTAATACTCTAATTCTAAGCTTATAGCCTACTAATATGTAGTTTCTATAACAAGAAATATAAAGTAAAAAACTTTTTACAAATTAGCTTTATAATATACTGTTTTTAATTATTAAGTTGCTGTAGTTATTTTAGCAAGATAGTAATATATTAGCTAATTTAAAGCACCTAATATAAGGGCAAAAAAAAGGCTATAGAGTTTATAAATACGCTTTTAAATTCTAAGTTAAGAAAGATAATATAAAGTTAGCTAAACTATATTATAACTACTCTACTTAGACAAGAAGTGTAAGGGGTTACTATATCTAACTTTATAGTATAAAACAGTATTTAAAAACAACTACACAACTTTTTTAATAATAATATTAGTATTATAAATAGTTTAGGAACGCTTAATATTATAACTAGTAAAGAACTTACAGATTTTAAGTATAATTTAGTATACCTAGAATTTGTTCTAGCTGCTAATTAGCTAAACTAACGCAGAGGCTCAGAACATCCTACTAATAAAACTTTACTAATTATACTAACTATTACAAGGCTATATTGCAATAAAATAATTATATATTATTTAAGTACTTTAATATAATATAAGGTGCATAAGAAAAGTAATTCTTAAATTAATAAGATAGATAATATACTTACTAAGGAAGTTTGTAAAGTTTAGTAAAAAAAATAGATAAGTCTTTACTTAAATGAACCTACTAAAATACTACGTTATTATTCATAGTAACTTCTTAAAGTGCTTAATTAATACTAGAGTATAAATTAATATTTCAAGACTTAGTGCTGCATAAGCATTCAAGATACTAAAAGAAATAATAAAACAGAGACTTAGACAGCTATCCCTTAGTATTACTTTAAATAATAGAACTTATATTCTGTTTGTTAGGACAGCATTTAACATACCTATATAAATAGAGATAGTTACTATTGAAACTACTTTTAGAATTGTTGCCAATATTACTAGATTTATAATTTTAGGAGGACTTTAGTGTGCATATATAAAGATAGCAATATAGTACAACGCGTTTAGACAAATTATATGCTAAATTTCTTTATTAATAGTACTAAAAACGCGCTATTTATTATATCTTACTTATAACTAAGTTACATTGCGTAGACAATTAGAAATAAAGCCTTTAACATTAATTTAGATAGAGAAACAGATGGTAATATATAAATATACGTAATAACTAATATAATAAATAATAAGCTGCAAGCAGCTATAGTAAGGTATATACAAGAAACTGCATATTTAGATTCTAGAGCTAGATTTAGCAATTTTAACATACTATATAAGAACAATAATAAGTATAATTAGGTAGTTTATATAAACTAAGTATTTACACACGTAGTTAGACAATTAAAAAACTTTATAAGAAACTATAGTTTTAGTAAATTCTTAATAATCAAAAGACCTTATAAAAAACTATAGTTTTAGCAAGTTTTTAATTATATAAAAGCTTAACTAGCAACAATTGCAGGAAAGACTACTTAAAAACTTCTAACAACGCTATAATCTCTATATATATATAAAACTATAGAAAAGAAAGTTTAACTTATTAATTATTTTTATTAAGAGATACTAATAGAATTTAGATAAGAAAACTAGAAGAAAAAAGCTAAGAAACAACAGCTCTTTTAACAAAGTGTCTATAATCTTAATATTACACTATATACTTATTTATTTAAACTAAGATATGCTACTTTTTTGCAAGGGACAAACCGTACTAAGAAATAAAATAATAAACTATACGTAAGAGATTATCTCTAGCCTATAAAAAAAGAAATATTTATACATATGCTTTATAACAGAGAAAGAGCCCTTTTATAGTAATTTAAAGAGTTGAAAAGAATCTATTTTGATATATGCTTACTATATAAGATACAAACAATACTTTTCAAAGCTTAGTAAGTATAAGGCTTTACTATTCTAAAAGTATTAGAATTATAGGTAGTAGACATAGTTAATGTCTGCCTAAACTAAGAAACATAAGGATAATGTAATAGTTAGTATTATAATTTATAGCACCTAGTACTAAAGAAGGATAAAGGCGTTTAATAGATTAGCAATACGCAAAAAATAAATATAGTTATAATATAAAATATAAACTTACTACTAACAGCAAATAAATTTCTTAAGAAATTTATAGAGTGTAAAATCATTTTACTTATGAATTATTTTTAGAATACAACTAGACTATACTATATCTAAAAAGTAGAGATATAATAGCATTTTAAACGCTTATAGGACTATATAATTATACATAATAGTTATAAGTGCTACTAACTTAGTAGCTGTATTCTAATAAGTTATAATAAAGATTCTAAGAAACTACTAGTCTAATATAATACTCTTTATTAATAACATTATATGTAGAGGTCCTAAGACTAACTATAGTAAAGAAGAATCAATGCTAAAAGTACAATATTATACTTTTAAGTATATTTTTTAACAAGATAAAGTGCTAGCTAATATTAAATAAGCTAAGAATACTGTTTTAAGAAAGAAGTGTTGGTTTCTTATAAAAAGACTTAAAGTAGTAGGCTATAAAGTTAGCTCTTAAGGTTGCTATTCTAACTAGAAGAAAGTTAAGAAGATTATAAACTAGCTACTATACAAAAATAAAAAAAAAGTATAATTATATATAAGTAAATATATCTACTATTATAGATAAGTAAAGAACTTTACTAAGATTACTAAATCTCTATTTATACTCTTACAAGACGACACTTCTTTTAAATAAAGAAATGTATAAAATATAGTAATGTACACACTAAAATAAAGAATATGTAATATACTAGCACTTACACACTTAGACTACACTAATACTAAAGACTACGAAATACTTTTTATAACTAATACTAGTTAAAATAGTATAAGGGCTCGCATAGACTAACTTAAAAGAAATAATAAATAGCACTTAGTATAGCTTAAATGCACGCTATAGTTAGCTTAAAAGAAGTAATAGTACTTTACTAAGTTAAAATATAAAGCTGTACTATAGGCCTTAAAGAAGTTTTATACTTATTTTTATAGTATTTACTTTACTATAGAAACTAACGCTATAACTTTTATTACTTAACCAAATCATTTATCAACTAATAATTTGGAATTAGTTATAAATAGGTAGATATTAACTATTCTCTTATAAGATTTAAGTATTAAGTATATACTAAAAAAGAAGAATATTGTTACAGATGCATTATCTAAGTATTTAAAAGCTAATAATTAGAAGCCTTTTCTTAAACTTAAAGAAGACCTTAAAGAGTTTATTAACTATATAATTAGAAATGTAAATATACTAGTACTAAAGAGACAAGCTAAGATACTTTACTAGAAGTTTTTTAAAAAATTAGAGTAATATGCTTAGTTTTCAGTTAACTTTGAGACTTTAAAAAGGACAAAACTATAAGAACTATAAGCATAAAAAAAAGTAAGCATTAACTTTCTTTATAAAAGATAGAATACCATTTAAAATGAATTTAAAGATTATTGTAATTTAATAAGTTGTAAATAATATAAATTTAAGAATAGCTGCGGTATAAAACGTGCACACCTAAATTGGACACTAAAAAGTTGATATAGTCTACTTTATACTTACGCAGCAATACTAGTAAAAAGAAATATATAAGTAAGTATAAAAGAAACTAGTAACTTATCTAAACTATTAGCTGCAATTTTCTAAGAGAAAAGTTAATATACTTACTAACACCTACAGTTTTACTATTTAAAAAACTATTACTATTAATATAGTATATATACTTTAATGTTTTAGAAAGAAGTTTCTTGTAATTATAAAAAACTACTTTAGCGGCTAGCTTAAAGCAAAAGCGCTATTAGATAACTAGTTTAAAATAATTCCAAAATTTATTTATAAAGACATTATATATAAATAAAGTATAGCACATAAACTTATAGTTAGTAAACAACCTAACTTTGCTAAAGTAGTCTTACATCTATTAAAAACGTACAAAATTAACTAAATTTAATCATTTAGACATAGTTTTTCAGCTATAAAAAAATTTAAAAAAGAGTATAAACTAATTATAAATGCTTTTACAAAGTTACTAGAACTCTAAATTAAGAACTTACTAATAGTTCTTCTAATAGACAGAATCTTTGTATAAAAATAGACAAGTTACTTACTACACTAACTAGTTATAAAGTAGAACTTAGTACTTTCTATTAAGCTTACACGACTTATATAGCAGATACTTTTATTTAGAGAAGTAAAGAACTATATACAATTACATATAATATAAGCAATATAGTTGAATTTTAAAAGTTAGTTTACTAAAGATGCTATTGCTTATATTAATTGCATAAGAGCTGCTAAGAAAGAATACTAAAATAATACTATAAAAATACAATATAAGGATATAAAGCTAATAGACTTAGTTCTCTTTTGAACTTAGTTCAAGAAATTAATATATCTTAAGACTATAAATTAGATACAAAGTAGTTAGGACTAGATTATATTTATAATGCTAAACTTAATAGGGGGACTTACTACCTTAAAGACCTTAATAGCACACGCTTTCTACACATAACACTTAGCTAGCAATTAAAGCCTTTTTAACAATAAATTGTGCTAGATATTATAAAAAAATGAAAAGAATATTAAGTTTTAAAATTTTACGTATTAGAACTAAACTAGTTTAATAGTAAATATTCTTATTTCTTTAGACTTACCTTAAGCTACCTACTAAGTTATAATTATCTTTACTTCCTATTTTAAAAGATAATCTTTATTCTTGAGTGAATATTACTAAGCGTTTTATAAAAAAAGAGCGTTATGCATATATACAAGACTTTAGAAGCTTAGACTTTAATTTTAATACTACTATAGCTAGTAACTCATAGGCTACTAAACAGTCTATTCTCTTAGAAAAGAGAGAAGATACTATGCTATTAGTGTCTACTTTTACCTTTAGCTACTTATTTACAAATATCTTATGTTAAATGCAGAGATTAGTTATATAGCCTATAAATTTTAAGTATATAGTAAGCACTTAGATTGTGTAGTTTATTTATACTTTAATACGCAACGCTGCGTTAAAGTTATAATAAATACTCTTCTATAAACTTCTTCAGCAATTAAATATAATTTTAGTATTTTTATGTGTTTTAAGCTAGTTACTTTAAAAACAAATCGCCTATTAAGTAGACTATTACTTTTTTTTTTAACCTTAGCTATTTTTAAGCCTTACACATTGCAATTAAATAAGCTAGCTTACTTAGTTAATTATAACTAATAACTCTTAAAGTAGCAACTTTTTATAGTTTTATAATAGTAAGACACATATAGAAGGCAGTAAGCGCTAGCTTAATACGCTGAGAACTAGCAATAGAAACTATAACTACTAAAGCACTACAAGAGATGCATAATTTAGTAAAAGCTAAGATGTAAGCGTCCTTAGCTAGTAAGCGCAATAGCAACAACAATAAGTAAGAATAAGCGCCTTTTTTAAAAAAAGGCCTCTTTAGACTAGGAAACTAGAAATAAGCTAAAAGGCAATATTAACTTAATAACCCCTTTAGCCACCTTATAAGTCCGCACTTAGAAGCACATTACTTTAATTAAACTTTTATTTATTGTTTATAGATTAGCCTATAACTATTAGTCGTCTTAATAATAAAACAATAAGCTATTCTTTAATTATAAGCAAGAAGCTACTTAAGCCGTAAGTACAAAGAACCTAGTATATTAACCTTTTATAATATAGATAACGTTGTACAATAATGTACTAAGCTTAGTAATTTTAGATTATTAGCAATACTACAAAAACTTAAACAAGGCCTACTACACTAGTAAAATAAAGCTAAACAAGAGCTGCTAATAATAATTTATTGTTAGTACTATACTATATACGGCACAACACGTTCTATAGCTTACAGCACTATTACTAGCTTTAACTTTAAGCCTAGTATTGCGCGAAACTAGCTTAAGAAACACGTTATCTTATATAGTAACTAGTAGAGGTTTACTGTTGTAGGTTCTTTTACTAAAAAAAGTAGCGCTAGTTAGATTAGCTTAATTGCTATAAGTATATAGTATTAGCTTCTAAGCTTAAAGGCTATATTAACTTAACGCTAGTAAGTTTACTAAAGACAAAAGGCTTTGCAAGCTCTAACTTCTGCTATTAGTAGTAAGAAATATAGAGAGCATGCAGAACGTATTACTTAGGGCTTAATACTAAAAGGTTGCTATTATTTTATATCTTCTAATACTCGACCTTTAGCACCTTGCAAATAGTTTTAGTATTAGTGCTTACTTTTTAGCTCTTAAAAGGTTTTAACAAGAGCAGCTGCTGTTATAAAAATAATATAAACAACGCTTTTTAAAATAAGTATAACTTTTTTAGCTTATCTATTTTTTTTTACTAAAACAGATAACTTATAAAACTTTAAGTAAATTATTACTTATATACAACTAGCTACTATTAGCTTACTTATTAACACTTCTTTACTAGCAACAAACATTGCTAATTCTAGTACTTATAGTATTACTTGTATTAAAAATATTACTAATTAATATATTAGTATACATACTAAACTTAACTGTTTACTAGAAAAATTACGTTACAAATAACTTATAAAAGTTTTTAACTAAAAATAATTTGCGCTAGGCTATAGATACTTAGTTGTTACAAATCTAAAGCAAGATAAAATTAACTAAAAAGTTCCCTAGTTTACTATACTTAAGAATTATGTACACTACTTTAGAATACTTAATTTTTAGCATTTTCTTTTTAACAAAATTGCTAATTAAATTATTAAAAAGCTTTTTATAATTAGTTAAGAGATTAACGCTAGACTAAAGTAAGCCTTTGCTAATTTTAAGTATTTTTTTTTGACAATACTATAGCTAGTAACCTCTAGGCTATAAAACAGCCTAGATTGTTAGAAAAAGAAGAGAATGCTATATCAGCGTCTGCCTTTATCTTTAGCTGCTTACTTACTGATTTTTTAAATTAAAATTTAAGTACAAGCTACCTATTTTATAAATTCTAGGTGTGTAGTAAGCACTTAAATTCTATAGACTTATAATACCTTGCTACTATAATAATACTACACTTAATTTCTCGTATTTGCAAAGCAACAGCTGATAATAGTAACTATTTTTATCACAAAACCTACTTATCTTAGCGTAATATAGACTTTATTTAATTCTACCTTTACTTACTTGCTAGCAGTATATTACTACTACACATAAAGTTAAACTATAACCTTGCTAACTAACGAACTTTCTTTTTACACTAACTTTACTATCTTTTTACTTAAGTATTAACTTTTAAAGACAACAATTACAGCAAAATCTCCTCTCTTAGTCTAGCAGAGGCTAAGAATAATACTTATACTACTAACAAACCTACTTAAGCAATATCTTAGCCTTTATTAAACAAGGCTTAAAGCAAGCAGCTATAGTAGTAACTACTTAAATACTAAATTTATTAAAAGTTTTTTAAAGACCTAAAAGTAAGTATAAGAAAAGGAAACTATATTATAAACTATACTTTTAGAGTTGTCTAGCATTAAAACAAAGTATTAGAGCTTGCAAAACTTAGTAATAGCATTAGAGTTACTAATATTTAAATTTTAGTACATAAGATCCTTTTTAACGCTCTACAGTAATAGCGTATTATTATAAACTAATAGTTTAATAGTGCTTTATACTAATTTAACTTAATTTTTAAAGTTATCTTAAAAATAGGCAGTTTTTATGCTTAACTCTTAAGACTTATAGACAGATATAGTAGTGTTAAAAGTTTCTAAGAACACTATCTTATTATTGATATAGCATCCTCATTGTAAGAAAGGAGAGTAAAAGAACTAGGTAACATAGTTTTAATAGTAAAGAAGCTAGTAGCAAAATTTATTAAAAAATGTGTTAGCATCTATATACTTTATATATTACTTCACTACTAAAGATTAATAAACATAGCTTTTATACTAGAACGCGGAGATCTTAAGAATGCTGCCTACTTCCTCAATACAGCAGTACTATACTATTTTAACGTAAAAAACAAAAAAAAACGCTATATATTACTAGTAGACTAAGTAACTATTAAACTACTGTGCAAGGATATTTATGCTTTTGCTATATAAAATAACTTTTATAGTAAAGAACTAATTTTAGACATTAGTAAATAGAAAAAAAAAGACCTGCGTAAGGTTATTATAGCTATAAAAGTTAAGAAAAACAATATAACCTATAGCGCGCGGAAAATACGCCCTAACGCTAGAGCTAAGGACAATAGAGAGAACAGGAACCTTTACTAAACTTTCTAGTAAAAGTATTTACTAAGCTTAATAATACTACTTATATAACTAAAAAGCCTAATATAATAGACTAAAAAACTAATTTTTCTAGAATAGGATGCTACTGCATAAATCCTACTTTAGTATTTTTCAAGCTGCTTAAGCGTGCCTACGCAAAAAAGCTAATTATAAATCCTAATTATATCAAGGTTATTAAGAAATAGTATTAAGAAGTTAACACTAGACAACAATATATCTCTAATAACTTGTTATATAATTAGATATATGCTATCTATAAGCGCACTACTATAAGTGTTATAGGTCTATTTAAGAAGGCCATATCTTTTAATATATTTAATAAGTGTCTGCTTTTACTATACAAAAAATAAAGCTGTTAGTAGAAATTCTAATTTAATCTTAATTTTTCTCAGCTCTTTACTAGCAAATATTACTTAACTAAGCAAGATAAAAATCTGCTAAGCTACTAATATTAACTATCTTAACTAAACCTCTATCCTATTTCTACTTAGGATAGGATTATTAACACTATGAAGTTTTAACTACAGGTAGAGGAATTTTAGCGCATAGAAAGTATTGCTACTAACGCCTATATATAGCTACAACAGCATAGCAATCTAAAAAACATTATTATAAAAACTTTTAAGATATATAAGTTCTATTTATAATATATAAATAGAAAACTAAACCTTAAGTAGCTGCGCAAGATATACTACTTGCTTATTTAATAGGCTATACATATAGACCTAGAATACTAGTTATAATACGTAATGCTTTATAACAAACACACTTGAATTTTCTACTTTTACTACGCTAAGTTTGCTAAGAAAGGCAATTAAATATACTTAAAGTACATTAATCCTAACCTTAAGCATATAATAATAGAAGGCCTAAGTGTAGAGATAATTTAAAGCAGCGTTTTATTTAACAATAAAGACACAAATAACTATATAAAAATACTACTAGAATTTTATAAGCATATACTAGCGTACCTGTAGTAGGGTAAAGATATGAGTATTGAATTATTAAACAATCTTATGAAAAGATAAGAAAACAAAGCTAACTAGCTAGAAAACGCGTAAAAAGTAGTTCTCAACGCTAAGTAAATAAAGTAAATTTATAAAACGAAAAAGTTTGAATTTTATTACTTTTTCTACCCTAGAAAATTACAGAACTAACTACGCATATCTACTATACTATACTTTCTTAGTTTATTAGAGTTTAAAATAGTATAATAAAGATGCCTGCTATAAAAACTTAAATGAAGATTTATAAAGCTTACTGCAACTTTACTACTAGTTTTTTTTTACTTTTTCTAGTTATTCTAGCAAGTTTAGAGAAATTAACTTGCTATTCTCTATAAATATAAATATTAAGTATAAATTCTAAATCTAGAAGGCCCTTATAAAATAAGCTAAATAAAATAATTCTCTTATTTACAGAAAGCTAAACAACATGCTAAAAAACGCTACTAAAAAATAGATTAACAATTATATTAAAAAAATTATAACTATATTACGCAATAAATTCTTAACTTCTAGCTTATTGTATTAAATTTAAAGAAAAACACTTTTTATGCTAATTTTATTTAAAGTATTCTTAACTAATTATACTTCTCTAGCAATAAGAAGAACTCTTTACACCTAACAAAAAACTAGAATAAATAAAGCACTAATTTTTTGTAAGCTAAATCTTTCTAGCGCTTTTAAAAACAACTTAGCCTAAAAGCTAATAAGCACTAAGTCTACTAAAAAAGAAAAAAACTTATTCTATTTTTTTTTATACAGCGTCTTCTGCATATTTATTTTAAATTAAGTATAGTAATCTTAGATAACGTTTTAGTACTTTAAACTCTAACTAGGTAGCTTTATTATAGTTGTTTTTAATTAATATTTGAGACTTAAGCTCCTGCTACTACTATAATAACTATACTAGTGCCTAAACTAAGTACTTTAACTACTACTTAAGAACTTTATTAAAGTAAATGCTTGAAAAAGTAAAAAATAGTAATATAGTAAAGATGTGCCCTTGTTGGGTATGTAGAGAAAGAACTGCTAAGCTTACAGAATGTAGGTGCTCTCTAGACACTTAAATTCTATAGCTACTACAAAAATATAAAATCTGCTAATACTAGGCAGCGTTCTAAGTAATTTCATTGTATTCTCTTTTTTCTTTTTTTTCTTTTTGCTGTTTCTCATTCCTTTTTTTTGTAGAGTGTAGAGCTTAATAGGGCTAAGCTTATAGGAAGGGGAGGTTTGTGCTAGTGCATAGGGTAATGCTAGCCTGCATACTAGGTTAGTGCTTAACTACCCAACCCTAAGGTATGTAGCCTCTTCTGTATCTTACAAAAAGGGGACACTATTTATTATTTGTCTATTCTACAGCTAAGCTCCTGTACTGTACTATAGAATAGGTTTTTTCTTCTACTAACAGTCTTTACACTTAACCTATAATAAGATTATTATCTTACTAACCTTGTTCTCGCATGACCTAGTCTCTAATAATCTCTTGCCCTCGTAGCAGTGTGTCTTTATACACTCTAACACCCCTACAATAGTTTTTCTATACTGCATGATAAATTAATAGCTATATATAAAATTTTAGTATACTTATTATATTATACGCTTGTCTTCTCTTATATCTTCCTAACTATGACTAATGTTTAGAAATCCTATAGTCCCTATTTCTACTCTTTAACTAATTAAAAGTAGGCTTGCGTAGCTTGTGTTGCGTAAGAAAGTCTAGAGATAGACTTTAAGTATACGCAGTGTAAAGAGAAGAAGCTTTACTACTTTATAAAGATAAATTTTAGTTGCTATACTAGTTATATTTCTGTTAGTGCTAAATGCAGTTTGTTTATTTGTAAAAAAAAATTTTAAAGTAAAGTATAAGTGCAAGGAATTAAAAGTTAGTTATTATTAAGGTATTAAAGATAGTGGTTGTTGTTGTAGTAGAAATAGATTTTTTAAAAAAGTAAAAAGTAGCTGCCCTCTACTACTTAGTCGCAAAAGTCAAAAAAAGATTGTGTGTAGTTAACAAAATTTGAATAGTAAGTGGATAAGGTCCACGCGCTAAGCGCTTAGAGTAGAAAAGCTTAGACTACTAAGTAAAATTAGAGTTAAGAAATTTGCTAAAGGTACTAGAAAATAACACTAATTAAAACGTGTTCAACAGCAATTGCTAGCCTATAGCTAGCAACAAGATTGCGATAGAGGTAGAAGAGGTAGAGGACGGTAAGGACACGTACGTTACCGCAGCGGGAGCCTGTAATACTTTATAAAAGCTCTCTGCCTTCTGCTTCTTACCTTCAGGATTTCCCACACCTAAAAGTTATATAAGCTAAAAAGTATAAAGCTCTAGCTATTACTAAAGCTTCTTACTTACGTTGTAAGCTTCTAAAAGTAAAGAGTTAAAAGTGTTTTTTTTACTTATTTTAACTTTGTAATTCTTGCTGTTTAAGTTTATATAGAAATGGAAGCCGAAGGGAACTCTTCTTTTAGTATAGACTTTTTAATAACTAAACTATTACTACCTAAGCTATTAACCAACTTAAGCTAGTTACAGGCTAAGGGTTTTTTTTTCTTTTCTAAAGGACCTAGTCCTTACTTCTTTAAGTAGTTTTAATAGTACTTAAGTACTTATAACTTCTAGTTTAACAAATTTTCTTTTAGTTTTTAGCTATCCTTGCTACTTAACTAAGTATTTTTACTAACAAATTATTTTTTGTAAGTTTTAAACTTTTTAACTTTATACTTGTTATCTTTAAGCTCTTAATTTGTTGCTAGCTTAGTATCTAAATGTGCTAGCTCTAAAAGTTCCTTGTAAAAGAAAAAGTAGACACGTATACCTAGTAGTAGTTAGAGGTTATAGTTTACTGTGCCTAAATTTTTAATTGTTCTACTTAGAGGTTATCTAGTTTCTTACTTAGTTGCTTAATTTTTAAGTTTTATTATAACAAGAAAATTTTTCCTCTTTTTCAAAGGTGAGTCTCTCAATTCTTTACTTATTAGCTCCTTTAGCTATTATACAGTTCTTGTAGGCTATGTTCTTGCTTAGTTTTTTGTATAGCTTTTATATTAAGCAAGCATTATTCTCTGTGCTTAGAGAGATACTCTTAATATCCTTTAGGTCTTAATAAATAACTAGCTTATATCTATAGTTTACGTAGCAGCACTATTATCGCCTTGCTTTCTGACCTATACATGCGACGATAGAACGCCCACTCCTCCTTTCCCGCCTCTTTCTTCTCTATCGTCATTTAGACGTCATGTAACAGCTGGCTTAACTAGTTAATAGTTTCTTTACTTAGCCCATGCACGATTAACAAAAAGAGCGGGATGCTAAAGTAGAGTATGTTAAGTACTTTGCTAGTATTAGCGAACACCCTGTAGATCTTGTATTCCTTCTACAACTAGCTAAGGCGAGGCTTAACATTTTTCTTATATATAGAGATATCGCGGATTCTAGAGTTGTTTATAAAGAATATTATTATAAAGTCCTAGAGAGACTAAGTTTGTATATACTTAATAAACTTAGGTGTCTGCATAATTAGCTTAAGCTAGACTAGTTTAAGGGCTAGGCGTATAACAGGAAAGCTTTCTATCTTTAAATAAAAGTTAAGGTTAAGGAGATGCTTATTGCAGAAGTTGTACGCTATATTATAGTATAGTGTATTGTATGCGAATTCTTTGTATATAGTGCCGTTCAAAAAGTAAGAAGTAGCAAGTAAAAAGTAGTAGCTTTAGCTTTATAAAGTATTTTAGTCTTCTGCTGCAGTGCATACATGTTCTTTCCTTTTTTTATTGTATTATGTTGTAATCTCTTTGCAATTCTACTATAATCCTGTTATTAGCTATAGGCTAGCAATCGCTGTTAGACACGTTTTAACTACCGTTGTTTTTTAGTACCTTAGCCAAGTTTTTAACTCTAATTATTGCTTAGTAGTTTAAGCTTTTCTTTTAGAACTTATCTACTAACTGTTTGAATCTTGTTAACTACACTCAATCTTTTTTTTCGACTTTTGCGATTAATTAGTAGAGGGTAGCTGCTTTTCACATTTTTAGAACCCTATTTTAACTACAACAACAACCACCTCGAACACCTTAAGAAATAAATAGTTTACGTAGTATAGTAAGTGCTTTATAGTAACTAACCTTGTACTATTATAAGCTAATTATACTATTAGGAAAAGTTTAACTTCGTTGTCTTGTAGCTTATTAGCGTATATTCTTAGATACTGTTCTAGTGTCTAGTTTGTCTGTTTTGTCTAGCTACCTATTTCAGAGTAAAAGCTGGTTAACAGCTTTTTCTTTATACTTATTTTTGCTAGAAATGTGTCTTAATACTTAGACGTAAAAAATTAATTACAATTAGTAGTAAAGTTTCTAGATATTTTTTACTTTAATACTAGTGCTTTTATAACTTCATGCGCGTAGCTTTCTACTATAATATCCTTTTTTATAAGCATAAACTTTCTGCCTTGGTTAATTAATTAATAACTATTAGGATCCTGCTGTAGAGTTAAGCTGATTCTAGTTCTAATAATTTTAAAAGCTTTACTATAAAGTTTATTATTAGGCTACTTTATAGTTTTATTAGTAGCTATAAGAGTTGTAATAGGCTATAAGGCTTATATCTCTTAGGTTTATTCTAGTAACAAGTTAAATAATTGCTTAATTTGTTTTACACTTTTGCTTATAAGCGTAGTATCATAAACACTTTAGCTTGTTACTTAACTATCTCTTCAATCACTGCATGTTGGTATTATAAAAACTTATATAGTTTTTAATAATACTTAAGCTCATATGTAAAGATTTATATTTCTAATCTTTATTAATTATTTCTTAGTACTTTTACTTATTTTATAGTAGTTTATTAGATCTGTTTTCTTTAAGCTTAAACTACTAGTTAACTACTTTTTACTCCTACTGCTATTGTAGTGTTTCTATCTACTTAGCTACTTTAGGTACCTTAGCTAGTCTATCTAGTTATAACATAGACTGCCGTTTAGCCTTTTTCTTAATATAGTATTATAAATTTTTTTATGAATTTTTTTATATAAGTTAGATCTTCTGCTTAAAGCATCTACTACTCTATTAAGTGTTCTAGCACACTGTGTTATTTTAAAGTTAAACTAAGCTAAAGTCTTAGCTTGTTAAACTTATTATTAGTTAAGTCTCTTTGTTGTTAGAAACCATACTAAGTTCTAGGAATTCGTAAAAATTTTTATTTAGTGTAGTAGTCTTAATAAATAAACTTCTTACTATTTGAAGGTGTTAACTACCTTTAGTAGGGTTTTATTATAAACATTCCAGTTAAGTTTTTCTGTCGAAAATATCTTTACATAGTAGAATACTAGTCTTTGTTTTTTATCTATGTACTATTATAATGATACAGCTTTAAATGCATAGTTTATTATATTAGTCTTAACTTACGTATTTGGTTTTAGGTTTTATATCTTTAGTATAACTACTTTCAAAAATATTTATTTAACTCAATTAAACTCTTTTCATCAATATATATTTTAAGTGAGTTTTATTTTTTATTTCATTATTTTAGAAAGAAGTGTAGTATTCTTTATGTAGTCTTAAACAATTTTTTAATGGTAGTTGGAGTATTTAAAAAAATATATATATTCTTTAATATCTTAGAGGTTAGCTATTTCTATAGAGCTATAATTTTTTTAACTTCTTTCGTAAATATTATAAAGCCTAAAAATTTTACCTTCAAAATATAGAATTAAGACCGCTTTAGCTATAAGTATAACTTATACTTTTTAAGCTTCTTAAGCACTTTCCTAATATGCTTTTTAAGTTCTTTAAACGTTCTGCTAGAGTATACTATAATATTTTCTAATTACGCTATAAGAAAGATTTTAAGGTATTGAAAAAGTGTGTTATTAATTACTAAGCAAAAGCTTGCTAGTGCATTTCTTAACCTATAATGCAGAATTATATATTTATATAGTTTATACCTTATTTTAAATGCTATTATTTACTTGTAACTTTTTTAATTTTCTATTTAGTAAAATCTTCTTTAAACATTGAACTCTGTGAGAAACTCCGCTCTTTTAATTTAATTTATAAGCTTTATTAGTAGTTGTAAGAAATAATAGTTCTTTTATATTATGCTATCAAACTTCTGAATGTTAATACATAATTGCTACTTTATATTAAGCTTTTTTATAAATAAAACAATAGGCTGGCAATCGCCATTGAACACGTTTCAATTGGTGTCGTTTTTTGGTACCTTCAGCAAATTTATTCGACACTGATTTTCGCTTGGTGGTCTAAGCTTTTCTGCTCCGAGCGCTTAGCGCGTGGACCTCATCCACTCACCGTTTGAATCTCGTTGACTACACACAATCTTTTTTTTAACTTTTGCGACTAATTAGTAGAGGGTAGCTTCTTTTCACTTTTTTTGGAAACCCTATTTTGACTACAACAATAACCACCACCTTTGACTCCTTTAAAAATAATCAAATAAAATAAGTAACGCTATAAAGCTTGATTTTAGTTTAATAAATCTCCTCTTTAAATACTTCTAGATGTAATCCCTTAGCTTAGCCTTATGTTTGGGTAATATTAAATATATTAGTTCTAGGCTTAGCTTAGCTCTATTATTTAAAAGAATCTTGTAATTCTAATCCTAAATAGTCTACTTGCTTTATAGCTATGTTTTTCTTAAGAATTTTTCCAAACTTGTGAGTATAATACTCTTTTAGTATTCTTAGTACTAATAGTTTTTTCTCTATAGTTATAATTTATTTTATTTAAATAATTTCTATATTCTAAAAGTTCTTTATACAAATTCTTTTAACTTTATATAGTAAGATCTTGCTAAATCTCTTATTCTAAGTTGAACTTTAATTTATTAGGTAATTTTTATTATACCGAGGTGGACGGGCCAACGCGCAGGACGGGCCAACGCTCACCCTACCAAAACAACACCACCACTTCAACACCTGATAACTCCACCAATATAGATTTGATCTAGAAAGCAATTAATAAAATTAATTCGCGCGCACTAGGCGCATTTTTTTTGTATACAAAGTTTGCAGAAAAGTATAGTGTAGTACAATCTACGCTCTCTTAAAGACACTAAGGTGTTTTAACCTTACGCAACCTTGAGTCTTAAAATTAAATAGCTCTCTACCTACAATAGAAGCTAGAGCTCCTACAGTACATTAAATAGCTTAATAGGCAAGGCCTTCTACTTACACAAGCTATAATACAAAATTTTGCCTTACAAATTGTAAGAAGAGAGGTTAGAATACACTAAGTTAATTGCTTTGTCTACTAGTACCTTAATAAGCTTATTTTAAGATAGATAATAGGCATAGCTAATAATTACTATAAGGCTAATTTTAGGAGGAAGTATAGCTTATACTTTAATCTTCTACGCGAGAAAATTAAGCAGTACTATATTAAGCCGCGTTATATATATAATATAGATAAGAAGAGCTTCCTTCTTAGTATTCTAGGAGAATTAAAGAGGATCTTTAGTAAGCCCTTATATAAGTAGAGAGAAAAAAGAAGTACTATTTAGAATAGCTTGCGAGAGTAAATAACACTCCTAGCCTATATCTATAGTAATAGATTTTATCTAGTGCCTACCCTTATATATTAATTAACCTTAAGATTAATACAGGACACTTAGTTATAAGCTTTTAATTTTAAGACTTATTAAGTTTAAATTACTTTATTACTTTTTAGCTAGATAAATAATAATATTAGTCTTGCGTAACTTAAATAGGTGTTTAATTATAATACTAAGGCATAGGCTTAATTTTTTTATTAATTACTTATTTTAGATAGCTATAAATTTTACTTTATTATAAATTTTATTAAGTATTATAACTAGAACAAAATTCTCCTTGCAGTTTCTTTTTTATTTAACCTACATGCTGCAGCTTCTTAATATTACTTTATTTAAGCCTCTCTTATTAGCTTACTAGGCTAAGATATCTAAATTTCTAGAGAGGAACTAGGGCTTTACCTTAATAAGTAAGAAAAATTTCTTTTACCTCTTCTACTAAGCCTAGCAGGCTTTCTTTAAAAAAAAAAAAATTCTAAAGGCCTTTAAAGCTATAGGCCTCTTACTCTTTAATTTTAAAGTTATATTAAAAAAGTTTAGTATTAAGAGCTTTTAAAGCAATAGTAAGTTCTTAGGCTTAAGTGCCTTAAACTAGAAGAAAGTTAAACGCCTACTACGCGAGGTAGTAAAAAATTAAAGTAATAAATAAGCTTAAAAGCTAAGCTAAGTTTATTACTAAATTTTAACTTAAAAGACTCTTCTTAAGTATAAAGTTAAGGGCCTACGCAAGGCTCTAATTAATAAAAAAACGCGTAAAACTTAAGAGAAGCCTCTTCTACTTTAAGCGCCTAAGGAGTACTAAAGTAGAGCTATAGTCTAGTCTTTAAAAAAAGTAAAAGAGGCACGTAATTGCTAGCAGCTCTAGGAGCGCAAAAAGGAGTAGGTACAACACTAAAAAGCTAAGATAAACAGGCATTATAAGAAGATAAGGCAGGCAAAGAGGAAGGAGAAGGAAATAAGGCAATAGGCGAGGGCTGCAGCTCCTCTACAGCCTCAAGTTTGGTGGTGGTTTTGGTGTTCAAAACTGCGCGTTGGCCCGTCCTGCGCGTTGGCCCGTCCACCTCGGTATACTCTAGCAACCTTATGTAAAAGTTTTCTTTTCAGTATTATCTTTATTTGCTAGTTAATAGTAGAGCTATAGGCATTAAGCTAATTATAACCAATTAACATGTCTAGTCCTCCTAGATTTATAATATTATTATTTATCCAGCACTTTATGCCTGCTATTTATAGATTTTTGAATTTAGTCTCTAACTATACTGTACTATCTTTATAATTTACAATTTTCTCGTTAGCTAGTAATATTAGAATTAATTCTTTTTTTACCTAGTACAATATTTTGTGTTTCTTTACTATTTATAATAAGAAAATTATTTATATAGCCCTACTATCTACAAGCATTTATTTATTCGAACCTTATATTAATATAGTTACAAGTAACTATTTTTCTGAAATATTAGTATTTTGTACTTTTTTAAGAGTTATTTTAAGTATGCCTTTACTAGTATAACTTTATCTTTAGTAATATTCTAGTTTTTTACTTATTTACTTTTTCTCTTCTTAGATAAGTAGCCTACACTATACTTAGTGCTATAGTATATTAGGTAGCTATTATTATAATAGAAGCTCTAATGAAAGTTTTCGTAAAGTATCTCTTGCTTGAAAGTTTATCTTTTTAGTTCTAGCTTCTTTGCTTTATAAATTAAGCAGTGTGCTGCCTTATAGATATTTAATTATAAATTAATATAGTTGTATTAATTTACTTATTACACTTTCTAATTTTTTATTACTAATAGAATTTGCATTTATCCTTGCATTGCGTTTATAAGAGTTAGTAGTAAATCTCTATTTTTTTAAGTTTATAGAGATAGCACTTGTTTACTAAGCACTTATTTGCCTATAAGTTAAAGTAGTAATACTAGTTTTAGTCTACCTTATTCTCTTTTTTGTTCCTTTTATAAAACTTGCAATTAAGCTGTTCCTTAGTACTTTTTACTTCTTTAGCTTTTTACTTTTTAACCTTAGGTACTTGATTGTTAAAGTAGGGTTATTAGTATATTGCCTGATATCTAACTATCTTAGCTTTCTTACTAGTAATTATAACTTTTGCTTAATTATGTATTTGTTAGCGTAGTACATTGTTGTTTTATATACTTGATATTAGTTATTAGCTAATTACTCTAGTACAAATTTGTTTTTAACTTTCTCATTTGTTAGTTATGTTTAATTAGAGTAGGAACTTTGTTTTCTAGTTTAAGTTATAGTATAATCTTTTAGCTGTTTATGAAGCGTGCTTCTTTATAGAGGTCTAGGTTACTTAAGTTATTATTTAGTTCTATTTACGCTAGGTATAGCGCTCTCTACCTTTTTATCCTAATTTTAATAGCTGCCTATTCAACTTATTCTGTCTCACAGTTTTTAGCAAAGTGTTTTTATTTACTATACTAGAAATATACTTTATTATTATAACAGTTCTAGCGTTCTTCTTTAGAAAGGCTATTATACCTTCTTTTTTAAGTATTTTTATTTTTAGCCTTATCTTGTATCTTGCTAGTTACAATAGCGTTGCTACCTTATTATACCTGCTGTGTTGTCTTTTTATATTAGCTAGGTTAAATTAAAAGTTTTTTTTTTAATTACTTTGTTTCTAAAGCCTATTGTTAATCCGCGTGGCTAGCTTAAGCTAGAGCATAAAGTGTATTAGGCTTATTATAGTGTATAAAGCTGTTCTTAAGATTCTTTTTTAAGCCTGCTTCAAATACTATTCAAGTTGCCTTGTTGTTTAAATTGATTTATCCTTATTTATTTTTAAGATATCAAATGTGGTAGTTGTTGTTGTAGTTAAAATAGATTCTCTAAAAAAGTAAAAAGCAGCTGCCCTCTACTAATTAGTTGCAAAAGTCAAAAAAAAAGATTGTGTGTAGTTATTAAGATTTAAACAGTAAGTAGAAAAGGTCTACGCGCTAAGCGCTTAGAGTAGAAAAGCTTAGACTACTAAGCAAAAATTAAAGGTTAAAAAAATTTGCTAAAAGTACTAAAAGTTAATACTTATTAAAACGTGTTTAACAGCAATTGCTAGCTCATAGCTAGCAACAAGATTGTAATAGAGATAGAGAAAGAGGGTAAAAACATATATGTTACTGCAGCAGGAGCCTACAATACTTTTTTATTAAAGCTCTCTACCTACTACTTTTTATTTTTAAGATTTTTTATACTATACAGTACTAAATATTGATAACTTACATACAAATAACTTATATTTAAACAATATAATACTTAAACTATTCTTCTCCCCCTTTGATATAAAGACTAATAGTTTATATTAAGTAAAGTTAGACCTTACTAAGTTACTATACTAGAAGCTATAGTAGTGATTTATAAAGCTGGCGTTTACTTTTGTTAAGCGGCTACCTCTGTTAGTTAAAAAGGAGCTAGTGGCGATAGTCCCTATGGTAGTCGAGTTGGTGCAGAGGTTAGAATGTAACTGTGGTTAAGACATCTTCGATGCGTCTAGTGTTATGGATGTTAAGGTCACAACAAGGACTGTAAAAGGCTAGTTCAGCTAGTACACCATATACACTGCGCATGTACAGTATTGTATAAAGTTAGCCTATACTTCTCTAGGCTTAGTTTGTACTAAGGTAAAGTAGACTAAAGCAGTAGTTTGTAAAGTATTATAGGAAATATGTAAGTAAAAAAGAGTAATAAACATTAATTAAAAGTAAGTAATACTAATTCTAAGAATAATAAGATAACGAGGTAACAATTTAGGTAAGAAATAAGCTATTTAAGTTAACTATAATAAGTATAATAATAAGATATAACATATTTTTATATCTATTACTTTTAGTTCTACTATCTTATATATTCTTTCTAAGAAGGAGGTTTGTAATAGCGTTGCTATCCTTTTATACACAGATATCCTAGATACCTAGACTTAACGGGATAGCAATTACGTGATTAGCGCCCCGCGCAGATCATTGCCTTCTAGCGTGGTGGCTAGTTAACCCTTAACCCCTATCTACACGTTAAGGAGAGAATCCTTCTTGTTACTTGTAACATTCAGCTTTAAAGCAGCTAAAATAAACTAATAAATAATAAAGTTTTGTAAATCGTTTTTTAAAATAAAAAAAAATATCTATAAATAGTAATACTATTATTATTTATGTAATACTATTATTATTTATTTATATTTGAGAATAAACACTAAACACTACAGCTTTAATACTACTGAAGTAGTAATAAGATGATAAAATTTGCAGCTAGTAGTAAATAGTTAGTGGAAAATATTTATTAGTGAAGAAAGTTAGTTGAAAAGATATTACGCATCTTTGCTTCTGTCTAAACATGCGACATACTAACTATATACTAGTAATGCTTAACAAGGGGGCATAAGCCTAAATACCTATTGTTAGCAATAAATTTTTTTACTAAAAAGGTGTCTACAAAATGTGTAGTCACATTAAAAGGTTGTCTCAAAAGGCCGAAGCCAGTAAAGTTATTTATAGTCACAATAATAATGCAGGCATCGGCCGCCGCGAAAGACACTAAGGTACTAGCGAAATGGGTTCTAACCACGGAGCGCTTAGAGGCGATGACTAAGCCCTTCCTGCAGCTTCTTTGTGTGGAACATTGCCATCACACCGTTCGTATTATTAACTCATCTAATAGTTTTATTGGAATGGTGTTGCGTGTGCTTACGATCAGGGTTACCGGTACTTGGAGGCGCCTGGGCCAAGCTCAGAGGACTTCCAGAGTCCCTTGGTAGAACAACATAAAAGGCATTATTATCTCCATTCCGTGGCTTCAATATTTGAAACGACATCCTCTCTTTGTGTCACTGCTTTTACCAACGAAATGTAGTGCTGGTAAATATACTTCCAGCGTCACGCTGGCTGTCCGCTTGCAGTGGCTATTTTGAGTACATTGGAACCAACAGATCTTCGGCGCCGACGACTGTGCCTCAGTCGCCGCGCCTTGCCGCCGGTGACGAACAGTGCAGTGATCTTGGTGATGGGTGCTTTCTGGGTCATTTGTTATCAGAAATAATGCAAGCGATAGAGCTCAATACATAAGGCGGATGATAAATCAGCCGCGCTGTTTGAATATAAAAGAGATGTTAACGAACGTATGTTGAATCAAGCCACAGAATCGAAAGACACAACAAAAACCAGCAATTGGAATCCACATCCGCAAATTAAGACGACCTCGTACGCGATCATCTGTCCATCGACATTACAAGTATTTTCTTCGCAACATGTCCTACAACAAAGTCATTTCAAGCAAAGTGATCAAGACTGTTAATGCAGGCGGCAAAGTAATCCATGTCAAGTATGCCACCAAGACTTCCACTTGGGAGCGTAGCTTCTTGGCGCAGAGCGTGCAAGACGAGTTTTGCGAGGCTTTAAAGAAGGCTCGTGACGTCCCTGCTGGTGCCGCTATTACGATCTTAGCGTGAGAGACATTCCTCTCATCATTGTGCTTGACGAGGCTAACAACAGACCTCAGTGAAAAAGAGCATCCAAGCGAAAGCGACAGCAAGTCTCACTTCACCACTGTCTTCGAAGATTCCAAGGGCGACCATATCATGACCAAGCATGTTTATCCTTAGATCCACTCCTCAGGACCAGCGAGCTCTATGAGAAAATGGCATGTCGAGCAGCAAGACAATCTTGACAATGAGTGGAGGTTGAAGAATCTAGAGTCACAGTTTGAGTGTTTTGGTTGACGCCATGACAGAAAGTTGTTATATAGAAGCGGAACAAGGAAAGACCCGGGGGCTATCATGACCAGATAAACTTGTTAAAAAGCCACCGCAATACTATGCTTCAATTTTGACACATTAAACCTTGTACGCCAACCGTCACTCAAGACGTCTTATCTTCGGCCCAATAACTATCCTTGACAATCTCTGACATCGTTGCTCTCTTAGCTGGATCGAGATTGGCCATCCTTAAGATCAATCTCTTTGCTTCGTCCGTGAGGTTAGGAAACACATCCTCTGTCCAATCCGCGAAATTTCCATTCACGTCGTTCTCCTTCACTGTCTGCCATAAATCTGTCAGAAGCTCACCAGCCTTCGCATCATCGACATGCTTTATAAGGGCATCTGGTAGCGGGCCGAAGGTCGAAAGTAGTTTAAACAAAACCACCACCTCAGGCTCAGTGTCAAGCTCCGCGAAGTCGAAGTGCAATGACTGCACCCCCGTGATGACGTAGAGACACTAGATCGGGCAGTTAATAAGCTTGTGCAGGTCTAAAGGAGCACAAGACTCACCAAGAGAGCAAAGGAGAAGACTTCAGAAGACTTTCCTACGCCTCTTCCCAGCTGTCCTTCCGGACTACGCCACATGACGTTTCCAATCTTGTAGTTCAGTAGTTTCTCGCCTTTTAATTTCAACGCGCAGTCCATGTCGCCCAAGACTACTTTCCCAAGGTGAAATTCGTCGCTCGAGTCCACGTACCAATTCAGGAAGATATTGTCCGGTTTCACGTCTATGGTCAAATTAGCAAAGCTTTTGTCGAAGCCGGGGCATGCAGGCAGTTTTGTACCCAGGTGGATCCAATTCTTCTCATGCATTTCAGCAAGTGTGTTTCCGACCTCCTTCAATATCTCCTTTCTCGCTGTCAACGGAAGAGGAGGGTAATTCTCTACCAATGCGAGCAAATCAGTTTTGAAGTATTCGTAAACGAGAATGCACTCTTTTTCGATCTTGTCAATATGAATGCGAAGACGGGGATGACTTTCAAACTCGGCTCGAAACTCTTGCAGATGCTCTAAGATGGACTTTGAGACGGGCTTCACGACATAGGGCGTCTTGTCACAACTGGAAAAAGCGGTCAGTTTCACCCAGTTCGATAGATACGCGGGAGTTTCGGAACTCACAGCGCAAGGCAGACGCTAAGTTCAGGCTTTTTGGGGTGCCGTTGGAGCACTTTTTGGAGGTTGTACTCGCGACCACTCCGACCAACAAGCGTGGAGATCATCCTCGCAGCTTGGAGAACCCAGACTGGACGAACGATCATGTGAAATTCGGGACGTATCAAGCGACCTTAGCGATTTTGGGATGGGTGGGGCGTTGCGGTTAACAGACGTTGCTAAGGATAAAATTAGTTTACCTAAGTACCTAATTTGCGCTAGAGAAAATTGATGACTAAGCGGACATAGACGCTTCGCACGGCCTGAGCATCTTCGATAATTGCATGGCGGGCTATAAAGGACCTGCATATGCTAATTAGTGATCTTTGTCTATGTATCCCGATGACTTCAGCTGCATACGTACTTACACTAGAGCAGACGCTGTAGATGTTTCGTTCTAACCAGCCATGACGGTATCTACAAAGTCAACTACGGCGTCTCTCGATGCGCCATACACACAGTTCTTTGTAACAGTGTTAGTGGCGGCTTTTTCTAACGTCTCCTAGTTCGCGATGATGACATCGACAGCGGCGTTCAGCAGTGTAAAAAATGGCAAAAACATACAACAGCGGGGATTTGCTAGTGGTCAACCACCTGACTACTAGTCTGCCGGTTTACTGCTTGAGTATGGCTTAGTGGACGGGAAGCCTGTTGTCTCCTGTTCGGTCGCCACAAACTTCGGTAACTCTGTTGTACAGAGGGGTGACGAAAAGGAAACCGAATCAAAAAAGTTATAATTTTTGATTGCTAATAAATAATTAACAAAATGAGCTAGTTTAGAAAGATTCTATGATTGGAAAGCCAAGAACTTCCATTTGAAGTAAGGCTACTTAGTAAGCAGCTTAGTTAGCACGCTTGCGCCTGCAATCTCGCTTGAAATGAGTTAGAAAAAAAAAGTAAAAATAAAACTAACTGTTTCTTGTTAGTATGCGTATCAAAATGTCTAAAGATATATTAAGTTTAATAAAATTTTTGCAAAATTATTTAAGCTAATTTTAAGCTTTACTAGCTTACTTAATTAATTTATTTTTAAGGTATCAAAGGTGGTGGTAGGCTAGTAAATAGGTTAGGGTTAGGTCGTGGTTGGGTCTTACATAAGCTAACCTAACCACAACCTAACTACAACTATTAGTCTATGCGTAAAAAAAAGTAGTTGTGGTTAAGTTAGGGTCGCGCGGACATAGGTTGTAGTTAGGTCGCACAGACGCGTGGTTGTAGTTGTAGTTAGGTTATAGCGCACAGACTGTAGGTTGTAGTTAGGTTGTAGTTAGTTTATAGAGGGAAGTAGTTAGGCTGTAGTTGTTAACACAGTTAATTATTACAGTATGGAAGGAATAAATAAAGCATGTTTATATTATTCTACATAAAAAGACTCTAACTAGCTACTAAATAACCTTTTTATAGAAGGCTGGTAAAACGTAAAGTTAGTACTAAACTTTCTATAGTATCTAACAGCTATCTTTAAATCTTTAGATTAAACACTAACTCTCTTTATATAAATAGCATTAATGTTGTAGTCTGAAATTTATTAGTAAATATAGAATTAAAAAAGAATAAAAGTAGTTAGAATACCTTTAAAGTAGCTATCTAGGAAAGCTTTAGCAAACTTCAAAGAGTATAAATTGCCTTTAACTAAAAGCGTAGACTGAAGTAATAACTAAGTGCAATCTTATAAACAAGACAGCTAAACAAAAGTTTACGCAATAATAGCTTAGTTAACTTTT
The DNA here is from genome assembly GCA_009289805.1 of Alternaria gansuensis. Classification (NCBI taxonomy): domain Eukaryota; kingdom Fungi; phylum Ascomycota; class Dothideomycetes; order Pleosporales; family Pleosporaceae; genus Alternaria; species Alternaria gansuensis. The sequence goes on along the minus strand of WBOK01000148.1, from coordinate 94,300 downwards.
GCTATTTTTTTATTTTTTTAGCGCAACAGCTATACACTATTAGTGTTTAACTATAATAATAGACTGTAATAACTTACTGCCTAGCTTAAATTAACATTTATTTTATAGCAGCAGCCTTTATGAATAGTATAAGTAGCTTTTAGCTAGCCTTTGCATGCAAATTCTTTACAAGCGCCTTATTACTAGTTAAAGCTTATATAGTTTACTTAGTACGCGCTATTATAGTAGTTATAATATAATCAAAGTTTGTAGTAAGCGTATAGAATTATTGTTCTTGCAGCAATAAGATGCGCAAGTAGACGTAAAAAAAAGCTGTTATAATGCAACGTGCTAGGTTGTATTGTTAGCAGGTAGTAATTAGTTGTCTAAATATAAGAGAAAATTTGATTTTCAGTTAGCTTTAGTAGGGGCGCACAGGCTACACTAGCTACAATACAGTAATACTTCTAAATCTTTAACTACTATTTAACTACTACAACTCAAATGAATTAATTATAGTTAATCATTAAGTTTATTGCTATAACAATAATTAAAGAAGCGCCTAGTAATAATTCTAAAGGTATAGTTCCGCGCATTCTATTTTTAGTACCACTAGAATAAAACATAATAAGTAAAAGAAGCTTACAAAAGTATTCAAAACAGCTATTAATTACAGCATATGCTAATTTATAAATAGTTACAAATATAAAAAAACTGAATTAATACTACAGTCATACAACGTAGCTAAGGCAGTTTAGAAAAAAAACTGTTTTCTAAATAGAAAAGTCCTGTTGAAAAAGTTTTTAAGCTTTAGTTCTTAAGCAATTGCGCAAAAGAGTTTAGTAGCTTAACTTAATCTCAAATTAAAGGCTTTACAAAACGTGCACATAGCTAATTACGCTGCTATGCACTAATTAAAGAGAAAAATAGATAGTAATAAATAATATAAGAATGCTGGTGCAGGAAAGTGTAAAGGAATAATAAAGGCAGCACAAAAAGTGCTTAACTAAAAGCGCTACAACGCCTAGAAGAGTAGTTAGTTAACATAGTTATTTATTATAGAGTTATGCTTACCTATATATAGATAAGTAGCTAGAGACAACCCGTAATTAAATTTATAAAAAATAGAAAGACGCCTACTACAAAGTTAATACAAGATAGCATGCAAGGATTCTAGACAAGGCAGCGTAGGTAATAAAGAACTTAAACAACAGTAGCTAAAATTACACATCAAATTAAGTTTTCAGCTTTAGTAATATTTTTAATAAAATTATATATCGCACTTATAATTATAAACTTAAAAAGCTTTGCACTAAGACTTTTAAAAGCAAATAGGCTTAAAAGAAAAAGCAAAACTTTATTATAAGTATAAGTTTAAAAGAGTTAGCTATTGCTATAGATAAAGATTAGAAGTAAGGTTTAACACGATCTTTTATTATATTAACTTACTAACTAGTATAGACTATTTGAGCCTCTGCTAGTGTAAAAGTCCTTAGAACTTAGCAACCATACTATTCTACGCAGCAACAAGCGATATATTAAAGTACATAATAGCAATAAATGCCAGAAAGATATTAATAATAATTCAAATAACAATAGCTACTATAGTTAATATAAGAATTCATATAAAACTAAGGAGCAGTAGTAAGAATTATAAGCTAAAGTTAAAAATTAAGGTAAAAATAATAATATAAATATTATCAATTCTATAGACTTAAAAAGCTTTTCAGATTAGCTATAGTATTAATTCTATACTAAGTAATTAGCAATAGCTAGCGATTATTACAGCTAATTAACACAATTAATATAACATAGAAATAATATCTAAATTAGAAACTATACTAGTTTTGTTATAATATACTTTAAATCAATAAAATCTAAATAAAAAGCCTCTGACTTAGTACGTAATTAAAGTAATAAGTTAATTTTCATTCAGCTATACACGCGTCTACTATTAGCCTATAGCTAATATAGTGTTCAAGCTATAGAGCAGACACTTGTATGCTCTACTTTAGTAATTATAATAATTTATTATGGCTTTTTACTATATTTTTAAACTAAATGCTATTAGTAAATATTTTATTATAGCTAAGTAAGTCGATATTCTTCTACAGAACCTATACAAATTTGAATTAGTAGATACTAAGTAGTTTAAGAAAAAGAGAATAAGAAAATTAATCTATTATTATACCTATTCTAAGAGGTTATACAAGAGAAAAAAGAAGACGAAATTTTATCTACTTAGCATATGTAGTAGAGTATAACTAGCTAGGCTTAATATCTAGACAGCAATTCTCTCTACTAGAACTCTGCTACCTATACTAGTAGAACTTAGCTAAAGCTTAGAGAAGCTATGTATATTATTACTAGCCGCCTTTATATATACTATTATAATTGCAGAATAATCCTGCAATACTTAAAGCTACCTAAAATATAGACTAAAAACTTTATTAACTATATTAATATACTTCTTTATTTATTTTTAAGGTTTTAAAGGTGGTAGTTATTGTTGTAGTCAAAATAGAGTTTCTAAAAAAGTGAAAAGCAGCTACCCTCTGCTAATTAGTCGCAAAAGTCAAAAAAAAAAAAGATTGTGTGTAGTTAACAAGATTTAAACAGTAAGTAGATAAGGTCTACACGCTAAGCGCTTGGAGCGGAAAAGCTTAGACTACTAAGCAAAAATTAAGGTTAAAAAAACTTGCTAAAGGTACAAGAAAACAACACTAATTAAAACGTGTCTAACAGCAATTGCTAGACTATAGCTAGCAACAAGATTGTGATAGAAATAAAAGAGGAGAGTAAAGACATATACGTTACTGCAGCAGGAGACTATAATACTTTTTTATAAAAGCTTTCTGCCTACTGCTTTTTACTTTTAGTATTTCCTACACTACATAGTACTATATATAAATGACTTGCATATAAATAACTTATATATAAGTAACTTACATATAAATAACTTCTATACAAACAACTTATATATAAATAATACTATCCCTAAACTATTCTTTTCTTCTTTCAACAGAAAGACTAATAGCTTATTTTAAGTAAATTTAGACTTTACTAAGTTACTTTACTAAAAGCTATAGTGGTAGATTATAAGTAAAAGAGTTAGTTAAAAAGATATTGCGCATCTTTATTTTTGTCTAAACATGCTAGAGTGACACACTAATTGCGTGCCGGCAATGCTAAACAAGAGAGCGTGAGCCTAGACACCTGTTGTTAGCGATAAATCTTTTTTTAGCAAAAGGGTGTCTACAAAATGTGTGGTTACATTAAAAGGTTGTCTTAAAAGGCCGAAGCCGTATATACTTCTTTATAAGAAAACATTAACTCTAGTTTATAATAGTCTACGTACGCTAAACTTTCTAATTACTTAACTTGACTTAAGTAGTAAATTTACTATAATACTAAAATATACATTAGAAGCTTTTAAGAAACAGCTTATATAAGTTGTAATAAATAGTAATTAGCTATCTAATGTAAGGCTTAATACCAAAGAGAGATACAAGATGCTAGAGATGGAGGGATATTAGTATATTGCCTGTGTATGAGAGACGAATCGATATCGTCTAGACTACAATATCGTATCTCTACTTATACTAGGGTAATCTAAGATTATATTACCTATTTAGACCTAACCTAGCCTTGTCTAACCTTAGCTGTGCTGAACTGGTCTAGGCTGGCCTAGCAAGATGTCCAACTCTAACATTATCTTCTTTTTTACGACTAATTTTTCTAGATTAGTAAAACTAAAGTAGAATAGCTTATTCTTAGCTATAGTACTGTAGTAGATGCTGTATTATTAAGTAGGAGGTAAGCTTCTCTCAAAGTGTAATTATGTAATTTTTAAGAACTTTATATTATATTTTACTTTTACTTTAAGCAACTATGCGCTAGAAGCTTTTAGAAGGCCTACTAGCGTTTTAGCAAGGTTGTATAAGAATTTTTTAAGTTATTTTACTCTTTCTTCTATACTCTACTTAATAAAACTAGTAAGTCCCCTTAAATTTTAAAAATTTATTTAGTCTTAGTAAAAGGCTATTATATACTATTATAAGCTATAATAGGCTATTATAAAGTTTAAAAGACTAACTTTAGTTTAGCAGCTCTTTGCAACCTATTAACTTAGTTTTTTTTAATAAATTTTACTATTTCTACCTACTTTAGCCTTATTACAGCCTACTTTAAAGTACTATAAGTTAGAATAGCTTATATTAGCTTATATAATAGTTGCCTTTTCTAAGATAGACGCTACTAAGGTTAGTAACTTTTATATTAGCACAAGTTATACTTCTATATATTGCTATAGTTATTATATTAACTTTTTTACTAGTAAAAGTATTTATATATTTAATAAAGTTAGCTACGTTTTTTTATAGTTAATAATAATACTATAAAGCTTTTTAAGACCTAGACGCGTAAAAATAACTTTAGTTAAAATATTTAGTATGTAAAGTATTTTAACTACTAGTACTTAAGTTAAAAGTGTTGTGCTATAAGTTAATAGGCTATTTTTAGTTATTATAAAGTATTTTAGCCTATACTAACATAATGTAGCCTTCTACTACTAAAATGAATTTTTTTTAAAACTTTTTTATAGTATTAGTGTCCTACTTAAGTAAATTAATACTAGTAAGCGCAAGGTAACTATTAAAAACCCTTATTATAACTTAAATATTACTTTTTAGAAGGAAAAGACACTAAAGCCTTAATACTATTGCTAGGAGGTTTTTCTTACTCTAGATAAAATTAAGGAGCTCTAGGCTAAGCTAATTATGTAGGCTTAGCCCTTAAATAAGAAAACTATAAAGTAAGTAAACTATTATAATTTATTTTAGCTTACTGTACTTTATTATTAGCTTTGTTAACCTGCTTTAGCTAGTATAAGCCTTAGGCGGAGAAGCTTTTTTTATATAATAGTGCTATTTTCTTTAGTTCAAATCTTAAAAGTAATTAATATCTTAAACTTTATTTTTGTAATAGCTATACTATTAAAGCTAAGGCTAGAGCTAATAAGTTTTTAAAGAAGTAAGAGACAAAGAAGCTAATTTTACATATCTTTAAAAAGGTATGTATATTCTATTATTAGCTATAATAGGCTGTTCTAACTTAGTATAGCGTAAAATTACTAAAAGCAGCTATTCTTTACTTAAGCAAGAGGTATATTATATAAATATTAAGTTATTAGCTTTAGAGTTCTAACATGTGAGCGCTAAAAGTAATAATAAAGGCAGCTTAACTAGGTCTATTAAGAAGCTTAAGGCCTAAATCTAAGAGGCTAAAGACAAGGTAGATAGACTTTAAATAGGTTAATATAGGCTATAATAGGCTACTTTAGGCTATAATAGGTGCTTAAGACTTTTAGTATATATATATAAAATGTACTTAAGAGGTGCTAGCTTTTAATAAAGTATTATAAGTTAGACTAGACTATAATAGCCTAGTTTAAGGCGTTTCAGTAGATACCCTAATCAATATAAGTTAAATAATAATATAGTTTTTTTTAGACTAAGTAATTCTTTACTAGTATAACTTTGTTTTTTATAAATTTAAGCTATTTAGCTTTAATTATTTTTTAGTTTTGTTGCCCTGTTAGCCTTGTTGTACTTTAGTAGGCTATACTAGGCTATTACAGGCTAGTTTAGGCAGAAGTTAAGTATATAAAAAATGTTTTTGTTATTTAGGCTAAAGTACTATTAAACACTTTATTAAAAAACATTTTGTAAAAAAAAAAATAGGTAAAAGTATACTTTAGTTATCTTTTTTAATTTACTTAAAGTTATTTTTCTTTTTTTTAAAAAGTTATTTTTAACTTCTTTTAAGTTACACCTTTTTAGTTTAGTAATGTAGAAGTATATTATTATTATTCTAGAATTTCTTAAGCGCTTCTGCGCTAAAGTTAAGACTAGGTTTCTAGAATTTTTTTTTTCTTAAAATAGCCTATTTATAAAACTAAGTATTTCTATTAGTTAGCTTTGTTTTTTTTTCTAGTATACAATTTACTTTATATATATTGTTACTTAACTTTCTTAAAATGTCTATATTTTGCCTTTTTAGGTGTAGTATTATCCTTGTTAGGTTGTATAGCTCTAACAATATAGTATAAAAGGCTAAATTAATATTCTTTAACTTTAGCATGTCTACTTTAAACATAGATAGCCTAATCTAGGCTATAATATGTTTAAGTTCTATAAACTTCTAGTTTAATTTTTATCTTTAGCCTTATTAATTGTATGTAATAATTTAATACTAAGACCTAGTCTTCTACTTTAAATATAATAAGTAACTTTTTCTTATTAGCATGTGCTTTTTAGTAAGTATTAGCTATAATAATTTTTTATTTGTATTTGCTTTGCAAACTTAGTACTCTAGAGGTAGTTTTTTTAGTTTTATAGAGCTTTTTTTATTTTCTAAAGCTATACTAGGCTATTCTGCGCTAATTAGGTCTATTATATAGTATGCTTAGAAGGGCGTAGTTTCTGTAGTTGTATATATGCTGTTATTATAGGCAAATTCTTTAATAAAAATCTATAAGGCCTAATTGTCTTACTTTAAAGTATAGTAGCACTGAAAGTATTATTTAAGTATTTAGTTTTACTTTTCTATCTATCTGTTTGTTTGCAGATAAAAAGTGGACGTAAGAACTTTTTTTAAGTTTATATAATATCAGAAAGTATTTTAGTACTTTATATTTGTTAGTAAGCCTTTAGTTAAGATTACTTACTTTAGTACGCTATGTAATTTAATTATTTTGCGTATTTAAGCTTAAGCTAGGTTAGTGTTGTCTTAATTAGCTTTTGCTAGAATATAATAGGCTATTTTAGTTAATAAGCATACTACTATAAGGATTATATTGTATACTTAGCTTAGTATCCTGCTAGAAGGCAATTCTATAATAAAGTCTATTGTTATGTCCTTTTACAGCCTTCCTAGTAAAGGTAGAGGTTTAAGAGAGCTATAGGGCTTATAACGCGCTAGAGTTAACTTCCTGCAGGTAAGGTAGTTATAACAATACTTTATTATATTTTTTTTATATACTTTTAGGTATATTACTGTTGTAATTTCTTTAGTATTTTTCTAGAACTCAAATAACCTATAAGTAAGTTATTATAGTATTCTTTTAGTACTTGTAACTTGCTTTAAGTGTTAGTAAGCTCTTTTAGTTGCAATAAGCTTATTTTAAGTTTAAATAAGCTATTTTACTCTATTTTTGTATTAGATTTATTTCATATAGCTTTTATGTTCTTATTAGTAATGTTAGGCCTTTTGAGACAACCTTTTAATGTGACCACACATTTTGTAGACACCTTTTTAGTAAAAAAAGATTTATTGCTAACAACAGGTATCAGGGCTCATGCCCTCTTGTTCGGCATTGCCGGCACGCAATTGGTGTGTCGCATGTTCAGACAGAAACAAAGATGCGCGATATCCCTCCAACTAACCGTCTTAACTAATAACCATTTACTAATGACCGCAACTTGCGCCTATACTTAGATGTAAACATACAACAACAGCGTCACTATCTAAGCACGGCTCTTCTATCCCTAGAGGCAACTTATAAAATCCTCCTGCTTGTTAGTTTGTCCTAGCTACTTAATAGCTGTTTTAACATGCTCTTGCTCCTTGTAGAGCTACTGTAAGGTCTCTTTACTAAAGTTGCATTTGCGCAGGAGGAGATTAGTAAAATAACATACTATTACTGTACCTAGACTATTAACATGCGTAACGTATTTAATAGACTTGCTACTAAACAAGCCTTTTACAACCTCTATTATAACTTTAACATCTATAATACTAGACGCATTAATAAAGTGTTAATAAATAATAAAATTTAACCTCTGTGTCTACCTAATTACTATAGGAGCTACTACTAACAGCTCCTTTTTAACTAACTAGGGAGGCCGCTTAACAAAGGTAAACGCGGGCTTTATAATTTACTACTATAGCTTTTTATATAGTAACTTAGTAAGGTCTAATTTTACTTAATGTAAGCTATTAGTTTTTGTGTTAAACAGGGAGAAAAATAACCTAAGCATTGTATTATTTATATGCAAGTTGTTTGTATGCAGTACTATATAGTATAAAAAATTCTAAAAGTAAGAAGTAGTAGGCAGGGAGCTTTTATAAAGTATTATAAGCTTCTGCTGCGGTAACGTACGTGTCCTTACCCTCCTCTACCTCTCTTTTTTTAACTTTTGCAACTAATTAGTAGAGGGCAGCTGCTTTTTACTTTTTTAGAAAACCTATTTTAACTACAACAACAACTACCACCTTTGAACCTTAAAAATAAATTAGTAATGTTATAGTTTTTTAGAGGTTTTAGATTTTTAAGTGTAGTTTTATCTACTTGTTTAAACTCTCTTAGTACTTTTTTTATAGTAGCTTTCTGCTTTATCTGCTTACTTAAATAAGTAAGGGTTTCTATAATAATTAGTCTTTGTTTACTTTTATTAATTAGAATATTTTTTATTAGTTGTACAAAAGTCTTATTATACTTTTATGCTAGTTTTTGTAACTTAGCTATATAGTTAAGACAGTAAAATAAGCTATTTTCTAGATTAGTACTCCTAGGGCGGTAGGTTAAAATAAAATTATAGCGTGTTAGCACTAAGTATAACTGTACTTAGCAGTAGCTAAAGATCTTAGCTTTTATAAACTATTTAAGGTTTTAATAATTTATTAGGATCTTAAAATAGATACTTTCTAGATAGTAGCGCTAGTGTTCTAAACTCTTAACTATTGCAAGAAGTTCTTAGTTATAGATATTATAGTTATATTTAGCTACAATTAGATTACGTAAATAAAATTTAACTAGCCTTTATTATCTTGTAGTAGGTAATACTAAAATATATTAGCTTAGGATACCTAATATCGCACTACCAGAGGTGTCTACTTCTACTTTTGTTTTCCTGTCTCTCTTAAAATGCGCTAGTATAATTATATTTAAAAAGGAATTCTTAAGTTATTAAATTGCTCTTTTTGCCTCTTTACTAATATTTAGAGTTTAACTTTTTTCTTTTTTTATAGCGTAGCCCTTTTTAGCTAAGCCTAGGCTTTTCTTGGTTAACATAGTTAAAAGTAGAGCTAGCTTAGAAAATCTTTTGATAAATCTCTTATAGTAGTTTATAAAACTAATAAATATTTTCATGTCTTATACTATGCGTAGAACAAGCTAATTCTATATTATCTTAATTCTATTTTTGTTAATTTTAATACTATTTAGTGTAACTATGTATTTTAAGTATTCTATGCGCTAAGTGTATTATTTACACTTACTAAGCTTTCTATATAGCTTAGCTTTGCGCAATCTTTGCAATACCTTCTTAATTCAAGTTTTATTTTCTTTTCTTATCTTAGAGAAGATTAAGATATTGTCTAAATAAATACTACAAAATATATTAACTAAGCTAACTAGTATTTAGTTTATATAAGCATAAACTGCGCAAAAGCATTTATTAAGCTAAAAAGTATAATAGTATAATTAAAATAGCTATATCTTGTATAAAAAGCTGTTTTTTATTTATTTTTCTTCTAAATACGCACTTTATAGTACGCTTCTTTTATATTAAGCTTAGTATAGTACTTAGCTTACGCTAGTCTATCTAACAACTCTATAGGAAGCAGGAGAAGGTGCCTATTTTTTACTATAATATTATTAAGACTATAATAATCTATATATAGCCTTATAGTACTGTCTTTTTTCTTTATAAAGAGTATTAGTGCGCCTGCTAAGGAATTAGATTTTCTTATTTATCCTCTTGCTATATACTCTGTAAGATATTTTTTTAATAGCTCTAACTCTATCCTTAATAGGTTATATAATAGCATATATAGTAGATTTGTACTAAGTAGTAAGTTAATTTCTAGATTTTGTAGTCTATACTTTTTTTAGACTGTAGAGTCCTTTTTTAAACATATATTTATATATTTAGCGTATTATAAAAGAAGCTAGCCTATTTTAGCTAATTCTTAGCTATTTTAGCTTATAGAACTTATAATATATATATATATATATGCTGTAGAAATATGTATGCTTCTTTTAAAAGTTCCTACGTTTTTTACACTAACCTTTTAAAAACTACTTGCATTTTAAAATTTTTTACTTTAAAAAAGTATGTATTTTATTACGTAGCTTGTTTTTAAGTTATAAAATTTAATTTCTAGTAACTTAAAGTACATTAGATACTTCTTTAAGTTTAACACTAAAATTAAAATACGTTACGTCTTAATAAGTTTTTATAAATTTATAATAGTTATATCTACTTTAGTTATGCTGTAGATAGTAAGCTTGCCTCTCTGTACTCTTTCTGCTAATAGGCTAGGTAAAGAATTAATAGTTAAGTCTTATTCTTTTGCTAATATAGTAAATACAAAATTTAGTTGTAAGCCTTTGTTAACTATAGCTTTTATAAGCTTTAATGCCTTAACTATACACTTTATAGTTAAAAGCTATATTAGTTTAAGTAAAATTGCCTTACGTAACGTGCCTAAGTTCTTGTTCTTTTAGTAGAAAGTAATATAGGCAGCAAGATAAGACTTAAGTTCCTTTGCCTTTAGTCTTTTTCTAACTTAAGTATAGTAGCACTATCTACTATTTTTTTTAGCTTACCTAGCTTATAGTAGTTAGACTTGTAATATCTAAGTTCCTTGTACTTGTAATACTATAAGGTGCGTTTTTTAGCGCTTTTTTTGCTTAGTTTACTTTACTTTAAGCTATAATAGCTTATTCTTGCCTACTTAGTAGTCTTTTATAGTTTTTTCTATATTTTTTAACATGTTTTAGTCTTATAGTGCTTTTTTTTTAAAGTGTTATAGTTTAAATCTTACTTTTTAAGACTTTTACTAGTATATAAAATATACGTGTTTTTCTACTTACAGCAATATTACTTATTACTTTACTAGGAGCAAGAGAAGACTTTTTTTAATATTTTTATATAATGCTGCTATATATTCTAGAACTTAAATATCTAGTGTATAATTTAAGCCTAATTCTTTTTAGAATAGTATTATATTATTTAGTAAGTCTTTAAAATTTTGCTTTAAAAGTTAATATGCCTATTTTAAATAATTATAGGCTTATTATTTACGTTCTTAAAGTAATTTTAAAAAGTTTCATATAACTTTCTTTAACTTAGCCTTTTTTAGTATTTAAACTAGTAACTTTTGTTTTTCTACAGTTTAATATGCGTATTACAGTATTTTTAATTCTAAAATATATATTATTGTAAAGTTAATTTTCTACGTTTTATTTATAAAACTTTGTAGTACGTAAAGAAAGTATATTTTATACTTTCTTTCTTATTAGTTGTATGGCGCACAGCTAGCCTTTAAAAATATATAAAGTAGTTTTAAATATAAAAGGCTAAATAATAAAGTTAAGTTAGTTTATTTGCTTAAAACTATGTTTTTAAGATTTTTATTAAGTGCGCTTAGTTTTTTTAAAGTTACTTTTTTATATATTTTTTTAAGTTTAGCTAACTTATATTATTTTAGTTGTTCTTTTTCTTATGCACGTAATTATGCTAGTTCTTAATTTAAAGTAGCTTTTTCTAGGCTATTTTAGCCTTCTCTAGGTGTGTATAAACGTTATAGCATAATTAAAGATTAAAATATGTTGCTTTTTTTATCTTTATCTATTATCTAGTTAGTAGGTGCTTAGTCTTGTTTTTTATTAAAAATTAGTACTAGTTCTAATAATCTTGTCTCTTAAGTTTTTAAGTTAAATAATTCTTTTCTATTGTTAGCAAGAGTATAGGCGCGGCTATTTATATGTGTAGATTAAGCACTTATTGTATAGCATAAGCGTATCTGAAGAAAATTAATTTAAATGTAAGGCTTAATACTAAAAAGAGATATAAAATACTAGAGATAGAGAAATAATAGTATATTGCCTGTGTATAAGAGACGAATTAATATTTTCCGGACTACAATATTGTATCTCTACTAATACTAGGGTAATCTAAGGTCATATAACCTATTCAGACCTAACCTAGCCTTGTCTAACCTCAGCCGTGCCGAACTGGTCCGGGCTGGCCTGGCAAGATGTCCGACCCTGACATCTAAACTATTAAGCAGCTATTATTTAACTACTTTCTCTAATTTATAAAGCTAGATACTATAATAATTACTTGTTAAAAATTTAAGATCATATTTTAGAACTAATTTTATAAATTAAAAGTCTTTCTTTTTAACAACCTAAGCTTTATAACTAAAATCTTTATTACACTATTCATATAGTTTGTTGTAAATTATCTTAAGTTTCTTGCAATTAAAGTGTATTATATTATATAAAAATGGCAACGTTAAAAGAAACTCCTTACTTTTATCCTAATACGCAGATAATATACTAGAGTTTTAATAGCTAGAGAGGTACTACGTGTACTTTTAGACACTAGTACTAGGTCTTGCCTTCTAGCTATTACTTTAGACAATGCTAGCAACAATATAATACTTAGTTTGATAATATAATTAATACTAGCAAATGATAATATAAGCTAAAGCGTCTTAGAAAACTTTATCATATGCCTAGCTTATAGTATTAACTTAGTAGTTTGAGATATAATCTCAAATTTCTTGCTAGTTAATAATATAGAGGTTAGGCCTAAAGATGTCTTACAAAAGCAAGAATTTAAGGAAATTAAATAATAGATTTTTTTTCTAAACTTACTTTACAAGGTTTTTATACTTTTGTTAAATTAATTTATTATATTTTACCTACTTTCTAGATCTAAGTAATTTACATTGCTACTAACGCGTTACTATAGTTGTACAAGCAATTCCTTGCTACCTTACAACACTTACTACTTAAAAATGCCTTTCATTATTTGTAATGTAAAGACCTAGTAAAGCTTAATATATAATACATATAGGCGCGCGCTTAAGCTCTTGAGATATATCAAAAACTAGCTAGTACAAGAAACTATAATAAAAAGAAGTACTTATGCTATATTTATTGTTTCTTATAATAATCCTAGAGAGATTAACCTTTGCAACCTTAAGCGTCTTTAGCTCTTTTTTATTAACTAGCGCTATTTTAAAGTAATCATAAAGATGCTAAAGCAGTTTAAGGACTCTATTAGCTTTTTAAGTAAGAACTCAAAGCTGTAAGTCTAATATATTTAGCTTATATGTAACTATTATTTTAATTTTATAGACATGATATCTAGTAATTTTAATAAAGATGTAGAAAGTTGCACTATAAAGTAGCCGGCAATAGTATAAGCTACCATAAATGAAGGCAAATTAAAACTAAGCAACTACTATACAAAAGTATTAGATAAGTAAGAGTCTTTATTAACTACGCAGCTATTCTTAATCTAACATAAAAGCTTACAGTGTAAAAAAGCATAGTTATTATAGTTATTTATTCTAAAAGATTGCTAAATAACTGATTAGAACACTATATAAGATCTACAAGACAAGCCAATATATTACTAATTGTTTTTAACTACTTCAATTAATATAACAGCGTTAATAGAGTATATTATTTACTAGCGTTAATTTATTTTAAAAGAATGTTTAGCTGTAAATGGTTTCAAAAGCCTGCTCCTTCATTACTTTTCAGCGTCTTTTTAAGTTTAAGTTAGGGATCCAAAATAGTAACAAGAGAACAAGTATGTAGCCTGACCTATTAAGGAAAAGAATTTTACTTTAGCACTTCTTGTATTAAACTGGGAACATTATATCATGTCTTATTGTAGTAGCAAGAGATTAAAAGGACTTATCTTTAGCTAGCTTAAGTTATTAAAGATATATTAGTAATTATAGGAGCTAAGAAGGACCAATTGCTTGATCACCTAAGTTGAAAGTGAGTGTATTAATTAACTAAGTGCTACAACAAGGTGTCCAATAACTTCTAAAGAGACTTAAGACGATCTAGCCCGTTTATATAGACGCTAGCGGGGCTGTCACGTGAACAGCTTACTAGGATCACCCAATTAACAGGGTGATCCGCATGTCAATACCCTAACACACCCCCTAGGTTAGTAAGAAAATTTTAATTTAAGCTATAAGTAAGGAGTTAATCCTTACTAGATTAACGTTCTTAATTGAGAGGTCTCTTACAATATTCGTTCTACTGCCTGATCTTTAATCTCTGTTATTTATTTTATGATATTGTTTTTACTAAGCAAGCAGCTTAGTCCTATTATAATATTAAAATATTAAACAGACCTTTAAAATTACGTAATAAGTCTGTACATAATTACTAGAAAGACTAATAACCTCTACTGCCCCTTTCAAACCTTTAGCCTTACTATAATATTATTTAATAAGTCTCTTTAAACTTTAACGCACCCTGATTATAATTAACATAGTAAGCCTTATTATTTTACTGTTTCTTTACTAATTAGCTACTAATCTTTATAGTATAGTCTACTTTTAATACTAACAAGCGTAAGTATTGCTTAAAACTTTATTATTAAAAGTGTAATTATTGCTTAGAAAGCCTCTGCTAGTAATATGAAAACAGTGCTAAGTATAATTATTACGCGCGCTAAAGCCTTTTTAATTGTAATATTCAGACAATCGCTACTTTTAAAATAATAAGAGTGAGTTGCCTTTACTTATTACTCTGTACGTGTATTATAAGACGTCTAGTAGCTTAGCTTAAAACCCTATTAACTTACTTATTTTATTTCGTCTACTATTAAGCCGTTATTAAAATTTAATTAAACTAAGAGCCTAACTAAAAGATTAAGCTAGCGCAACAACAAAACTACTTAAGAGCTTATATAAAAGTTGAAGTAAATTACTAGTTAAGCAACGTTGAAAGAACAGTAATATAATAACAGTAATAGTTTATATACGCCTATTAAGCTGTCTATAAATCACAACGCGCCTTTATTTACTGTAAAAAAAAGGCGTCTACTAGCTTTTTAAAGATTGCTGATAATTTATTATGTTTTTACGTACTGCCCTGTTAGTGCTATTAAAAAAAGGCTTGATAATTTCTACGCTAAGTGCTGCTTTAATTATGTTTAGACTAGCAGTCAAAGTAGTACCTACTGTAGTAGTTCTTTGTTTTATATATCATATACTGTTGATAGTAATTTTGCTAATTTTTTATAGCTAAATATAAAAAAATAAAGAAGTAAGTTTGAATTTTTTAAGCTTTTTGCTGAGACGACTAACTAGTTATTAAGGATTAAATAATGAAAGATACTAAATTAACAAGCACAAGCTGCTTAGCAACATTATTGCTTACTATAAAAAAATTGATAGCATTATTATATTTACTAAAAAGCTTTTTACGAAAAAGCCTTTTAGTAAAAATTACTGCACTTAAGAGATGTTGTTTTGTAGTCTTACCGCTTAGCTTCTACTACCTGCTTCTACTCTAGTAAGAGCTTTTAATCTAAGATATAAGCTTTATAATGCTATATATAGTTGTAGTTAACCTATAGTGCAGTCTACTTAACAGCTAGTGTACGGGTGTTGGAGTGTATGAAGACATACCGCTACGAGTGCAGGAGATCACTAGTGGTTAAATTATGCAAGAACGAGGTTAGTAAGATTATAATCTTATTGTGGGTTAAGTATAAAGACTATTAGTAGAAGAAGAAGCCTATTCTATAGTACAGTACAGGAGCTCAGCTGTAGAGTGCACAAATAATAAATCCCCCCCTCTTTCTGCAATACACAGAATAGGTTATATACTTTAGAATTAGGTAGTTAAGCAGTAACCTTGAGTGCAGTTGGGTATTACCCTGTGCACTAACACAAACCTCCTCTTCCTACAAGCTTAGCCCTATTAAGCTATCTATTCTGCAAGAAGAGAAGAGGGAAATACAGCAAAAATAAAAATAAATAAATAATAAAAACTCAACTTATTGACTTAGGGCACTACTTAGTATTAGTAAATCTTATATTTCAATATTAGCTACAGAATCTAGGTGTATAAAAAGCATCTAGATTCTGTAAATTTAGTAACTTTTTTACTACTTACATATTCTAAGTACATCTCTACTATACTCTTTACCTTTTACTTCTTTAAGCGTTTACTTTAATAAAGTTTTTAAGCAATGGTTAAAGTGCTTAGTTTAGGCACAGGTGTAGTTATTATAGTAGTAGTAAGAACCTAAGTCTTATATATTAATTAAAAATAACTATAACAAGGCTACCTAGTTAGAGTTAAAAGTACTTAAACGTTATTTAAAATTACTATGCTTAATTAAGAAAAAACACGCAGAAGACGCTGCATAAAGAGAAGTATAGTAAGTTTTTTGCTTTTTTAAAAAACTTGACCGCTTATTAGCTTCTAGGCTAAGCTCTTTTCAAAAGCGCTAGAGAGAACAAGCTTAAAAAAAATAGAATTTTACTTATTCTAGTTCTTTGTTGTGTATAAAGAGTTCTTTCTATTATTAAAAAAGTAAAATTAACTAGAGAAACTTTAAATAGAATTGATATAAAAGGCGTTTTTCTTTAACACTTCTACTATAATCTATAAGTTAAGAGTTTGTTGTGTAATATAGTCATACTGTTCTTAAATATAATTCTAAATCTATTTCTTAGTAGCATTTTATAGTATGTTGTTTAGCTCTTTATAAACAAGAAGATTGTTCTACTTAGCTTATTTTATAAGAGCTTTCTAGATCTAAGATATATACTTAATATGCACATCTATAAAAAATAGCTAGTTAATCCCTTTAAACTTATTAGGATAACTAAAAGAAGTATAAAAAGTAGTAGTAAGGTTATAGTAAGCTTTACAAATCTTCTTATCAGTTCCTATGTCCTTACATAGTAGCTTAACTTCTACCTAGTCTACTAGTAATATATAGCGCTCTCTTTCCTAGTTCTTTAAGTTAAAACACTATAGTGCTGCTATATTAAAAAAGTAAGTAGCATCTTGAAAATCTTTACGTTGTAGTACAAAAGCTATATTTATTATTTCTTAGTAGATAAGTAATGTGTAGGGTATATAAATGCTAATACATTTTTTAACAAATCCTGCTGCTAGCTTCTTTACTATTAAGACTATATTACTTAGTTCTTTAGCTC
Source organism: Alternaria gansuensis (assembly GCA_009289805.1). Lineage (NCBI taxonomy): Eukaryota > Fungi > Ascomycota > Dothideomycetes > Pleosporales > Pleosporaceae > Alternaria > Alternaria gansuensis. The sequence goes on along the minus strand of WBOK01000148.1, from coordinate 77,317 downwards.
TCTTGTCTTACGACGAGGATGCTGCACTAATAATAAGATAGTATTTCTAGAAACCTTTAATACTACTATATTTGTCTATATGTCATGAGAGTTAAGCACAAAGATTGCCTACTTCTAAAATAACTTTAAAAATTAAGTTAAATCAGTAGGAGGCACTATTAAACGAGCAGTCTATAATAATATGCTATTGCTATAAAGTATTTCAAAGAAGTTTGTCTACTAAAGTCTAGATATTAGTAACTTTAATGCTATTGCTAAGTTTTACAAGCTCTAGTACTTTATCCCAATGCTAAATAACTTTAAGGGTGTAGTCTGTAATATAGTTTTTTTCTTAAACTTACTTCTAAGTTCTTTAAAACTTTTAATAGACTTAGTGTTTAAGATAGTTACTACTATAGCTACTTACCTTAAGCCTTATTTTATAAAGGCTAAGATATAGTTTAAGTAGGTCTGTTAGCAGTATGTGCATTGTTCTTAGCCTTTATTAAACTAAAAGAGAAGATATTGTCATAATTGTTGTCTTTAAAGGTTAATCCCTAGGTAGAAAGGTAGTTAAGTTAGTGTAGAAAGAGAGTTAGTTAGTAAGCAGGGTTGTAATTTGACTTTATATATAGTAGCAGTATACTGCCAGCAGGCAAGTAAAAGTAAAAGTAAATAAAGTCTATATTACGCTAAAATAAATAGGTTTTGCAATAAAAATAGTTACTATAATTAGCTGTTGCTTTATAAATGCAAGAAATTAGGAATAGTATTAGTGTAGGAATAAGGTATTATGGGTTTACAGAATCTAAGTGCTTACTATACACCTAGAATATGTAGAATAGGCGGCCTATACCTAAATTTAATATAAGGAATTAGTAAATAAGCGGCTAAAAGTAAAAGCAAACACTAATAGTATAGCGTTCTCTTCTCTTTTTAAGAATATAGACTGTTCTATAGCTTATAGGTTGCTAGCTGTAGTGTTATTTAAAATTGCTTAAAATCAGCAAGGGCCTGCTCTAGTCTAGGGTTAATTTTTTGATTAATTATAGAAAGCTTCTTAGTAATCCAATTAGCAAGCTTATTAAAAAAAACGCTAGAAATAAATTGTTCTAAAGTAGTGTGCATAATTCTTAAATGTAGTAGACTAGAGAATACTTTAGTTAATCTTGCCCTGCTCTAGATTTCTAACAATCAAGTATCTGTAGCCTAGCTTAAATTGTTCTTAATTAAAAACTTCTACAAGTTTATTGCAATGTAATCCTTCTAGTAGATAGTTAAGTTTAATCAGTACACTAATATATTAGTTAGTGGCTTTCCTAATACAAGCGATTCTAGAAGTACTAGAATTAGCAATGTTTATTACTAGTAAACAAGTGTCTATAAGTAGGTTAATAGTAGCTTGTTGTGTGTTAGTAATAATTTACTTAAGGTTTTGTAGGTTGCCTGTTTTAGTAAAAGAAAAATAGTTAAGCTAAAGAAATTAAACTTATTTTAGAAAGCGTTGTTTATGTTCTTCTAGTAACGACAGCCGCTCTTATTAAAACTCTTTAAGAGCTAGGAGGTTAGCGCTAACACTACTACTATTTGCAAGGTGCTAAAGGCCTAGTATTAGGAGATGTAAGATAATAGCACCTTTTTTTTTTAGTATTAAGCTTTAGGTAAAACGTTCCGCATGCCCTCTGTATCCCCTGCTGCTAATAGTAGAAGCTAGAGCTTGTAAAGTCTTTTATTTTTAGTAAATTTGCTAGCGTTAAACTAATGTAGCCTTTAGGCTTAAAAGCTAATACTATATGCTTGTAGCAACTTAGCCAGACTAACTAGTGCCACTTCTCCTAGTAAAAGAACCCGCAACAGTAGGCCTCTACTAGCTACTTATATAAGATAATGTGTTTCTTAAGCTAGTTTTGCGCAACGCTAGGCTTAAAGTTAAGGCTAGTATTAGCGCTAAGCGCTGCAGAACATGTTGTGCCGTCTGTAGTATAGCACCTATAATATATTATTGTTAGCAGCTCTCGCTTGTCTTTATCCTACTAGTGTAGTAGGTCTCGTTTAAGTTTTTATAGTACTGCTAATAATCTAAGGTTGCTAAGTTTAGTACGTTGTAGTACAACGTTGTTTATATTGCAGAGAGTTACTATGCTAAAATTTAATGTTCTTTATACTTATAGCCTAAGTAGCGTCCTGCTTACACTGCAAAAGTAGCTTGATAGTTCAATATTGAGAAGATTAGTAGTTACAGGCTAATCTATAAAAAACAAGTAAGAATTCAATTATAGTAGTATACTTTTAAGTGCGTAATTTTAAGGTAGCTAAAAAGGTTATTAAGTGAATATTGCATTCTAGCTTGTTCCTAATTATCTAGTCTAAAGAGGCCTTCTTTTAAAGGAGGCACTTATTCTTACTTACTATTATTATTGCCATTACTTTTGCTAGTTAAGGGCGCTTGTATCTTAACTTTTGCTAAATCATGCAGTTCTTGTAATGCTATAGTAGTTATAGTTTTTATTGCTAGTTCTTAGAGTATTACACTAGCACTTGCTACCTTCTATATATATCTTACTATTATAGAACTATAAAAGTTTACTAAAGAATATTTAAATTGCGTTTAATTGGTAAAGAAGCTTGTAAGAGATTATTTATTATAATATAAACACAGTGTCGCGTATTAGGATGTAATAGAGTTATAGAATTTAAGAACCCACTGCACACCTAGAATCTATAAAATAAAGAACTAATATTTATATTTAACATAAGAAATCTATAAATAAGTAGCTAAGAATAAAATTAGACACTAATAGTATAGTATCTCTTCTTCCTAAGAGAATAGGCCGTTTGGAAGCCTATTAGTTGCTAGTTATAGTAGTATTAAAGTTAGAGTCTAAGCTTCTAAAGTCTTGTATATATACACAACGCTCTTCTTTTATAAAATACTTATTAATATTAACCTAAGGATAAAGATTGTCTTTTATTATAAAAGATAGAGATAATCATCACTTAGTAAGTAGCTTAAGTAAGTCTAAAAAATCAAAAATATTTACTTTTAAGCTAGTTTATTTCTCATTCGTAGAATTCCATAGTTTTAAATTTTTTTAATTATTTTTTATAATATTCTGCACGTGTTATTATTTGAAAAAGCTATAATTACTAGCTAGGTGTTGTGTGTAGAAAGCGTGTGCTATTAAGGTCTTTAAAGTATTGGATCCCTCTATTAATTTAGTGTTATAAATATAATATAGTCCTAACTACTTTATATATAACCTATAATCTTAAAATATATATTAATTTCTTAAACTAAGTTATAAAAGAAAACTAAGTCTTCTAGCTTTATATCTTTATATTGTATTTTCTTAATATTATTTTAGTATTCCTTCTTAGCAGCTCTTATGCAATTATTACAAGCAACATCATTTTTAGTGAACTAATTTTTAATATTCAACTATATTACTTATACTATAAGTAATTATACATAGTTTTTTACCTTTTTAATTAAAAGCGTTTACTATATAAGTAGTGTAAGCTTAATAGAAAGCACTGGGTTCTACATTATAACTAGTAAGTATAGCAAGTAACTTATTTGCTTCTATATTAAAATTCTGTCTACAAGAAAAACTATAAGTAAGTTCTTAACTTAAAGTTTTAGTAAATTTATAAAAGCAATTATAATCAGTTTATGCTTACTCTTAAGTCTTTTTAAAGCTTAAGAATTTTGTTTAAATAATTAGACGTAGTTAATTATGTACGTTTTTAAGAAATATAAAACTACTTTAGCAAAGTCAAGTTCTTTATTAACTATAAGTTTACGTGCTATGCTTTATTTATATATAATATCTAAATATATAAGTTTTGTCATTATTTTAAACAAGTTATTTAATAGCGCCTTTACTTTAGGCCAGCTGCTAAGGTAGTTTTTTATAATTATAAGAAACTTCTTCCTAAAACACTTAGGTATATATACTATATTAATAGCAACAATTTCTTAAGTAGCAAAACTATTAGTGTTAGTAAGCATATTAACTTTTTTTTTTGAAAATTGTAGTTAATAGTCTAAGTAAGTTGCTAGTCTCTTTTACACATGCTTATATCTTTTTTTAACTAATATTTTTACGCAACTATAAAGTATACTATATTAACTTCTTAGTATTTAACTTAGGTGTGTATATTTTATACCGCAGCCGTTTTTAAATCTAGATTATTTACAACTTATTAAATTATAATATTCCTAAATATTTTCCTAAAAAGAAAACTATCTTATATAAAGAAGTTTGATCTTGACTTCTTTTATGTTTATATTTCTTGTAGTTCTATTCTCTTAGAAGTCTTAAAGTTAACTAAAAACTAAGTATATCATTCTAATTTCTTAGAGAACTCCTAACAAAGTATTCTAGCTTGTCCTACTAGTACTAGTGTATTTATATTTCTAATTATATAGTTAATAAACTTTTCTAGGTCCTCCTTATGTTTATAAGGAGGCTTCTAATTATTAACTTTTAGATACCTAGACAATATATCCATAATACAGTGGGGTGACAAAAGAAAGAAATCAAAAAAGTTATAGTTTTTAAAGCTTTATATTTCAGTAACTAGAAGGGATATGCTAAAAGGAGTTAGTGATTTCGAATGTCAAGAACCTCCTCTTCAAGATAGGTTGCTTAATATGCTGCTTAGTCAGCACAATTGCGCCTTTAATCTCGCTTAAAATATGTTTAAAAAAAGTGAAAATAGATTTTGGCATATCTTTTTTGTAAACTCATAAAAAGGGCTAAAAATGAATTAAGTTTAATAAGCTTATGTAAGCATAATGTGAGCTAATCTTAGAGTATTACTTCTTATTCCCTTATAGTTTAATAAACGGATAAAAAAATAGGGATTGCTTACGTGAGCACTAATTACGTAATAACTTAATAAAAATATAGTAGATTTACTCCTTTTGTTTATTCTAACTTTCTACTTTTATGTTATCTCCTCTATGGCTTGCAATCTCTCTTAATTCAAACAATAAGTTTTAACTTTATATTTACACCATAAATCTATTTTCTCTATTTGTAATATACTAGAAAAGCCTTCTTAAAGTATTTACAATACTCTTCATTAAATTAAACAAAAAAAGAACGCTTTTGTGTCTATTATTAGATCTAAAGGAGGTCGTCCTTCTAAGATCTTAAAGAAAGTAAAAAGAGTGCTTAATAGAGACCTTATAAAAAGTCCTAAAAAGACAATTTAACGTCTTTTAAAAGAAAATAGTATAGATTTTTTAATTAGAAGCATACAACGCTTTCTTAAAAAGGATAACTATTCTGTTTATATTTCTTAAAAAAAGACGCCTTTAGAGAATAAAAAAGCTTATAACTGTTACATTTACGCCTAGTAAACACTTAAAAATATTAAAAATATAAACCTTTTTAAAGTTATATTTTTCGACAAGTCTACTATTAAGCGTAAGCACAGTGCTAAAATAGAATACTATTAAAAAAAGCATAATAATAGGATAAGAAAGAAAATTGCTTATATAAAAAATATAAGTAAGTTCTAAGAAACTCTTATTATTATATAATAAACTATATTATATCTATAATTCTTTTGTTATTTTAATATATCTTTAGAATACTTTCTAATCTAGTTATAGGTTAAGATGTTTCTATTTAAGTGTAGAGTGCAATTTAGACAGGTAGAAGATCTAAACTAGTAGTAATTAAAAGTCTCTTAATTACTACTCCTTTTAGGGATTTAAACTAGATTAAAATAATCATAATTCCTATACTAAAACCTGTGATAAAAAAAAGTAAGTTATATATACTTTATTTTTCTATTTAGAAGCTTATTACTCTGAATTTAAACTATAAAGTTAGAGTCTTTATCTAAAAATTTAAGCAGTTTACTAACTTCTATATAGGCTAGAAATTTTAGCAGGATAACGCTAAGATTTATAAAACTGCAGAAGTTTTATCTTAGTTTTTTAAAAATAAAATATTACTTTTTAAGTATCCTGCCTATAGTCCTAATCTAAATCTTATAGAAAACATGTAGGCTTTGCTTAAAGACGCTTTAGCTAAAAGGCCTATTGCTTCTTTAGGTATAGGAAATAATATGAGAAATATAGCAGCCTTTATGGCTGCTATAAAGGAGAAATAGGATTAATTACTTTAAAAGACAATTAATAATTGTATTCTATTATTACTAAGGCGTTACCTGTAAGTAGAAGAAGCTAAAGACTAGTACACTAAGTACTAGTACGCTATTGTAGTTATTTAATAAGAAAAAACTTAAAAATTAAGCTCTCTGTTGTTACTTAATAGTTAATTTTACAGTTAATTTAAATTTATACATAAGTAAGATTAGCTTGTGTTATCTATTATATGTAAATTATAGCGACTTTTACACATTAAAAAAAAAGTTATATTGTAATACATTCTTAAGTTTTTAAGCCTGTATTTTCACTGCGGAAATTGAGAGCAATCATGCTGACAAAGTAGCTTACTAAGCAACCTATCCTAAAGAAGAGGTTCTTGGCTTTTCAAATCACCAACTTTTTCTAGTATAGCCCTTGTAGTCATAGAAATATAAAGCTTTGAAAATAATAACTTTTTAGATTTCTTTTCTTTTTGTCACCCCTCTGTAATATTTTTCTTTCTTAGTATAAGCTTAATGTTAAAGTCCTACAAGAGGATAGTTAGTATTTACCTATTTATAACTTATTTTATATTATTAGTTAATAAAAATTTAGTTAAGCAATTACAGTTGCAGCATTGGTTTTTATAGTAAAGTAAATACTATAAAGATAAGTACAAAACTTTATAAGAGCTTATAGTATAGCTTTATATTTCAACTTAGTAAAGTGCTATTGCCTTTTTTGTACTAACTATAAAGTGCTTTCAAACTATACTAGGTGTTAAATTTTTTTTTTTTAAGTTGCTTTATATTAGCTCCTACACTGTCTTAATTAGTATTAGTTATAAGGAATATCTTGTAGTTTTTACTCTTAGTGTAGTCTAAGTTTGCGAGTGTAGGTGCATTATATATTGCCTATTTTAGTATATATATTACCGTGTCTTGCGTATCTTTTTATTTAAAAAAAGGGTAATCTTGTAGAAGTGTAAACAAGAGTAAAGCAATCTTAGTAAAGTCCTTTACTTATATACAATATTAAACACATAAACTTATAAATAATTACACATCTCTTTTATTCTTATATAGTAGCTAGTTTATAATCTTCTTAACTTTCTTCTAGTTAGGATAGTAACCTTGTAGACTAACTTTATAGGCTTCTACCTTAAGTTTTTTTTATAAAAAATCAACACTTTTTTTTCAAAACAGTGCCTTAAGCTTATTTAATATCAGCTAGCACCCCATTTAGTTACATAATATATTCAAGAATATTACGTTATACTCTTAGCATTAATTCTTTTTTACTATTATTAGATTTGGACCTCTGCATGTAATATTATTAATAAAAGGTATAGTATTAGGCTAGTAGTATTTTAAAATCTTTATTATAACTTATTAAAATGCTAATATAAAGTTAGTAACGCCTATAACTATTGTGTATAACTATATAAGTCCTACAGGCGTTTAAAATACTGTTATATCTCTACTTTCTAAATCTATTGTACTCTAGTTGTATTCTAAGAATAAGTTTATAAGTAAGATAATTTTACATCTTATAAATTATTTTAAGAACTTATTAGCTATTAGTAGTAGATTTATATTTTATATAGTAACTGCATTTATTTTTTATACATTACAAATTTATTAAACGCCGTTATCCTTCTTAAGTACTAGGTGCTATAGATTATAATACTAACTATTACACTGTTCCTATGTTCCTTAACTTAGGTAAACATTAACTATATCTACTACCTTTAATTCTAATGCGTTTAGGACAGCCAAGCCTTATACTTGCTACGCTTTAAAAAGTATTGTCTGTATCCTGTATAGTAGGTATATATTAAGATAAATTCTTCCTAATTCTTTTAATTGCTATACAAGAGCTTTTTCTCTTTTGAGGAGCATATATATAAACGTTTTCTTTTCTTTTAGCTACAGGTAATCTTTGACGTGCAGTTTATTAATTTCTTTCTTAGTACGTCTTATTTCTTATAGAAAAGCAGTATGTCTTAGTTTTAATAGATAATTATATAGTCTATTATTAAAATTATAGATGCTTCTTTAAGGAGGCTGTTATTCTTTAGCCTTTTTTTTAGTCTTCTTGTCTAAATTATAATTAATAGGCTAGACTTTCTTATTTATAGTTTTGTACATAGTGTAGAGATTATAGTGTTATTAAGAGTTATTAAATTGTCTTTTTTTGCAATTGTTGCTAGTTAAGCTTATAAACAATTCAAAATTTGCTAAAACTATAGTCTTTTATAAAGTACTCTAATTATTTAACTGTGTATATAAATACTTTGTTTATTTAAACTATTTAAATATGCTTATTATTGTTTGTGTATAGTATATTAAAATTGCTAAATCTAGCTATAGAATCTAACTATGCAGTTTTCTATTTACTTTTAAGGTATCAAAGGTAGTAGTTGTTGTTGTAGTTAAAATGGGGTTCCAAATAAGTGAAAAGCAGCTACCCTCTACTAATCAATTGCAAAAGTCGAAAAAAGAAGATTCTGTGTAGTCAACGAGATTCGAACAGTTGGTGGATGAGTTCTGGGAGGAAAGCTTAGACTACCGAGCGATAATCAGGGTCAAAAAATTTGCTAAGGTACCAAAAAACGACACTAGTTGAAACGTGTCCAACGGCGATTGCTAGCCTATGGCTGACAACAGGACTACAGTACGATTGAAAAATTAATTATATAGGAATAAGTATACTAGAGTTGGCTTCGGCCTTTTGAGACAAGCTTTTAATGTAACTATACATTTTGTAGACACCTTTTTAGTAAAAAAAGATCCATTGCTAACAACAGATATCTAGGCTCACGCCCCCTTGTTGAGCATTAATAGCACGCAATTAGTATGTTGCATGTTAAAACAGAAATAAAGAAAAGTAAAATAAAGACGCGAATTGCCTTCTAACTTAACGCGCCTTATCCTGCCTATTCTTGTTACTTTACTGCTAGGCGCTTTTAAATAAAGTAAAGCAGTAATACTGTTATAACCTTGCTTTTTAACCTATAGACGCGACAATAGAAAGCCTACTTCTCTTTTTTCACCTTTTTCTTTTTTATTACTAATTCAACGCCTTGCAATAGCTGTTTAAGCTAAGTTCTAGTCTCGATACTTAGCCCTTATATAACAAATAGGAAGAGAAGGATGCTAAAGTATTGAATTTCTAGTACTACACTAGTATTAGTAAATACTCTAGAGATTGTGTATCTTTTTAATAACTAGCTAAATTAAGGTTTAACAATTTTTTTGTATGTAAAAATATTATAGATAAAAAACTTATAAAAAACTTATATTTATTTTTAAGGTATTAAAGGTGGGTTGTTGTTGTAGTCAAAATAGGTTTTCTAAAAAAGTGAAAAGCAGCTACTCTCTACTAATTAGTCGCAAAAGTCAAAAAAAGATTGTGTGTAGTTAACGAGTTTTAAACAGTGAGTGGATAAGGTCTACGCGCTAAGCGCTTAGAGCAGAAAAGCTTAGACTACCAAGCGAAATTAGGGTTAAAAAATTTGCTGAAGGTACCAAAAAACGACACCAATTAAAACGTGTTCAACGGCGATTGCTAGCCTATGGCTGGCAACAAGATTGCGATGGAGGTGGAGGAGGTGGAGGAGGGTAATGACACGTATAAAAAACTTATATAAGTATAGAAGTCTAGCTAAGTAGTTAAGTTTTAAAATACTTAATAAATTTAGGTATCTATATTAGCATTTTAAGTTAGACTAAATTAAGTGCTAAGTAAATAGTAGCAAAGAATTTTTTTTTAGAAGAGAGCCTAGAATAAAGAGATGCTTGCTATAGAAGTTACACGTTATTATAGTATATTATATGCAAGTTGTTTGTATACAGTGCTATTTAAAAGGTAAGAAGTAGTAAGTAAGATGCAGCAGCTTTAGCTTTATAAAGTATTACTGGTGAGGTCTAACTTTATGGTGAGGTCTAACTTTACTCGATGTGAGCTATCGGTCTTCGTGTCGAAGGGGGAGAAGAACAGTCCAAGCATTGTATCGTTGTATCGTTCGTATGCGAGTCGTTCGTATGCGGTACCGTGTGGTGTGGGAAACCCTAAAGGTGAGAAGCAGTAGGCAGGGAGCTTTTATAAAGAAGTATTGCAGGCTCCTGCTGCGGTAACATATGTGTCCTTACCCTCCTTCTCTATCTCCATCGCAATCTTGTTGCCAGCTATAGGCTAGCAATCGCCGTTAAACACGTTTCAATTAGTGTTGTTTTTTAGTACCTTTAGCAAATCTTTTTAACCCTAATTTTTGCTTAGTAGTCTAAGCTTTTCTGCTCTAAGCGCTTAGCGCGTAGACTTTATCTACCTACTGTTCAGGGTAGCTGCTTTTCACTTTTTTTAGAAACCCTATTTTGACTACAACAACAACCACCACCTTTGACACCTTAAAAATAAATAAAGTATTACAGGCTCCTGCTGCAGTACGTACGTATTCTTTCTTTTCTTTAATATATTATGTTGTAATCCTATTGCAATCCTACTATAATTCTATTGCTAGCTATAGGCTAGCAATTGCTGTTAGACACGTTTTAACTAGTGTGGTTTTTTAGTACTTTAGTAAATTTTTCAACCTTAATTATTGCTTAATAGTCTAAGCTTTCCTCCTAGAACTTATCAACCTACCGTGCGCATCTTATTAACTATACAAAATCTTTTTTTTGACTTTTGCGACTAAGTAGTAGAAGGTAGCTGCTTTTTACTTTTTAAAAACTCTATTTTGAATGCAACAACAACCACCACCTTTGACACCTTAATAAACAAATACTAGAGTAAGCTAATAATTTTCTTACAGTTCTATGTATAGAAGTAATAAATTAGATTCGCGTTTTTATGCTACCCGCTTTTAGACCCTTGCTATTTAAGCTAGAAGAGCTAATAATATGCTTAAGCTTAGGCTGGGAAATAGATCGTGGATACCCACGTGTGGGTATAAGTTGGGTTGGGGTCGCATAGACCAGTGGTTGTGGTTAGGTTAGGGTCGCACAGACCAGTGGTTGTAGTTTTAGTTAAGTCGTACAGACTAGTAGTTAAGGTTGTAGTTAGGTTGCATAGACTAGTAGTTGTAGTTGTAGTTAGGTCGCACAGACTAGTAGTTAAGGTTATAGTTAAGTTGCATAGACTAGTAGTTGTAGTTAAGTTAGAGTTAAGTTACAGTATTTTTTACTAGTTATTTATGCTAGTTAAGATATAGTTAAAACTTTATTACTACAGTTAATTATTACAGCTTATTATTATAGTAATACTCAAGCCTTAAGGCGCTGCTGCTTCTGTGCTAGAGGTAGAAAGTTCTTTTCTATAAGCTTGTCTTTTACTATTTCCTCTCTACACCACATATACTATCTCTAGGCGCTAAGAGCTTAATTATATTATCAATTTTATCATATAGTGCTTTAAGGCTGATATTTTTTTAAATATAAAAATATCTTGCGCCTTTATATTAAGGGGGATAGTATTTTTAAGAACCATAATCTACTATATAGTTAAAGCTAACAAATAATACTTTAAACTACTAACAATATCTTCTGTAGTATTAGAAACACACTTTACACTAAGACTAGTAATAAAAATCGCTAATATCTTTTTTACAACTTAAGACAGCTACAAATAAGTATTTTTATTCTAATACTACTACTTTAATACATTAAATAATGTCGTTAGTGTAATATAAAAAATGCCAAAGTAGAATTTTTTTATCTTATTGAGCAGAGTGTTTTATCTTTTTTCTTTCTTATTTAAAAAATACTTTACTTAAAGTAAGAAAGCTCTTAAAAAGCTTTCAAAGAACAGGCCTTTAAAAATATTTATGGCCAAATAATATCTGAAAAAAAGACTAAAGACTAATATTTAATTTGCCTTTTTACTATTATTATTATGTTAATTAAGAAAGTTAAAAGACAATTTATAGTATATGTACTTATCTCAGAGTTTTTATATAAAATTCTAATCAGCTAATTAGCACTTTTTAATAATAACACAGTAAAATAACTTTACTTTATATGCAGTAGGCTTTTAAGTTAGATCTAAAATAGCTATATAGTTAAATAAAAACCTTTACGTAGCTAGTATTTTTGTGTAGTACTTACTTAGTTTTAAGTTTCTCTTATTTGTAGCAGCTTGTACTATTACAGGCTACTTTACAGTACAACTTCCTACATCTTTGTTAAAACTATTTAATATTAAGTCTATAAAAGTAAAATGACAGTAAAACATAAGCTAACTATATTAGACTTAAAGATTTTAATATGAATTAAAAAGCTTATAGCATCCTTAAACTACTTAAGCATTTTTATCATTACTTTAATATAGTGCTACTTAACAAAAGAGAATAAAAAACAATTAGAGTTATTATAGATAATCTCTCTTATATTATTGTTAAAAGCAAAAACAACATAAGTACTTTTTTTTATTGCTATTCTTTTCACTAGCTATTAATAAATATATTTAAAAAGCTCAAGCGCGCGCTTAAAGATATTATATATTAAGTTTTATTAAGCCTTTACATTTTAAATAACGGAAAGTTGTTCTCTTAGTAGTAGATACTGTTAAGTAGCAAGATATTGCTCATACTATTATAGTAACGTGTTAATAGTAATACAAATAGTTTAAATGTCAACAGAAACTAATATAAAGCTATTAAATATAATAAAAGTATATATACCTTATAAAGTGTATTAAAAAAGGACATTTCTTATTTAATTTCTTTAATATGTTGCCCGCGTAAGACCTCCCTAGGTCAAATCTCTATAGTAGTAGCTAGCTAGAGATATTAGATTATATCTTAAACTACTAAGTTAATAGTATAAGCTAGGCATAAGATAATGGTTTTTAAGGCGCTTTAGCATATATTATCATCTGCTAGTTCTAATTATATAATCTAACTAAGTATTATATTGTTGCTAACATTGTGTAAAGTAATAGCTAGAAGGCAAGATCTAGTACTAGTGTCTAAAAGTACACTTAGTACCTCTATAGCTATTAAAATTCTAGTATATTATCTGCGTACTAGTATAAAATTAAGAAGTTTTTCTTAACATTGCTATTTTTACAAAATATAGTACACTTTAACCGCAAGATAGCTAAGTAATCTACAATAAACTATATATATAGTGTAATTAGGATTTTAGTTAACGTAGCTCACAAGTGACCCGTCTAACCTAAGCGACCCGTCTACTCCACCAAAATTTGCTTAACACTTTACTAATACTATAATGCAACTACAACGCAATGGGCAATTATTCTATACTAAAAGCATAATATAGTTTGCTATCTAAGCTATAATTAAAGATTGCAACAAAAGTAAAAGAACTGTTGTTAGAGCCTTTAGCGTTTCTAAAAGCACCCTCTAAGACTAACGCGCTAGAGCCTTCCTAAAACATAACTAAGAGCCTAAATTAAAGAAGCTAAACTAGCTAGAAGAGAAGGTACTTGTCTAACAGATACTTAAGCTTAATTAATAAGAAATAGGCGCTGCAAAGGATATAGTGCAAGATGTAGCTAATAATCTACTTATAGAGCGTAGTAGAGAGCCTATTAGCAAGTACTAGGTAGACAACTTTAAAACGCGTACGCTAGAAATTAAGCTTAAAAAAAGCTGCTTATACAATTGTTAGTAAGCTCTTAACAAAGATTTACACGTTATAATGCCTTAGTTTAAGCTAGTTACTAACATAAAGGCAAAGTACAGTATTATAAATAAAAATATATATAACTTTATTAAGACAGGCTTTAAAATAAAAGTTATTTATAGCTAGATAGTTTTTATAGGTATTAAGAAGCGTAGCGTAAAAAGGATTTAGCTAAGAAACTATAGGTAAGTTACTAATATCTAAAAAGTTAACGCAAAAAGATAAGCTCTTCTACTTTTTTTAATTTTCTTTAGTAAGGTTTTTATTACCTCTAAGTTCTATAACCTACTCTAGGACTAAGTAATTAAGTTTAGTTCTAATAGCTAGACGTTAAATAAGCTTAGTCTTGCCTAGTTAAAGTACTTTAATATTTATATAAAGGCGCATAGTATAAGTACACACTAGCTACAAATTATAAACAGCTATAAGAGTTATAACAACTATAAGTTTTATAAATACTTTAAGAAATAAAATATTATTACTTTCTATATACTTTATACTTATTTTATTTATTATAACTACCTAACATAAGTTGTTTTGCGCATTTAGAGCAGGTATTGAGTAATTAAATTAGTAGTATAGTATAGTACGTCACTAAGTAGATTTAAAAAGAGGCCTTTTTACTAGCTTTCAAAGCAGCTTTTAAAAAAGTAATTATAAAGAAAATATATGTATAAGCTTTAAAAACGCAGGCCTAGTTTTATATATTTTAAAAGCTGTAATATTAAAGCTTAATATAGTTTTTTGCACGCCTACTCTACTAAAGCTAGAAAGCACTTTATATAAATTAAAAATACTAAGTAACTTTTAGAAAATAGAGGCTTAATTAACTTTACTTTATAAGCGTATACGCCTGTATAAATTTTTTTTAACTTTTTTGCTTTTTAAAATAGTTAAGCAGCTTAATAAAAAAGTTGCATTAATAGAGTACAAAATACTATTAATATGTTAAGAAATAGTAAAGCTTTAAAAGGCAATAAAAGTAGTAATAGAAGTAAAAAGTTAAAAGTAGAGGTATATTTAGACAGCTAAGACCCTTACAGTAGGTAAAGTAGCTAATTTAATAGCTAAAAAGTAGAGTAGTAGGCAGAAGAAGAGTTAAGAGCTTATAAAAAGAGTGCGTACGTAGAGGCGCTGTGGACGTTGTAGCAAGACTAGCTACAATGCTTGTACCTGCGCAGTTAAAATTGTAGATTTATCTAATAGCAACAAGTCTAAATAGTATTTCTGTCTCCTGCAAATTATAGTAAATTGTGGTAGTGCTGTAGCATAAGGTAAGTCTTAAGCAAATTTTAGTGGGGTAGACGGGTCGCTTAGGTTGGACGGGTTACTTGTGAACTACGTTATATAGCTTAGGTTGTTAAAAAAAGGCTTTTGCTTTATTAAACTAATTCCAAAACATCAACTTAAATTTATAATAAGTAATTATTGAAGTCTAAAGCTTAAGAAATTCAAGAAAGTTTATAAATAATAGCTGCTTAAGAGTTTAAAATAGCTAATTGCCATTAAAAACTACTCAAATCAGCTCTTTCTTAAAAGCGTCTCAAGTAAATTTAAGTTTAAAAGTAAGTATACTACCTCTTTAAACTTAAGTATATATAAAGTTTATTATACAAAAACTATTATTAACAAAAGTTTAAGTATTCTTATAATTAGCTGTATTTATACAGTTAATAAAGTGTTGAGTCTTTATTTTTATTAACCCTAGCTGTTGCAGGATTGTACTACAGTTAAAATACAATATATAAAAGTAGCTAGTTATAATATAAGTAGCTTCTCTAAACTTTAGCTAAATGCTACTAGTATAGGTAGCATAGTTTTAGTAAGAAGATTTGCTCTCTAGATTTTACGCCTAGTCAGTTATACTCTACTACTTTTTCTTATTAATTATAATTATATTTTCTCCTTCTTCCTGTATAGCTTCTTAAGGTAGGTACATTATTAAATCTAACTTCTTCTACCTTTCTCCAAAATAACTTAGTGTCTGCTTATTTAGAATCAATATAGGTTTTATAACAAAATGTAGACGTGTTTAGCTACAATAATATATATATAAACAGTGTTTACTTCATAAACATCGTAAAAAGCTGTAACCAATTGTTATAATTGCTAATATATAGTGCATAAATATCTGCTCTACTTTTAGTAGACATATATTTAGCTAAATTAATGTTTATTTATTTCTCTAATTACGTACCCTCTTAGGCGCTTTATGAATAGACTTTATTAATTTCAAGTAAATTATTTTTAATGTAAAATATGTTCAAAATTATGTGTTTCTTTTCATATCATAAAAGTTGTGTTAATAGCTGTAATAAACGCTAACTAAAGCTAATAACTTAGCATAAGAATACTACTATAATTAATTGAAAGAGCCTTTAAAGTTTTTTGAATTGCTAGAATTAATGTTTTTAAATTTAATTTTATTTTTAACTTTCGCTTAAAATTTCTGCTACTACTCCTTATCATTATACTTATTCTTACATTAATCATAGTACGCATTAAGATTAGAATCAATATCAACCTCTTTCTTGTATTCAACGCTATTATATGTTTTAATATATAGCTTGTCGCTGCGCAGAATAGTATTATCGCTAAGTCCTAAGAACTTTCATACTAGCAGAGGCTTAAATTATCTATACTAGTTAGTAAGTATACGTAATAAAAGAATGTATTAAAACTTACTTTTAATACTTATTAGTAGTGCTAGCTAACTTCTCTAAACTTATACCTTAAGTAAAGTCTTACTATTCCTATTTGGCCTATTTGCTTTTTTAAGTATAAGTACAAAGATTTGCTAATTCTTCATTATTAACACAACATATAATTTTTTAAAAACACTACTAAAGCTATCAATTTAAGTATGTACATAACTTTAGCTACTATTGTTTAAGCTCTTTATTACCTACACTGCCTTATCTAGAACTCTTGCGTGCTGATTTATATTAACTTTGTAGTATATATCTCTCTACTTTTTATAAGTTCAAATATGGGTTGTTTATAGCTACTTACCTATATATATAAGCATAACTTTATACTAAATAACTATATTAACTTAGTACTCTTCTAGTCGTTATATTACTTTTAGTTAAGCACTTTCTATATTGCATTTATTATTCAGTTATACCTTTTTATACTTATATTCATACATTATTTCTTGCGTTTTTTTTTTAATCAATATACAGCAGCGTAATGAGCTATATGTATATCTTACAAACCCTTTATTATTAAATTAAGTTAAGCTACTTAACCTTTTTGTGTAATAGCTTAAGAACTAGAACTTAATAATCTTTTCAACAAGTCTTTTAAATTTATAAAGTAACTTTTCTTTAAACTACCTTAGCCGCGTTGCGTAAGTAAATTATTAATTTTGTCTATCTTACATTTATTACCTTTTACACATTAGTATATGCTATAATTATTAGCTGTATTAAATACTTTTATAAGCTTCTTCTACTTATTGCGTTCAAAACCTAGTAGCACTACAATTAAAATACGCAGAACTAAGCCTTTAGAACTGTTACTTAGCGCATTTTTAATTATTATCATTGTAATAAACGTAAAGATTAACTATAATCTGTATATTTTAGTTGTAGTTGTGAGATTGTAGGGAGAGATTTAGAAATATAATTATACTATAGCTAGTGTAGCCTGTGCGCCCTCAACTAAAGCTAACTAAAATTTTTGCTATATACAGACACCGCTACTAATAATTACCACCTACTAATAAAACACCCTAGCACGTCCCATTATAATAGCTTTTTATAATATTTACTTGCGAACTCTATTCTTGTAAAAATAATTAATGAGAATTCTATACGCTTAATAAAGTTTTAATAACTATATAACTACTATAATAGCGCGTATTAAGCAAACTACGCAAGTTTTAACTAGTAATAAAGCGCCTATAAAGAATTTATAAGTAAAAGCTAGTTAAAAGCAACTTATATTATTTACAAAAGTTAAGGCTGTTAGGAAAAAAAATTAATTTAAGCTAGGCAGTAAGTTATTACAGTCTTTTATTATAGTTAACTACTAATAGCGTATGGCTGTTGCGCTAAGAAAAATCAAAAAGTAGTAAAAGTTAACTAAACTATTACTATAAAAACTTCTATTTAGTTATCTTATCTATAAAATTGCGTGTACTTGTTACTTTAATTTACGCTTTAAAAGTAGAGGTAATTTACACTTTTTAAAAGTTCGCTAAAGCATTCTTATTGAGCTATTTCAAAAGTATTATAACTACTCTTATTGTTTTTGAATTATATGCTAACTAATAATTATAGACTGTAACTGTGGGAGCTGTGAAGGAGCAATTGTTTGATCACCTAAGTGTAAAGTAAGTATATTGATCAACTAAGTGCCACAACAAAGTGTCTAATAACTACTAAAGAGACTTAAGACGATCTGGCCTGTTTGTATAGACGCTAGCGGGGCCGTCACGTGAACAGCCTGAACAGCTTACTAGAATTACCTAATCAACAGGGTGATCTGCGTGTAAATACTCTAACATACCCCCTAAGTTAGTAAGAATCTATTAATCTAAGCTGTAAGCAAGGAGTTAATTCGTACTAAATTAACTTCCTTAATTAAGAGATCTCCTTATAATCTTAGGTCTACTGCCTAATCTTTTTATCTCTGTTGTGATATCGTAATGTTGTTTTAGTTAAGCAAGCAGCTTAGTCTTATTATAATATTAAAATATTAAATAGACTTTAAGTATTGCGTAATTAGTTTATGCGCAGTTAATACAAATACTAATTACGTCTGCTACCTTTTTTAAACTTTTAGCCTTACTATAATATTAATTACTAAGTCTTCCTAATTTTTAACGCACTTTTATTACTATTAATATAGTAAGTCTTATTGTTTTACTATTCTCTTACTAATTAGCTGCTAATCATTCTAGTACAGTCTGCCCCTAATAGCAAAAAGCATAAGCGTCGCTTAGAAAGCTGTTATTAAGAGCGTAATTGTTGCTTAGAAAGCTTGCACTAACAACATAAAAATAGTACTAAGTATAAGCACTGCGCGCGTTAAAGCTTGTTTAATAATAAAATTTAGTAAGCAGCTAATTTTTAAGATAATAAAAGTTTATTACTTCTACCTTTTAATCTATACGCGCACTTTATGACTTCTAGTAGCTTAGCTTAAAAATTAATTAACTTGCCTATTAAATTAAGTCTGCTATTAAGCTTTAATTAAAATTTTAATTAAACTAAAAGCTTAACTAAGAGACTAAGCTAGTATAAAAATAAGACTGTTTAAAAGCCTATTTAAAAGTTAAAATAAATTACAACTTAAGCAACGTTAAGAAATTAGTAATATAACAACAGCAATAGCCTATATATACTTATTAAGCTATTTATAAGGCACAACGCGCCTTTCTCTACTTAAAAGAAGGTGCTTATAAGCTTTTTAAAAATTACTACTAATTTATTACGTTCTTACGTTCCTCTGTATAAGCACTATATAATAAAAATGCTTAAAAGTTTATATGCTAAGCGCTACTTTAATTAATTTTAAACTAGTAGTTAAAGTACCACATACTGCAGTAGTTGCTTATCTTATATAAAATATACTATTAATAATAATCTTGCTAATTATTTTATAGCTATACATAATGATAAAAAAGAAAGTCTTTAATTATTTAAGCTTCTTGTTTTGACTACTAACAAGTTTTTAAGGATAAAACAATAATAAATACTAAGTTAATAAGCATAAGCTACTTAGCAAAATTATTACTTACTATAAAAAAATTAATAATAGTGTTACTTTTACTAGAAAGCTTTTTACGCAGAAGACTTTAGTTAAAAATTACTATACTTAAAAAATATTGTTTTGTAGTTTTACTATGTAGCTTTTACTACTTATTCCTACTCTTGCTCTAGTAAGCGCTTTTAAATAAGTATATAAGCTCTATATTAGTATATATAACTCTAGTTAACTTATAGTGCAGCTTATTTAATAGCTAGCTTATAATTTGTAATAGCTACAGCAACAATAGCTTTAGCTATAGTAGTAATAGTAGTATTTTTTGTGTCAATTAATGCTTCAAAAACAGCATGCCTATAAAATACTACTTTTTTCTACTTTATATTATTGCGCTGCTAATTATTGTCTTAATTGCTATACAACTTAATTATGTGAATTTAAGTATATTAAAGTAAGCTAATAATTATCTTATAATTTTAGATATAAAAGTAACAGATAAAATTCTTGTTTTTATACTGCTCACCTTTAGACTTTAGCTATATAAGCTAGAATAGCTAATAATACGCTTAAGCTTACTAAGGCTTAAAAAGCTAAGCAAGACTTACTAATAGAGTCTAGTAAGTATAATAATTCTAATACTTACTAGTAAGCTTATTCTTAGTTCTAGTCTTTAGTTTTTTTAGTTAGTTTAGCTTTTAATCTCCTGCTTTTTTTAGCAATTAAAAAGAGACTTAGCTTAGTATTTCAATATTGCTACTTAATATAATTTTCTTGCTTATTGATTATTATTGCTTTTAATCAAGTGCTTAACTTGCTAAAAGTTAAGTAACTACTTAAATTTGTTAAACTGTTACTAAGTAAGGAACTGAGTTAGTCTCTTAGCTAGTATAATTACTATTTCTAAGTACTTAACTCAAAATAACTCTTTAGTATATTTCTGCTGCAGCTATAAATTTTATATAATTATATATTCTTAGTAAGTGCTAATCTGCTTATTCTTCCTAACTATAAGTTTAATTATTTATTAATCATTACACTAGACTGTTTAAACTTTTTTCAAATTAAGAGATAGTTTGTGAAAAAAGTGTTCAAAGGCTATAGCCTTTTTAGTAGTTTACTTAAAAGCAAGTAGCTTAGCCTTAGTTGTTAAAGTACTTACTATAGTCTATATTGCGTAAGTACAGATCTTTCTAGAATGCAAGTAACAGGTATATATAGACTGTAGTTTGGCTTGTAGTTAGAAACTAAGAGAGAAAACAATTACAATTGAGCAGTTGTACAATACAATAGTAAGACTCAAATTACTCTCTTCCTCTAGTCTCTATTTATTCTCGTATTCTTATCGTTCTAATTCCGCACCTCCTCCTCAATCTCTATTAGGTTATAAGCCTTAGAGATTGAATCTCTAACAGGTTATAAGCCTAGATTAGGCTGCCTCTGAGTCTACTACAAACAAGTAGAAGGCAGAGACCTATACATCTAAGTTAATAGTAGAACAAGCAACTAAGCCTTGGAGATTAAATCCGCAACAATAATAGCTGTGTATAGCACTAATTGAATTTCTCTTTAGTAGGCTTTAATTTCTTGCTTAGTTACTTTAGTAGTGTTCTTAACAAGCTTCTTTAACAGCAGTAATGTGTTAAACAAGCTACCTTCTTTAAGCTTAAATTTCTTTGCAATCTTGTTAATATATATATTATATAGAAGCATAATTTTTTTTTTATAATATATAATTACTTAGAAGCTAAGGAACTATTTAACTAATTATTATTCTTATATTTTATATTTATAAATAATCTTTAACTAAAGTTTTATTACCTTATACTTATAATCTTTTATTAAGAGCACTAGGATATTATCTTTAGAAAATTAAACTAGGATTCTTTTTTTTAATTAAAGAACAAGCAGGGCTCCTCTAGTAAAGAGATTATTTTAATTTCTTGGAGTATTTTTAAGAACTTCTTATACTACAATAGTAGTAAGTTTTATGATTCATATTATGCGCAATTAAGCTATTCGCACTTTTTAGGCTTTATAAGGCTTTCTAGTATTCTTTAAACTTCTAGGTTGTCTACTATAATTAACGTATTAAAGAATGTTCCTACAATATTATATTACTTAATCAATATATTATCTTAAGCAGTAATAGCTATTGCCGCTTAGAAGGACTTAGCTGCTAATGTAGTAGCATATATTTAATTAATTTAGTTTTTCTTTTAGAAATTACTTTTAATAATAACCTGCGCCTTACATTTTAAAAAAAAAGCTGTCTTAATTATATTTATAAGAAAAACCTACTTTAAAAACATTAGTTAATTTTTGAATTTTTTATTATTATATTAGTTTAAACCTTATTCTTACTTAACTAATGAATGTTTTCTTGATAAGGATTTTTAAATAAAGCTTTTATAAAATACTAGAGTAATTGCTTTTTTCAACCTAGCTGTTTAAATAGATTATAATAATATAGTTGAGTATTTCTAATATTTAGTTTATACTTAGTAAGCAAAGCTACTATTACTATATGATTAAAAGTCTTATAGCTTGCTTACTCTTCCTAAGTAGCTTATAAACCTAGTAAGTAGGTATTATAAGAATTAGTTTGTAATAAATTCTTATAATTTATTATTAATGCGTGAACACTACCTATGCTTTTACTGCTTAGTTAGTTATTAGGATTTTAAGTTACGTCTTTATGCTTGCGCCTGCTACCTTGCTTGTATAGTAAAAGATAACAATTTATAGGCTAACTTAGGCTTTTACTCGCAATTTTAGTACTACGTCTAGTAAGTAAAGGTTAAGCTTATGCATGCTTACTTTATCTACTATCTAAAACCTAGAATTTTAAACTATAAAAGAATATATAGTCTACAACTTAGTTAACTTAAGTAACAGTCCTGTTTTAATAAGCTAGTGAAGTAAAGTCTTTAGGGATAAGCTATTAAACTAGTGATTAGTTATAAAGCTTCTTTAAAAGAGGCTCTATCTCTTTAAGTAAAAATAAGTTAGCTCTTTTTAGTAAGCTTACTTTTAATTAATAATTAAGTGCTCTATAATTAATTGCGTTGTTGCTCTCTAAAGTCTTTAGCTTAGGAGTTAGCTTTAGAGTAGCAAGATTAGTATTTTACTATTAATTTAAGTAAATCTTTAATAGTGCACTAGCTTTGTACTCTAATTACCTAGCGTCTTTTAATGTATTTTTATCTTTAGTAAGCAGGCCTTTCTTACTACTTAAGATAGCAGATAGATTGTTGCGAATTGATCTCTAGGCTCATAACCTGTTGCAAATTTACCTCCGGGCTCATAGCCTGTTCCGGATTGTAGAGGTAGCCGAAGTAGGATAGAAAGAATAAGAGATAAAAATATAGAGACTAGGGGAAGAGAGTGCTAAACTAACTTATATTATGCAGTTACTTATTGCAATTTGTATTGCTCTCTCTTATTTTCTTACTATAAGCTAAACTACAGTCTATATATACTGCTAAATAACATTTTAGAAAAATCTATACTTACGTAATAGCTTGCGTAGTAAATAATGCAATATCTTGTAGTCTTTTGTAATCTCACGTAATAGATTGCGTAGTTGCTGTAGATTAATTAATAACGATGATAAGTGGTACTAGTAGCGTAACAGCTTCTAGTAATTAATTGATCGTAGGATGATTATAGATTCTAGGTGTGATTTTGTGCACCTAGATTCTGTGGAGAAATAGCTAAGTAGCTTAATCTCCAACATAGACTAGTTATAAAGTTTTTAGTAGTTAGCTACGTATTTTATTCTACTCTTCTTTTAATAGGCAAGAGGACTTTAAAGTTATTTCTGGAAATAACTCGCTTACTTTTATAAAGAATCTTTATAATCTTAATTACTTAATTCTTTAGTAGGTTTTCTTTGTAATATCTTTTATGGAACAAGTGCTTATTGAAAGTTATATTATAGGTAGTAATTACTTAGTTAAGTAAAGGTATCTATATATAGCATATATTAGTGGCTTAACAACTAACTAAATACTTAATATTGCTACAAGGATTAACTTTAAATCTTTAACAATTGCGCCTTGCTACTTTCTTCCTATTTAATAGGTAGGCTTAACAGCTATAAGTATAAATTCTACTTTAGTTTTGGTCTAGTCTAGTAGTCTAATATCTAATTATAGGTAGTTAATAGTATTAAAAATACTTCTGAAATCATTTTTAAACACCTAGTAAAGAGGTTAGTAGCTTTAAATATTAGTAAAGCTTATTCTACATAAGTAAGCTGCTACATCTATAATAGTTGTTAAAATCTTAGCTAGTAAATTAGTGCTAATACGCATTAAAATAAACTTTATAATTAGCTTTAAGCTAGCTCTTTTTGCCAAGCTATTAGGCTTATAAGCATATACTAATGTCGCTTTAATTATAAAGTTATTCTTTATTGCCTTTTCTTTTTGTCTTAATTGCTGTCTTTAAGGCAGTGTAGCGGTATTATTATTTTAAATAAGATTTTATAATCTTTTGCTGATATTTTCTGTTAATCCTTATAGTAAAACTCTCAATTACAAGTTCAGTATTATTTAGTATCTTTAATTAAGTATTATAATTATATATCTTGCCTAAGTAGCTTCTCTTAATAATTATTACCTCTTTCTTAAGCAGGTAACTAGTTGAAGAATTAAATAAATGTTGTAAGATTTTGTAAAAAGATTAGTGTAATTTTTCTTTTAGTTGCTATAAAATTATTTGTAAGACATAAGCTCTTGCGTAGTAATTATATTCTAACAGCTTCTTACTAGTAATCCTAATATTTCACGCTAAGTAGACTAGAGCTTTATTATCTTCTTATTCTAGATATTCTAATTATGAATATTATAGATCTTTATTACTGGTGCGCATTTAAGGTTTCCTTGATTATGCTATAGTATTTACTAGCAGTAGTGACGTAATATAAAAAAAAGCTGCCTGTATTTAATCAATAGAAAATAAAAGTAATACTTTAAGTTTATTAAGCAAATATTTTTCTTAATTAGTTTATATTTTATTAGATAATAAGATTTAAAATACCGAATGCCTACCTGCCTAAGCGATACTTTAGAAACAATATTAACGTAAAAGTTTAATATAAACTTAACATTACTAAGTAGAAGATTAGCTATTTTAGGGCTAGCCTTACTATATAGGACGTTCTTAAGCAGCCTATTTTTTATTTTAGTAATTAAAATAGAATAAGTGTCTACTTTAACGGTCTTATCTTGAATACCTTTGCAATAAGTATCTAGCACTAAGTACTTTATGCAATTCACTATGTAGAATGCTGCTCTACTATTTATAATTATATAAAGACACAAGGCATAAGAAGTGAAGGCTGTACTAAACACATTTAGACTAATGTCTTTAATTATATTTCTTAAGTTAATTAGTACTAAAATTAAAAAGCTCAAGTACACATACTTAGATTATTAGTAGCTAATCTGCTAGTGCTAGCTTTTTAACTTTTTCTTTTAAAAATGTATTATGCTACATACTTATAATTATTTTATTAATTAATAATCTTTATTTATTTATTGTCTATAATATTAATTAGCAGTCTACTTAGAAGCTATGATTTAGTAATTATAGTTTAAAGTTATACCTAGTTGTATAATGTCTAGAAGTGCTTATTCTCTTATAATTTACTTAGCTTATATAAGCAAAATTATAGTTGCTTACTACTTCTATTTCACTTTATATCATTTAATAATTATTAAGCTATCTTTTATCTAGATCAAGTTTAGAATACCACGTATTTATTTAATATTAAAGAAGTAATTACTTTATATTATAATAGAATACTAAACACATTTTTAAATTATTAAGAGTGTGTTAAGCTGTACTAAACGCTATAGCTTATACTGGCTTATTGCGCTTTTTATTTTATTAGTCTATTACAATCTTAGTACTTAAGGAGTCTAAGAAATTAGTAACTACTAATAGTTTGACAACTTTAAGTAGCAAGTAGATTGTTGCTTACTAATACTGTGCTAGTGCACAGGGTAATACCTGACTGCACACTAGGTTAGTGCTTAACTACCTAATCTTGAGGTATACAACCTATTCTGTATCTTATAGAAAAGGGGGACTATTTATTATTTGTTTACTCTACAGATAAGCTTCTATACTATACTATAGAATAGGCATCTTCTTCTACTAATAGTCTTTATACTTAACTTATAATAAGATTATTATCTTTCTAAACTCGTTCTTACATAATCTAGTCTCTAGTAATCTTTTGCTCTTATGGTAGTATGTCTTTATATACTTTAACACTCTTATCAATAGCAAAGCTTATAAGGACATACTCTACTACTTAGTGTACAATAGAACTAGTGCACAATTATTATAAAAACAATATAATAAATTTATAAGAAAATAGAATCTAGAGAAACTCTAATAAAACTAGAATTCTTAGAATTACAACTAGATATACTTTTAAGAAGTTAGCACTATTCTCTACTATAGACTATATTAAGGACTCTGTTACCTAAGTTAGCACTAATAATAAAAGATAGCAATAAACTTTACTAATATAATAAAAAAATGCGTTATTAAATATAAAGTTAAAGTCTGTCTAGCAAAATAAAGGTAGTAAACTATCAAGTAAAATAGAGGCAGTCTTAAATATATTTAACGCTAATCTAAAGTCTACTTAGGAAAATAAAAGTAGAAACTTTTTTAGTAAAATAGAGATAGGCTTATATAGATTAATAATAAGGAGCAAAGGTTGGATCTAGCAAAAATTAAGATAAAACTAGAAGCTTATAACTAAATATATTGAAAATACTAGGTTAAGGTATTTGTATAGTAATATAGAGATATTACTGTTACAGGGTAACAAGGAGGTGTCTCTCCTTGACGCAGGTCGCATGGTAAGAGACTATCGGGCGTCCACGTTAGAAGGAAATAATCGGTGCGGGGCGCCGGTCACAGGATTGACATCCCGCCAAGGCTTGCCATTCAGGATGGCAGCCCCAGGAAAGATAACAACACTATCCTAACCATCACGCTAGGAAGGGATAGACGGGATAGACATGCTAAAAACAATAGGTATAAGAATGTGTTAGATCTTATTATTACACTCGTTGTAGTTAAGTTTCTTAATAGTTTATCTCTTACACAGATCGATAACTAGTTATTCTATCTTATATAGAATTAGATTATCTTTATTATTCTGTTAATATACAATAACTCTTTTCCACACGAATCGCTAGACAAACCGCACAGCTTCCAGCTATAGTCTATCTCGCCTTAGTACGGACTGAGCTTAGAGAAGCACAGCCTAACCCCGTGTAACAATTACTAATAATTAAGATAGCATAAGTATAAATTAAAGTCATTTAGCCAAAATAAGGCTACTAAAGAGGCAAAGCTTTATATAACTACTTCTAACTAAGTACTTATTACAAAGACTTTAAGAATGAATTCTTTTTTTAAGAACTAAACTTTATTTACTATAATAATAACTAATGATTGTTTACTATTAAATTAAAGTACTATTAGGAGTTCTATAATACTATAAATATTAAAGAAAGATTAGAAGTTAGGTAAGGACAAGAAAGCAAAACGCTTCTTTCTACTAGGCCTACAACTACTAGTCCTAAGTTACCATTATCACTATTAAGCTTAGTTATTAATACTATAGCTATATTTATGTACAACTTAGTGTTTTCTACAGCTTAACTAAAATATAGTACTTTAGTTTTTACTAAAAAAAAAATAACTAAATTTCTAGAAAACTTTACTACATAAGTTAATAATAAA
Organism: Alternaria gansuensis; assembly: GCA_009289805.1. Classification (NCBI taxonomy): domain Eukaryota; kingdom Fungi; phylum Ascomycota; class Dothideomycetes; order Pleosporales; family Pleosporaceae; genus Alternaria; species Alternaria gansuensis. The sequence continues at coordinate 50,089 of WBOK01000148.1, read as the reverse complement.
GGCATCTATAATGCTAGATAAGTCTTTATTTTACTAAACTATTTTTTTAATAGAAATCAATTGCTTTTTTGTATCTTAAAATGTTAACTAGATATATAGAGAGAAATTAGTCTAAGTTATAAATAAACATAAAGTAGTAGTAGAAGAACAAAGGTACTACTATTCAAATAAGTAAATACTTTTACTTTTAAACTAACATTTATAAATGCGTATAAAACTAGCTAGAGCTAGTAAAGTACTATACTTATTTTACTTCTATTACTAATATATATATTAAGAACAAGCAATTCCTTTAAGAAAAAGAAAGTATTCTCTTCTTCTAAGGTTTACTATAGATAGATAAGGAGGCAGTTATGTACTATCTACTTACTGCCTCTAATAGTAATAATTAAAATACGTATAAACTAAATGTAATCTATTTTTCTCTTAAATCCTACTATAAAAAGATAACCAGCTAAAATAAAATTTATTAGTTAAAAAAAGAAGGCGTAGATACTAAAAGGCGCTAAATTTTATTGTTTAACTAGCCTGTAATATTTACTTTAAAAAAAGTGAAAAAGGCAGTAGTTAAAATTAGCAAAGCATATAAGAAATGCACCTCCGCATCGCCACGAATACATGAGATATATACGTGAAATTTGTATATAAGGTAAAATATGCCCTAATGAATAGGCTGTAAAATTTTTAGCTTAATATCTCTAAAACTCGCAGCGATGCGCAGGTGCGAAGGTTTTGGTGTTCTAATTAGTCAGACCCATCTGTCAGCATTTTTACCAGCCTATAAGAAATTAAGTACGCTAGTAGAAGTTAACGTAAAAGTAAAGGATCTTATTAAGTTTTAAGTAACTTAAAGCTTAAATCATCTATTATTAATATGTGTATAGCTTACTTTGTAACTAAAAAACTTTTAAACAAACTTACTAACTACGTGTACTTTACTGCGTAAGCAACAAATGCTAAACTGTTAAGTAAAAAAAAAAAAATTCTTTTGTTATTAATACAAAAAAAAGGCTACTAAGAAAAATAAGTACTATATACTTAAAAAAAGCAAAGACAAACACCTTCTATTATATATATAATATTATAAAATATATACTTAAGAATTATAAGCTATACTACGTTTAAAGCAAATAAAGTAGGTTAGTTTTAACTAAAATACTGCGGCTAAGAAAAAAACTTACTACTTTAAGCTACTATATAAACGTCTTAAAGAAATTCTAGAATAGCTACTGTTAAGTTAAGTCTTATTATAGTTAAAGGCAAAAATCTATGAATTTTACACTATTACTAATAACGTACTTAATTAACTTACCTTTGGTGTAATACTTAAGAAATTTATAAGTAAAGACTTTTAACTAAGCTTAAAGTATAAAGGAAAAGCCTTTAGTTCTACAAATGTAGCAACTAGTTTAATAAACTAAAGTTACTATAATAATGTTCTTTAGTAATTCTAATAGTTCTAGCAACAGCTATATAACCCTGCTACAAATAAATATATTAATAGACTTAATAATATTAATACTAATAACATTACACTAAGAGGCAAACAAAATACTTTATATAACATTTTTAAGTTAAATACTACTATACGCTTAAAAGAAAAGTTTTTCTCTCTACTACAAAATTAATTATGTCTAGAATAGAAAGATAAAGAAATACAGAAAGCTAAGCAAAGATATAAGCACTTAAAAAAGTAATTAAATAACTTAAGATAATACTTTGATTACTAACTTACAGCATATAAATATACAATATTTATAAAAAATAATAATAAAGAAACATACTATTTACAAGTTAACTTTATAAAATACTACTTTTAATTATTAGACTGCTGCAGTTATCTTAATAAGATAATAATATATTAGCTGATCTAAAGCACTTATAGCAAGAATACAAAAAGAAGGCTATAAAATTTATAAATACGCTTTTTAATTCTAAGTTAAAAAAGATAATATAACGTTAGCTAAACTATATTTTAACTGCCTTACATAGACAAGAAGTGTAAGAGGTTACTATATTTAACTTTATAGTACAAAATACCTTTAAAAAACAACTACGCAACTTTCTAGAAAATAATATTAGTATTATAGATAGTTTAGAAACGCTTAACGTTATAATTAATAGAGATATTTTAGAATTTAAGTATAATTTAGCGTACCTAGAGTTTTTTCTAGCTGCTAATTAGCTAAACTAGCACATAGGCTGAAAACATCTTATTAATAAAATTTTACTAATTATACTAACAATTTGAAGCCTGTTTTATAATATAATAAATATGTATTAATTATAGACGTAAACTTAACATAAGGTGTAGAAGAAAAATAATTCTAAGATTAATAAGTTAAATAATATACTTTCTACAAAAGTTTATAGAGTTTAATAAAAGAATTAATAAGTTTTTGCTTAAATAGACATACTAAAATACTAAGTTACTATGAATAGTAACTGCTTAAAGTGCTTAATTTATACTAGAGCATAAATAAACATTTTAAGACTTAGTGCTTTACAAGTATTAAAGATACTATGCAGAAGAATAGAATATAGACTAGGCCAGCTATCCTCTAGTATTACTTTAACTAATAGAACTTATAATCTATATGTTAGGACAGCGTCTGATATACTTATATAAATAAAGACTGTTACTATTAAAACTATATTTATAATTATTACTAATATTACTAGATCTGCAATTTTAAGAGAACCTTAGTGCGTATGCGCAAGGATAGTAATATAGTATAGTATATTTAGATAAATTATATACTAAGTTCTCTCTAAGAAATAGTACTAAAAGTATAGTATTAATTACATTGAATTTATTACTAAGTTACCTGCGCAGAGAATTAAGAATAAAGTCCTAAATAACAATTTAGATAGAGAAACAGCAGGTAACATATTAATATACGCAATTACTAACACAATAAATAATAAGCTATAAGCAGCTATAGTAAAGTATTTATAAAAAGCTGCATAGTGTGATTCTATAGCTAGATTTAGCAATTTTAATATACTATACACAAACAATAATAAGCATATTTAAATAGTTTAAATAAACGAAGTATTTATATACACAGTTAAATAATTAGAATACTTTATAAAAGACTATAGTTTTAGCAAATATTGAATTATTTATAAGCTTAACTAGCAACAATTGCTTAATAACACTATAATCTCTACACTATGTACAAAACTATAAATAAGAAAGTCTAGCCTATTAATTTTTCTTAGCAAGAGATAGAAACCTAATTTAGATAAGAAGACTAAAAAAAAAGGCTAAAGAATAATAGCTTCCTTAAAGAAGCATTTATAATTCTAATAATAGACTATATAATTATCTATTTAAACTAAGACATACTGCTTTTCTATAAAAAATAAAATTTACTAAAGAACAAATTAATAAACAGTATATTTGAGATTATTTCTAGGCTAAAGAAAAGAAGATATTTATACATATGCTTTATAATAAAGAATAAGCTCTCTTATAGACATTTAAGGAATTAGGAAGAATCTATTTTAAAATATACCTACTATACAAGATATAGATAATACTACACAAAGCTTAGTAAATATAAGGCTTTACTATTTTAAAGGCATTAGAATTACAGGTAGTAGATATAGTTAATATCTGCCTAAACTAAGAGATATAAAAACAATTTAATAGTTAGTATTACAACTTATAGCACCTAGTACTAAAGAAAGATAAAGGCGTTTAATAGATTAGTAATACGCAAAAAAAATATAGTTACTATATAAAATATAAACCTACTACTAATAGTATATAAGTTTTTTTAGATTTTTATAAGATTTAAGATTATTATAATTATAGACTAATTCTTAAAATATTACTAGATTACACTACATCTAGAAAGTAGAGATATAAAATTATTCTAAATGCCTATAAGACTTATATAATTATGCATAATAGTTATAGGCGCTACTAACTTTATAGTAGTATTCTAATAAGTTATAAAAAAGATTCTAAAAGACTACTAGCTTAATGCTATGCTTTTCATTAATAACACTACATATAGAGATTCTAAGACTAACTATAGTAAAAGAAATTAATGCTAGAAGTACAACAATATATTTTTAAGCATATTATACAACTAGATAAGGTGCTAGCTAATATTTAATAAGCTGAAAGTACTATTTTAGAAAAGAAGTGTTACTTTCTTATAAAAAGACTTAAAGTAGTAGGCTATAAAGTTAGTCCTTAAAGTTACTATTTTAACTAAAAGAAAGTTAAAAAAGTTATAAATAGCTACTATGCAAAAATAGAATAGAAGTGTAAATACTTATAGGTATATATATCTACTCTTATATATAAGTAAAAGACTTTACTAAGATTACTAAACCTCTGTTTATACTTTTATAAGACAATACTTTTTTTAAATAAAAAGATATACAAGATATAGTACTGTATACACTAAAATAAGTAATATATAATATACTAGCAATTATAAACTTAAACTACACTAATACTAAAAACTGTAAAATATTTTTTATGACTAATATTATTTAAGATAGTGCAGGGGCTTATATAGAGTAACTTAAAAAAACAATAAATAATACTTATTATAGTATAAGAGCACGCTATAGTTAGCTTAAGAAAAGTAATAGTACTCTACTAGGTTTGAATATAAAGCTATTCTATAGGCTCTTAAGAAGTTTTATACTTATTTTTATCGTGTTTGCTTTATTATAAAGACTAATGCTGCAACTTTTATTACTGAACTAAATTATTTATGAACTAACAATCTAGAATTAATTATAAATAAGAAAATGTTAACTATCATGTTATAGAACTTAAATATCATTTATATACTAGAAAAGAAAAATGTTCTTATTAATACATTGTCTAAGTACTTAAAAGCTAATAATTAGGAGCTTTCTCTTAAATTTAAAAAGAAATTAGAAGAGTTTATTAACTATATAATCTAAAATGTAAATAAAATATTACTAGTAAGTCAAGCTTGAATACTTTGCTGGAATTTCTCTAAGAAATTAGAGCAATATACTTAGTTTTTAGTTAATCTTGAAACTTTAAAGAAAATAGGACTATAAGAACTATAAGCGTAAAAAAAGCAGGTATTAAACTTTTTTATAAAAAATACAATACTCTTTAAAAAGGTGTAAAAGAATATTATAATTTAACAAGTTATAAATAATATAAATATAAAAATAGCTGCAGTATATGACGTACACATCTAAATACAATACTAAAAAGTTAATACAGTCTACTCTATACTTATGCAGCAATACTAGTAGAAAGAAATATCTAAGTAAGTGTAAAAGAAACTAGTAACTTATCTGGCCTGTAAACTATAATTTTTTAAGAAGAATTTTAATATACTTACTAATACTAATAGTTTTGCTATTTAGTAAACTATTACTATTAATATAGTATAGATACCTTAGTATTTTAGGAAGAAGTTTCTTATAATTGTAAGAGACTACTTTAGCAGCTAGTCTAAAGTAAAAGTGCTATTAAACAGCTAGTTTAAAATAATTACAAGATTTATATATAAAAATATTATATGCAGATAGAGTATAGTATGTAAACTTATAGTTAATTAAGAACTTAACTTTGCTAAAGTAGTTTTATATTTATTAAAAACATAGAAAATTAACTAAGGTTAATTATCTAGATATAAATTTTAAGCTATAAAATAATTGAAAGTAAGTATAAACTAATTATAAATACTTTGTAAAGCTACTAGGACTTTAAGTTAAAAACATACTTATAGTTTTTCCTATAAACTAAATCTCTATATAAGAGGAGATAAGTTACTTGCTATACTAACTAGTTTTAAGGTAGAACTTAGTGCTTTCTATTAAGCTTGTACTACTTATATAGCAAACGCTTTTATTTAAAGAAGTAAAGAACTATACATAATTACTTATAGTATAAGTAATATAGTTAAGTTTTAAAAATTAGTTTACTAAAGATACTTTAACTTATACCAATTACATAAGAGCTGCTAAGAAGAAATACTAAAATAACACTAAAAAAACATAATATAAAGACATAAAGCTAGAAGACTTAGTTTTCTTTTAGAACTTAGTTGAAGAAATTAATATATTTTGAAATTATAAGTTAGTTACAAAGTATTTAGGACTATATTATATTTATAATGCTAAACTTGATTGGGAGGCCTACTACCTTAAAAACCTTAATAGCACACGCTTTCTCTACATAACACCTAGCTAGCAATTGAGGCCTTTTTAATAATAACACGTGTAGGATATTATAAAAAAGAATTAAGAAAATATAAAACTATAGAATCTTAAGTATTAAGAATAAACTAGCTTAAAAGTGAATGTTTCTGTTTCTCTAGACTTAGTTAAGATACTTACTAAGTTATAATTATTTCTACCTTCTATAATAAGGAAGGATTTTTATTTTTAAGTTGTTATTACTAAGCGTTTTATAAAAAAAGAATATAATTTATATATGTAAGACTTTAGAAGCTTAGACTTGAATTTTAATACTACTATAACTAGCGACTCATAGGCTACTAAACAGCCTATACTCTTAGGAAAAGAAGGAGATGCTATGCTATTAGTATCTACTTTTACTTTTAGCTACTTATTTACATATTTCTTATATTAGATATAAATATTAGCTGTTTATCTCACAGATTTTAAGTGTACTAGAAGTACTTAAATTATATAAATCTATTCCACCTTAATACGCAATACTGTGTTTATGTTACAATAAACACTTTTTTACTAGCTTTTTTAGTAATAAATCGTGATTTTAATAGTTCTGTGCGTTTAGAACTAGTTGCCTTAAAGATGAAAGCTCTTTAGACAAACTATATCTTTTTTTTTCTAACCTTAGCTAATTTTAAGCCTTATATATTGCAATTAAACAAGCTAGCTTACTTAGTTAATTACAACTTACAATTTTTAAAGCAGCAATCTTTTATAGTTCTATAGTAGCAAAACATATATAGAAAGTAGTAAGCACTAGCGTAGTGCGCTAAAAACTAGCAACAGAAACTATAACCACTACAGTACTATAAGAGCCGCATAATTTAGTAAAAGCGAAGATATAAGCGTCCTTAGTAGGAGTAATAGCAATAATAACTAAAAACAAAAATAAGTACTTTTTTTGAAGAAAGGCCTCTTTAGACTAAGAATTTAGAAATAAGCTAGAAGGCAACATTAACCTAATGCCTCCTACAGCTACTTTAGGATTACGCACCTAGAAGCATACTACTACAATTAAATTCTTGCTTGTTTTTTACAGATTAGCTTATAACTACTAGTCTTCTTAATATTAAAACAGCGAACTACCCTTCTAGTGCGTGTAGGACGCCACCTAGGCTGCAAGTATAAAGAATTTGGTATAGTAACTTTTTATAATACATATAACAACGTACTATAACGTACTAAGCTTAATAATTTTAAATTATTAGCAGCACTACAAAAACTTAAACAAGACCTACTATACTAGTAGGATAAAGATAAGCAAGAGCTACTAATAATAATTTATTGTTAGTGCTATACTACAGACGGCATAGTATAGTTTATAGCTCTTAGCGCTATTGCTAGCCTTAACTTTAAACCTAGTGTTTCGCAAAACTAGCTTAAAAAATACATTATCTTATATAGTAGCTAGTAGAGGCCTACTGTTGCAGGTTCTTTTACTAGAGAGAAGTGGCGCTAGTTAGCCTAGCTAAGTTGCTATAAGTATATAGTATTAGCTTTTAAGCCTCAAGGCTATATTAACTTAACGCTAACAAATTTGCTAAAAATAAACGGCTTTATAAGCTTTAGCTTCTACTGTTAGTAGTAAAGAATATAAAGAGTATATAAAATGTATCACCTAAGGCTTAATACTAAGAAGTTGCTATTATTTTACATTTCTTAATACTAGACCTACAGTACCTTGCAAATAGCAATAGTATTAGCGCTAACCTTTTAGCTTTTAAAGAGTTTTAATAAGAACTGCTACTGTTACTAGAATGATATAAAGAACGTTTTTTAAGATAGGTATAACTTTTTTCGCTTAACTACTTTTTTTTTGCTAAAATAGACAAAATATAAAACCTTAAGTAAATTATTACTTACGTATCACTAGCTACTATTAGTCTACTTATTAATACTTATTAACTAGCAACAGACATTGCTAATTTTAGTACTTATAGTATTGCTTGTATTAAGAAAGTAAAGATTTAATATATTAGTATACTTACAAAACTTAACTGTCTACTAGAAAGATTACGTTAAAATAAACTTATAGAAGTTTTTGACTAAAAAAAATTGCGCTAGGCTATAGATACTTTATTGTTAAAATTCTAAGGCAAGATAAAATCAACTAAAGTATTTTCTGGTTTACTATGTTTAAGGGCTATGCATGCTGCTTTAGAATACTTAATTTTTGGCCTTTTCTTTCTAATAAGATTACTAATTAGTTTACTAAAAAGCTTCTTGTAATTATTTAAGAGATAAAGGCTAGACTAAAGCAGACTATTGCTAATTTTAAGTATTTTTTTTTAGACAACACTATAGCTAGCAACCTCTAAGCTATAAAATAGCCTATTTTCTTAGAAAGAGGAGAGGATGCTATATTATTAGTGTCTGCCTTTACTTTTAGCTACTTATTTACTAATTTCCTATGTAAAATTTAGGTATAGGCTGCCTATTCTATAAATTCTACGTGTGCAGTAAGCACTTAGATTTTATAGACCTATACTACTTTACTACTACACTTATGCTACACCTAATTTCTCGCATTTGCAAAGCAACAGCTAATAATAGTAACTATTTTTATTGTAAAACTTGCTTATTTTAGCGCAATATAGACTTTATTTACTTTTACTTTTACTTATTTACTAGTAGCAGACTACTACTACATATAAAGTCAAACTACAACTCTACTAACTAACTAATTTTCTTTTTATACTAACTTAACTACTTTTCTACCTAGGTATTAACTATTAAAGACATCAATTATAGTAAAATCTTTTTCCTTAGTCTAGTAGAGGCTAGGAGTAATACACACAGTACTAACAAACCTACTTAAATAATATTTTAGCTTTTGTTAGATAAGGCTTAAGGCAAGCAGCTATAGCAGCAACTGCCTTAGACACTAGGTCTATCAAAGGTTTTTAAAAACCTAGAAGTAAGTATAAAAAAAGAAAACTTTATTACAAACTATACTTTTAGAGTTATTTAGTATTAAAACAAAGTACTAGAGCTTACAGAACTCAGTAATAGTATTAAAGTTACTAGTATCTAAACCTTAGTTAATAAGATCCTTTCTAACGCTTTGCGGCAATAGCGTATTATTATAGATTCATAGTTTAATACTGTCTTATACTAATTTAACTTAATTCTTAAAGTTATTTTAGAAGTAGGCAATTTCTATACTTAACTTCTAGGACTTCTAAACAAATAGAGTATTATTAAAAGTTTTTAAAAATACAATTTTATTGTTAGTGCAGTTTCTTTATTGCAAGATAGGAGAGTAAAAGAACTAAGTAATATAGTTTTTATAGTAAAAAAGCTAGTAGTAGGATGTGTTAAAAAATATGTTAGCATTTATATACTTTGCATATTACTTAACTACCAAAAATTAATAGACATAGCTTTTGTACTACAACGTATAGATCCTAAGGATACTGCCTACTTCTTTTATATAGTAGTACTATATTATCTTAATGTAAAGAACTAAGAAAAAGAATGCTATGTATTACTAGTAGACTAAGCAACTATTAAGCTACTATATAAGAATATATATGCTTTTGCTGTATAAAATAGCTCTTACAGCAATGAACTACTTCTTAATATTAGTAAATAAAAGAAAAGGACCTGCGCAAGATTATTGCGGCTATAAAAGTTAAAAAAGATAATATAACCTATAGCGCGCATAAACTACGCCCTAATGTTAGGGCTAAGGGCGATAGAAAGAATAGTAACCCTTACTATGCTTTTAAGCAAAAATTCTTTAAGTATATAGCTATATATAAAAACTTAAAAACTAATTAGCTTTACTTTACATAATTTCTTATAGATATAGATAACTATAAAGTAATAGAAGTATAAGTGCATTAAATATATAAAGTACTTATTTTAATAGCTGCGGAACTTAAAAGAACTCTGTTTAAAGCTTAATCTATAAATTGCTATAGTAAATTTATAGCATCTAAGACCTACACTTTAAGAAGTTATAGTTTCTTAATTGTATCTAAGCAACTAAGGCAATTATTAGAAATGTTACTAAAAAGTAAAGCTAATGATTATATAAAAGTTAAGGCATTTAAATTTAAAAATAAAAAGACTATTATATAATAAAATCGTGATGCTGCTAATATCTAGACAGGACGTGTAAGAGCTAGAACTAGTAACTAACTAGTTCTTGCTCTGCTACCTCTACTAAGCTCTTGTGCTTTAAAAGCAACACTACTATACTAATAAGTAGCTATATAACAAAATATCAAGCTTAATGATACTACTTATATAGATAAGAAGCCTAATATAATAAACTAAGAGACTAAGATTATTAAGATAAGACGCTACTACATAAATTCTACTTTAGTGTTCTTTAAGCTACTTAAGCGTGCCTACGCAAAGAAGCTAATTCTAGATCTTTATTATATCAAGGTTACTAAAGAATAGTATTAAAAGGTTAATATTAGATAACTGTATAACTCTAACAACTTATTATATTATTAAGTATATATAGAGGGGTGACAAAAAAAATCGAAAAAAATTATTATTTTCAAAGCTTTATATTTCTATAACTACAAGAGCTATACTAGAAAGAGTTAGTCATTTGGAAAGCCAAGAACCTCTTCTTTAGGATGGGCTGCTTAGTAAGCTGCTTAATTAGCATGATTGCTCTCAATCTTCGCAGTGAAAATACAGGCTTAAAAACTTAAGAATGTATTATAACAAAACTTTTTTTTAAATGTGTAGAAATCGCTAATATTTACAAATAATAGATAATACAACCTAGTCTTACTTATGTATAAGTTTGAAGGTAATTGTAAAATTATCTGTTAAGTAATAAAAAGAGCTTTTTTTTTAAGTTTTTTCTCAATAAATAACTAAAATAGCGTACTAATACTTAGTGTACTAACCTTTAGCTTCTTATACTTGCAAATAACGCCTTAGTAATAATAGAATACAATTATTAATTGCCTTTTAAGGTAATTAATCCCATTTCTCCTTTATAGCAGCCTTTAAGGCTGCTATACTTCTCTTATTATTTCTTATACCTAAAGAAGCGATAGGCCTTTTAGCTAAAGCATTTTTAAGCAAATTTCTATAGGATTTAGATTAGCACTATAAGCAAGATGCTTAAAAAGTAATATCTTATTTCTAGAGAACTAAGTTAAAACTTCTGTAGTTTTATAAATCTTAGCGTTATCCTGCTAAAACTTCTAGCCTATATAGAAGTTAGTAAGCTGCTTAAGTATATAGAAAAAGACTCTAACTTTAATATTGAAATTTAGAGTAATAAGCCTCTAAATAGAACAATAAAGTATATATAACTTACTTTTCTTTATTGCAGGTTTTACTATAAGAATTAGGATCTTTTTAATATAGTCTAAGTTTCTAAAAGAGGTGGTAATCAAGAGGCTTTTAATTACTACTAGTTTAGATCTTCTACTTATCTAAATTGCACCCTAACCTTAAATAGAAATATCTTGACTTATAACTAGATTAGTAGGTTTTCTAAAAATAGATTAAAATAACAAAAATATTATAGATAAAATATACATTATTATTTAATAATAAGAGTTTCTTAAAACTTACTTGTATTTGTTGTAGAAACAATTTTCTTTCTTATCCTATTATTATGCTTTGTTTAATAGTATTCTATTCTAGTACTGTGCTTACGCTTAATAGCAGACTTGTCTAAAAATATAAGTTTATTAAAGTTTATATTTTAAATGTTTTTAAGTGTTTGCTTAGCGTAAATGTAGTAATTATAAGCTTTTTTAGTGTCTAAAAGCGTCTATTTTTAAGAATTATTAATAGAATAGTTTTTTTTCAAGAAAGCGTTGTACGCTTCTAATTAAAAGATTTATACTATTTTCTTTTTAAAGACGTTAATTTGTCTTTTTAGGGCTTCTTGTAATGTCTCGATTAAGCATTTTTTGCTTTTTTTAAGATCTTAGAAGGTCGACCTCGTTTAGAGCTAATAATAGATAAAAAAGTGTTCTTTTTTTGTTTAATTTAATAAGGAGTATTGTAAATACTTTTAGAAGACTTTTTTAGTATATTACTAATATAAAAGATAGATTTATTGTGTAAATATAAAGTATAAACTTGTTGTTTTAATTAAGAGAGATTGCAAGCCATAAAGGAGATAATATAAAAATAGAAGGTTAGAATAAATATGAGGAGTAAATATACTATATTTTTATTTAGTTATTACGTAATTAGTGCTTACGTAAGCAACCCCTATTTTTTATCCTTTTATTAAACTATAAGGAAATAAGAAATATTACTCTAAAATAAGCTTACATTATGCTTACATAAGCTAATAAACTTAATCTTTTTTCAGCCTTTTTTTTGCGTTTACAAAAAAGATATGCTAAAATCGATTTTTGCTTTTTTTGAAAATATTTTGAGCAAGATTAAAGGCGCAATTGTGCTAACTAAGCAGCTTACTAAGCAACTAATCTTAAAGAAGAGGTTCTTGGCTTTCCAAATCACTAACTCTTTTTAGCATAGCCCTTCTAGTTACTGAAATATACAGCTTTGAAAACTATAACTTTTTTGATTTCTTTTTTTTTTGTCACCCCACTGTATTATTTATAAGCGCACTGTTGTAAGTGTTATAAGTTCATTTAAGAGGGCTTTACCTTCTAATATGCTTGATAAGTGTTTCCTCTTACTACATATAGAACAAAGCCGTTAGCAGGAATTCTAATTTAATTTTATTATTTTATAGCTTTTTACTAGTAAATATCGCCTAACTAAGCAAGATAAAGATCTGCTAAGCTACTAATATTAACTATCTTAACTTAACTTCTACCTTATTCCTACTTCGGATAAGATTATTAATACTATAGAGTTTTACCTATAGGTAGAGAAAGTCTAACGCATAGAAAGCATTCTTACTAATACTTAAAAATAGCTGCAATACTGTAGTAATTTAGAAGATATTATTATAGAAACTTTTAAGATGAATAGGTCCTATTATAATGTAAGAATACAAAACTAAACTTTAGGTAGTTACATAATATATACTACTTACTTATTTAATAGCCTTTAAGCATATACCTAGGATACTAGTCATATTACATAATGTTTTATAAAGAATATACTTAAATCTTCTACTTTTACTACACTAAGTTTGCTAAGAAAGGCAATTAAATATACTTTTAGTACACTAACCTTAACTTTAAGCGTGTAATAACAGAAAGCTTTAGTGTAAAGATAATTTAAGGTAGTATCTTATTTAATAATAAGGACACAAATAACTATACAAAAATGCTACTAAGATTTTATAAGTATGTGCCGGCGTACTTATAGTAGTATAAGAATATAGGTATTAAATTGTTAAATAGTCTTATTAAAGAATAGAAAGATAAGACTAACTAGCTAGAAGACGCGTAGAAAGTAGTCCTTAACGCTAAATAAATAAAGCAAATTTATAAAGAAAAACAAGCTAAAATTTTATTACCCTTTCTACTTTATAAATCTACTATGCTAACTACTTGCAACTGCTGTACTATGCTTCTCTAGTTTATTATAGTCTAAGGTAGTGTAATAGAAGTGCCTATTATAGGAACTTATAAGGAGATTTGTAAGGCTTACTACAGCTTTACTACTACTTTTTATATATTTTTTAGTTATTTTAATAAGTTTAGAGAAATTAACTAGCTGTTCTCTATAAATGTATATATTAAGTATAAAGTTTAGATCAAAAAGGCCCTTATAAGATATTATAAATAGGACAATTCTCTTGTTTATAAGAAGCTAAATAACATGCTATAGAACTCTACTAAAGAATAAATTAACAATTATATTAAGAAATATTATAACTATGTTACTAATTTTTACTTGGTGGTCTGAGCTTTTCTGCTCTGAGCGCTTAGCGCGCGGACCTCATCTACTTACCGTTCGAATCTCGTTGACTACACGCAATCTTTTTTTTTGACTTTTGCGACTAATTAGTAGAGGGTAGCTGCTTTTTACTTTTTTTGGAAAACCTATTTTGACTACAACAACAACTACCACCTTTGACTTTTTAAAAACAAATAACTATGTTGAACAATAAACTCTTAACTTATAGCTTATAGTATAAGAGTTAAAGGAGAACGCCTTTTATGCTAATCTTATCCAAGGTTTTCTTAATTAATTGTACTTCTTTAATAATTAAAAGAACTTTTTACACACAATAAAGGACTAAAATAAATAAAATACTAATTTCTTTTAAGCTAATTCTCTCTGGCGCCTTTAAAAAGAACTTAGCCTAAAAGCTGATAAGCGCTAAGTCTTTTAAGAGAGCAAAGAACTTATTATGCTCTTTTCTACACAGAGTCTTTTACGTGTTTGTTCTTAATTAAGTATAGTAATCTTAGATAATGTTTTAGTACTCTTAACTTTAAATAGGTAGCCTTGTTATAGTTGTTTTCAATTAATATTTAAGACCTAAGCTCTTGCTACTACTACAATAACTGTATTTATACTTAAACTAAGCACTTTAACTGCTGCTTAAAAACCTTATTAACGTAAACGCTTAAAGAAGTAAGAGATAGTAATATAGTAGAGATGTGCCCCTGTTAGGTGTGTAGAGAAAGAACTGCTAAGCCCACAGAATTTAGGTGCTTTATAGACACTTAGATTCTGTAGCTACTATACGAATATAAGATTTACCAATACTAGGCAGCGTTTAAAGTAATTAAATTGTGTTTCTTTTATTTATTTATTTTATTTTTGCTGTTTTTCCTTTCTTTTTTTCTGTAGAGTGTAGAGCTTAATAGGGCTAAGCTTATAGGAAGGGGAGGTTTGTGCTTGTGTACAGGGTGATACCTAACTGCACACTAGGTGAGTGCTTAACTACTTGATCCTAAGGTATATAACCTATTCTGTATTTTACAAAAAGAGGGGACTATTTATTATTTGTTTACTCTACAGCTAAGCTCCTGTACTATACTATAGAATAGGCTTCTTCTTTTACTAACAGTCTTAATACTTAACTTACAATAAGATTATTATCTTTCTAACCTTGTTCTTGTATAATCTAGTCTCTAGTAATCTCTTGCCCTTGTAGTAGTATGTCTTTATACACTCTAACACCCTTACAATACAAGAGCTACTACTTAGTAAACTAATGCTTAGAGCTTATTTATTTTTAGTAAGCCTTATTTAGGTAAGAATCGTATTGCGCCCTAATTAGATACTAAGTATTCTAATCTGTAGGTATAAGATCCTTCTTTAGGATTTTTACTAAAGCTTAAAGACTGGTAAGGTTTTAAGTAATCATACATATTAACATATTAAATAGAAAGTCTAGATATATAGTCTTGCTAATTTAGTCTTTAGCACTAGTAGTCTTAGCAACCTTTTTTATTTATTAAGTAATGTATACTCTATACTTTTAACTAGCTTATTATAATCATTCTTCTTATACTTAGTATGAATTATATAAGCCTTACATTTGTATTAAGCAATTTTACAGTCCTTTTGTATTCATTTACTAGCGTTAGGTAATAAAGTAACTAGTTGCCTAATATCTTTAGGCAGTTCTAATTACTATAGCTCTTAGTAATTTATTAAGGACACGTGTAAGAGATTACGATTAACTTAATCTAGGATGCCTTTCTCTAAGTAGTGTAGTCTTAATAGAGCAAACTAAGTTAGCTAGTCTAATTGAGCCTTAAAGATTACCCCTAAGGCGACAAGCAGTACATTAGTAAAGTCTATTTTAGTTAAATGCTTTGTAGGATTACAACGTAGGCTATTATTTAAAGAAGTGCAGGTTATTTAGTTAGTTAGTAGATAGCTACTACAACAATAATAGTAGCCTATAGGGTGTAAGATAGATAGGTAAAAGGTTAATTTAATAATTAAGTAGAAGAGAGATTATTATTCTAGAGCCATCTCTCACTATCTTCTGTGGTGTGAAGCAAGTACTATTGCCTAAAGCCACCCCTTACAGAATAATACCTCTTCCTACAGGCCAATAGTCTAGAGATAGCTCCCTCAACGCGATCTAACACTTAAAGCAATTAGGGAAGTTAGAGCCCTGCTGCATCTAAACTCTCTAATCACTCTTAAACCCTATTAAGGCCCGCCACACCTAAGAAGCCTAGGGAGCGTACCTAAGGCGCACCTGCAACGCTTAAGGAGCGTATTAACGCTGTAGAAAAGTAACGCGATAAACTTTAATCCTTGTAACAATTACAGGAGTTAGAAAAAAAAGTAGCATAACTAGAAGGGGTTAAACAGGAAGGAATCTTAAATATACTAACACTACTAACTACATTATCCCACGCGCAGAACGCGCCTAAAGCAATACCTACTACGTATGCGCGACGCGCGTTAAAACTTAAAGACCTAGCTAAATACTAAGGCAAAACTCTTAAGGAATATTGCAAGTTTACTTATTCCTGCAAAGTAGCATTTTAGCTACTGCTATAAAAATTTAAAAAAAATAATAATAAAGTAATTTAGGCAATGCAGTATCTTAGAGTAGATTTTTAAAAGCTTTAGTATACTTACTATAAGCGTTTTTTTAAAGCAAAGGGAGAAGTGCTAACTTAGAACTACTTTAAGTAATATATGCTTAACTTACTCTTAGACCTTATTAACTGCAGCTTTAAAGCAGCAACTGCGCATACACACGCTATACAGTAGAAGGACTAGACTGTTTAATTATTTGCAACTTATTTTAATGTCTTTAAAAATTAACTCCTAACATATACTAAGGTATAAAGGGTTTAGCACCTTTTTACAAAACTAAGGCCTAAACTATAGCGCGTAATTACTAACTACTATTAAATTCTTGCAACTAGAAAAGACTTTATTACGCTTAGATTTACACTTAAGCAGAATTTGCGCAGAGTACCTATTACGCATAATCTACTCTACTAGAGCACTTTTATAAAGAAAAGAAAGGAACACTTCTTTATAGCTACTATACTAGATGCACCTAAAAAGCGTAAGAATAGTAATAAGGTTATATGTTTTAAGTGCTAGAAGAAAGAATACTACGCTAACAAGTGCTAAAGCAACAACCCTAACAAGTGCTAAAGCAACAACCCTAACAAGGTCCTAGTTAATATAAACTAGATAGAAAAAGGTTAAGCTTTGCTGCAAACCTAGGGTTAGTAAGGCGCGTACTAATAGATATTTTACTAGAGATATAGCATATGTGTTACGCACGTTTAGCAACTAAAGTAGAAAAAGAACTTTAAGTTATTTTAGATCTATAAGCAGATGTTAGCCTTATTAGTTAAAAAACAGCTATAGAGATAGATTTAAAACCTATTTAGAATGCGGAACTTCCCTGCCTAAGTTAGATTAGACTTTAAAGGTAAAATATATACGCAGTATATAAGCTCTAGCTGCGCTTAATAAATAATAATAGCGTAGAGCGCATTACAGAAGTTACTGCGTATAGAGTAGACAAAGAGAGAGTACTACTACTACTTAGCAACTCCTTTTTAAGCTAAGAAGGCATCTATATTAACTATAGAAGGCAGATGTAGCGTTAGAGATATACAAGGGCAAACATTAACTTAGTAGCTACTAAAGTATTTCTAAAGAACGCAAGACTTATAGATTTAAGAGCTTACCTCCTAAAAGTACTTTAAAGTAATAGCGTATGCATTAAGCCTAAGGCACACGTACTAAACATATCTGTAGCGCAAGTGCAGCGTATACCTAATACGTTGCAAGATTACGCTAATATTTTTAACAATAAAGCTGCTAAAACTCTCTTATAGCTAAAAAGCTTAGATTACGCAATTTCTATTTAACAAGGAAAAAAACTTTTTTATAGGCCTCTCTATACTCTCTCTTCTTGTAAGCTTTAAGTGCTCTATAAATATATTAAGGAAGCACTACGTAAAGGATAGATTTGCTATAGTACTAGCTCTACAGGCGCACTAATACTATTTGTACTAAAGAAAAATAGAACTCTTTGCCTTTGCGTAGATTATTAAGGCCTTAACGCTGTTATAATAAAAAATTGTTGCCCGCTCTTCTTAATTAAAGAGATACTAGACTGCCTGTTAGGCGCACGCTACTATACAACATTAAATCTTAAAAACGCCTACTATTATCTAAAGATTAAAGTAGGAGATAAGTAGAAGACTACTTTTAGAACATAATACAGATATTTTAAATATCTTGTTATACCTTTTAGGCTTACAAATGCCCTAGTAAGTTTTTAAGCTTACATTAATAAAGCTTTAAAAAGGCACTTAGATTACATCTGCGTAGTTTATCTAGATAATATCCTTATCTATACCTACAACAACAACATTGCGCTATACTAGCGTGCTATACGCGCTATACTTAACTCTTTACAAAAAGCAGAGTTATACGTAAATCTTAAGAAGTGTATATTTACTTTAAATAAAGTTTATTTTCTAGAATTTATTGTTACAAGAAGCAGCATTTAATTGTCTTAATTATTTAAGAACAAAAAATAGTATCTTGTTGCATTTTACTTACAAAAACTGCAAAACGCTAAGCTAAACTATAAAGTGTACAACTTTAAACTTTTAGCTATTATATAGAGCTTTAAGAAATAGCGGCACTACTTAGAAGGCGCTTAACACACTATTTAGGTGTTAACTAATTATAATAACCTGTGCTCTTTACGCGCTGTATAGAAGCTAAACTAGCGTTAAGCACGCTAAGCTCTGTATTTAGGGGCTTTTAATTTTAAAGTTAAATACTGCCTAAAGCGTACAAACTCTGTAAACAGACTATTAAGAAGAGTAAATTACAAATAGAAGAACTTATTGTTAACTTAATTATTGCCTACACTGCAGAACAAACTTCTAGCAAGAGTAAAGCATAGTAGAATAGAAGGTTCTATAACTTAGCATAGCTAGGAAAGCGCATATAAAACGCATGTAGCTAATATTTGCAGAATAAAGAGTATCTAAACTGCTAGTGCTATAAAGTGCACACTATGCGTACTACGCTCTCTAGCTAAAGTATTAGTTAGTAGCGAACCTGCGATAGTAGAGTTAGAAGCTCTAATAGATAAACTGCGCTAGTTGTAACAAAAAGACGCCTTTGCCTTATAGCAAGTTGTAGACTCTATGTAAGTAACACGCACTTAAAACAGCAGCAGCGCGTAAGTGTAGCGCGTTAACAACAAAGAAGTTCTAAAATATAAAGGCAGAATTTATATTCTACTAGAATAAGCTATTAGGCAAGAGATTTTATTACAGAATTATAACACGCGCATAGCAGGTTATTTTAGCGCACATAAAACTTATAAGCTTATTAGTAGGCTATATTACTAGCTAGAGCTAGGCTATAATGTTTAGAATTACGTAAAGACCTATATAGTATGCTAAAGAAGTAAGGCTCTAAAATACAGCAAATACAGTTAGTTATTACTATTACTAGTTCTTAATAAGATATTTAAGGAAGTAAGCCTTAATTTTGTAATAGAGCTACTACTAGCAAAGAATAATAGTTTAAGTTGCGTGTTTAATATAATCTTTGTAATTGTTAACCGCTTTTTAAAAATAGCAATCTATATACCTATATTAAAAACATAAGATACAAAACAGTTTGCAGAATCCTATTTTAAACATATTATTTTAAAATATAGAATCTAAAAGGGCATTATATCTAATTATAGTTTAATCTTTACTTTAGCGTTTTAGACAGAAATATGCTACTAATTATAGGTAAAGCGCAGGCTAAGCACAGCCTTCTACCTACAGATAGACAGGCAAACTAAACGCTAGAACTAGACAATAAAGCAATACTTAAGGATATTTGCCTTAGAAAAACAGGACAATTAAGTATTACTTTTACTAACTGCATAATTTGCATACAACAACTCTATCTACAAATTAATAAAGACAACACCTTTTTACGTAGTATATAGTAAGCATTTATTGCTTATATTGCTTTCTAAGGACAGTAGGCTAGAAGGGGAGGTACTAGACGCTATAAACAGAGTGCAGCGCATGCACAGCGCACGTATAATAGCAAAAGAATACTTCTTAGCAGCATAAGAATATTAATGCTAATACTACAACAAAAAACATAAACTAAAGATCTTCTACTAAAAAGACTTAGTTTACTTTAGTACAAAGAACATTAACCTAGCCTACTAACTTAATAAGAAGCTTTCTAGTAAGTTTATAAAACTATTCTAAGTGCAAGAAGCAGTAGGAACACAGGCTTACTAACTATAACTACTACTTTACTATTGTATTTACAATGTCTTCTACGTTTTCTTACTAGAATAATAGGAATTACACAGTAGTTAAGAAGACAATACTTAGGCACTAGAAATTAGCTCTAAAAGTAAAGAGATCTAGGAAGTTAAAAAGATATTAGGGAAATAGGTTAAGAATAGCTAGCTAGAGTATTAGCTGTAATAGAAAAGCTATAACAAATTATAAGATACTTAGACTCTAGCATTGCAGTTTAAGGATATAGAAGAACTAATTAAGGAATATAAGCATAATTAAAGATTATTACGTCCTAAGCGCACTAAAAGAATATACTAAACATTGTTGTTACGCACCTAGGGCGCAAATTAGGTATTTAAACAAACAAAACTATAAGTATAAAAACAATTTACCCTTACTTATTATTAAAAATCTCTTTACTACTAGCACGAACCTTATTATTACTACCTATATTATTACTACTACTTTTAGCACCACCGTCATGCGCGCTACCTGCGCCTAGACTGTGCCTAAGAAGCGGCACGTCGTCGTCGCCCGAGCTCTCATTATTATCCTTATTATTATTAGTAGGACTAGCAATCCTAGCTGTATAACTAGCAATTAATTTAAGAGTAGCTGCTATATAGCGCTGCTCTACTAAGATTAAGCTTAAGTAGTAAGGCAAAGTTGTTAGCACCTAGGTAGAAACTCCTAAAGAAGTACTAGTGTGCGTAGCAACGCAGTAGTAGTTAAAAAGCTTAAAGTTAAATTAGCGCTAGCATTACGCAAGCTTGACGCTAGCAGCAATAATAGTAAAGTTAGTTTTTAGAATATTAGCATTAGTAACTACAGTATTAAAACAAGCACAAAGATAGTATAAATAATTTAAACGCCTATTAAGCGCTTTAGGAACTTGTTTAAATTAGCTAAGGCGCAGTTAACAAAATAAAAAGACTTACTTTAGTACAACTACTACAGTTACCCTTAGCACAATAGTTATAATAATAATGCTTAGTCTTTCTATAAATCTTTTTTTATTTAGTAATGTTTTATACGCAGCGCAGGCAAGTTATATATAAAGTAACAAGATTAGCAGCTTTATTAAGCACGCTAAACTTGTATAGCTAAGCATCTTGTAAGTAGGACTTTTTAATGTACTTAGGATTTAGATAGTAGACTATAATAAAGATTAGAGCTTATTGTTTAGTTGCGTAGTGAGTGCGTTAAAGTTGCGTGTTAAATATATTAATTAAGACAAGAATTACAAAGAATATACTAGAAATTTTTTTTATTACTATAGCAAACATTACCTTGTATAGACTACCTACAATAATTACATACTTTTACCTTTACCTCTAAAAATTTTAAAAAACAAACAACAAATTTAAGGGTTACTATAACAACGCTACAAAGACTTAAGCCTAAAGCTTGTCCTGCGCCTAAACCGTAGGTAACACGCGTCTTAAGAGCACCTAAGCCGCAAGTGACACGCGCTCCTTACTAAAACATCTTTATATAGTCTGGAGAGTTAACTTAAGGCTGTTAGGACGCTAGACTAGAGGGGGAGGCTCTATCACAAATGGTTGCGTGTTGACTAGGTCCGCTAAACTCGCTTATCGTTAGCTTGCCCACTAGCAATTGTGCTTATAAGGGGCTCCTCACCTGCGAGGATACCTGCAGGTATTGTACACACGTTATTATTCTAGAGCTATCTCTCACTATCTTCTGTGGTGTGAAGCAAGTACTATTGCCTAAAGCCACCCCTTACAGATACAGTAGCTGCAGCAATTTGCTAGTCGTACTATAGGTAAGTAGAGGAAAGTAAAGTAATTATTAATTAGTTAATTTTCTACCTTGCTAATTGTGCAGTAGGAATTAAAACTATAATTAAGCAGCTAAGCTTATAACTGTAGGAGCTTAAAAAGAGCAATTGCTTAATTACCTAAGTAGAAAATAAGTGTATTAGTTAACTAAGTACTACAACAAAGTTTCCAATAACTCCTAAAGAGACATAAGACAATCTAACCTGTTTATATTAACGCTAGCGGGGCCGTCACGTGGACAGCTTACTAGGATCATCTAATTAACAGGGGGATCCGCGAGTTAATACTCTAACAGTAATCTTTATTACTAGTATTAGTGTTAAGCGCGTTTTTAATACTACAAAAGATGTTATTAGTAATTAATAATGTTAGCTTTTAGCTTTTACTATAGAGTAGATTAAAGTTTTTAAGAATATAATTCTCTAAGATTTAGAGAAGTAGAGAACTGTTAAATAACATATAGACAGCGCTAAAGCACTTTGTAACAAAATTAATAATCTACTTAAGCTCCTAGCGCCTAAAGATAGTCTACTTAATCTAGAGGAGGAAATAGTAAAAGACAAGCCTATAAATAAAGACTTTCTACCTTAGCTATAAAAATAGTAGCATATTAAGCGCGACTGTAATTATAAGGTGTAATAATTAACTATACTAATAAAAAATTATCTTGATACTATTTTTATTGTTTTTAAGTGTTTTTTAAATGATTTATAATTAACTAGTAGTAAGTATTATAACTTAACTTTAACCTAACCCTAATCTAACTAATAACCTCAACTACTATAAGCTTTAACTACTTTAACTTAACTAAAACAAGATGTTTGTGCGACCCTAACTTAACCTTACTACCTAGTTAATGCGACCTTAACTTAATTACAATTACTAGTCTATGCGACCCTAGCCCAACTACAACCTAAGTATGGTACTGTTAACCTATTTGCTAGCGCAGGCGTTTTATAGTTACATGTATTTATTTCCAAGGTGTTAAAGGTGGTAGTTGTTGTTGTAGTTAAAATAGGGTTTCTAAAAAAGTAAAAAGTAGCTACCTTCTACTTATTAGACGTAGAAGTCAAAAAAAAAGATTATGTGTAGTTAACAAGATTAAAATAGTACGTAGATAAGGTCTATGCACTAAGCGCTTAGAGCAGAAAAGCTTAAACTACTAAGCAAAAATTAAGGTTAAAAAGATTTGCTTAAAGTACTAAAAAATAACACTAATTAAAAGGTGTTTAACTGCAATTGCTAGCCTATAGCTAGCAATGAGATTGTGATAGAGATAGAGGAGGTTAGTAAGGACACGTACGTTACTATAGTAGGAGCCTGCAATACTTTTTTATAAAAGCTCTTTACTTACTACTTTTTTCTTTTAGAATTTCTTATACTATATAGTGCTGTATACAAATAACTTGTATATAAGTAATATTCTACTTAGACTATTTTTTTTATTTAATACAAAGACTAATAGCTTATAATAAGTAAATTTAGTCCTTACTAAGTTACTATACTAGAAGCTATAGTAGTAGATTACAAAGCTGGCGTTTACTGTTATTAAGCAGCTACATTTATTAGTTAAAAAGAAGCTAGTAGCGATAGTCCCTAAAGTTATTAAGTTAATGTAGAGGTTAGAGTGTAACTGTAGCTAAGATATCTTAAAGGCTAGTTTAGCTAGTACACTATATACACTGCGCATGTTAATAGTCTAGGTGCAGTAAAGGTGTATTACTTTAGCAATCTCCTCTTGTGCAAATGTAACCTTAGCGAAGAGACTTAAGAGTAGCTTTGCAAGGAGCAAAGGCGTGTTAAGACAGCTATTAAATAGCTAGAACAAACTGATGAATTGTTGCATGTATAAGTTAGAAAGTAAACTATTAGTAGTGCTGCTTCTTTAGTTTATCTAACAGTACTTAGAAGTAAAGCCTTAATATAAGTAAGCGGCATAGGCAGGATAAGAGAAAGATAGGGCGCGTTAAGTTAGGAGGCAATTTGCGTGTTTATTTTGCTTTTCTTTGTTTCTGTCTAAATATGCGACACACTAATTGCGTGCTAGGAATGCTAAACAGAGGGGCATAAGCCTAGATACTTATTACTAGCAATAGATCTTTTTTTACTAAAAAGGTGTCTAGAAAATGTGTAGTTACATTAAAAGGTTGTCTTAAAAAGCTAAAGCTACTTAATTATATGTATAAGCATAACTTTATAACGTGAATGTATAGCTAGCGCGTCGGCTAAGCAAGCGCGCTACCCTAACAAGCTACTGGGGCTCCACTACTTTATACTACAATGTCTTAACAACCTAATTTTAAACTGCTTTAAAAGAAAGAGAATTAAGCTTGCTCTTTAAGCAATTGAAGAGCTGCAGAAATTAAGCAAACAACGCGTAGCTATTGTCTATAACTTATTCTAGAGGTTAATTAACTATTAACGCGCTAGGACGTAATTAACGCACAATATCTACCCTAAATTGTCAAATTTATAAAAGATAGAAGACATAGCGCTTATGCAGTATATAAGGAAGCTAAAGTCTTAAGAATTTACTCTAACGCTTTTTTATATTAAAAATATAACTAATTTACCACGAGCTGTACGCAGTGCAAAGCCTATTAGTTTATAATAAGCTTTAACTTTTCTAAAACGGAAACTTAGACTAAAATGATATATATAATTTAATAGAAGAATTTCTAGAGAGTCTGATACAGTAATCTAGAAGTTATTAGGCTTGAGTTTAACCTTATACGCAATATTAAAGCTAAGGATAGTTTTTTAATTTAAGATACCTACAACTTGAACAAGACTAGCTTTAGTATAAGAAAACAAAATTTTGTTAAAAAAGTTACTATATTCAAAGAACGTACTTAGCCTATTAAGTTACAGCAAAAAGACTGTAAGTAAGTAACTTTTGTTACTATATTTAACGCAATAGACGAGGCAACTATACTTTACTTTATATTTAAAGCTAAGAACTATAATACGTTCTAGTACTCTAATTTAAAGGCCTAATAGCGCACTAATGTTCGCAACAATAGCTAGACTATAACTAATATTAGTATAGCCTAGTAAAAGTACTTGATTAAGTAATTTAAAGGCTAGAAAGTAGGTAGCTATATACTACTAATAATTAATAGCAATAGAGGCTGTGATTTGCTTACTTTGTAAGTCTTTTGCAAGAACAATAAGATAATTACTTTATATATGCTCTTATACATGTTATATATCCTACAGCTACTTAATATAAGCTATTTTACTCTTTTAAAGCAGAAGTATAGTAAGTAAGTTGAAGTTTTAGCAAAAGACTATATTAGCTAAAGAATTAAAAAGCTTTTATTACAACATGTACAAAGGGTTTTAAAAAAGTGTTTTTATAGGCAAATAATGTATTAAGTATTAAAGCAACTAGCTTGTTGCCTAATAATTTATTAGTAGTGCTATTGAGGCTTGATGTTAAGCTTTAGACACTAACACTACTCCTACTAAAGAGGATGTAATATAACTCTATAACACTTACTAATGCTAATAAATAAAGTTCTAATTAATGCTACTTTGTGATTATAACTAAGAATACTAAAGATATTTATAAGTTTTAATATTAAGATTTAATTCTTAACTATAAACTATAAAGAGACATTGTAGTACTACTCTATAAGCAGACAATAAAAGAGCCTAAGTGCTATAGCTAAAAATATGTTAGAGTATTGACACGCGAATCACCCTGTTGAGTAGGTGATCCTAGTAAGCTGTTCATGTGACGGCCCCGCTAGCGTCTATATCAACGGGCCAGATTAGCTTATATCTCTTTAGTAGTTATTAGACACTTTGTTGTAGCACTTAGTTATTAAATACACTTAATTTCTACTAAGGTCATTAAGTAATTGCTTCTTCTTAGCTCTTATAGTTATAAGCCTAGCTACTTAATTATAGTTTTAATTCTTACTGCGCAATTAGCAAGCTAGAAGATTAATTATTTAATTATTATTTTATTCTCTTCTATTTTCTTCTACAGTACAGCTAGCAGATTGCTATAGCTACTATACTTTTTACCTACTTAATTTTATAATCAACCTCTTATTAATCTATTCTATAACCTACAGGCTACTGTTATAACTAACATAGCTACTAACTAAACCTGCGCTTACTTTAATAATAACCTACGTTGTAATTATATAAAGCATTTTACTAATATAAACCTTCTTAATACACTGCTTGTTGCCCTAAAAGTAATTTTTAAGGCCTAATCAGACAAGCTAACCTAGTTTGCTTTATTAAGACTACACTGCTTAGAGAAAAGTATTAAAGATTAGGTCAACCGTAATGTCTTAAACATGCGCTTATTAAATTATTAAGTGCCTTAGTATTTTAAGTTACTAAAAGATGATAAAAAGCCTGTTGCTTTACTACCTAGCGCAAGCGCCCAAGAACAAGAAAACTGTAAGATTTTTTAATATAAGTATAAAGCTTATATAATTAACGCTAAGTACAAAAAAGATAATTATAATGATCTAATTAATAAGTACAAAGTACATACTGCTTAATAGATAAAAAAGATTACTAAGAATACTAATATTAAAGACTAGATTAGCAAGACTATATATTTAGACCTGCTATTAAACACCTTAATAAGTATAATTACTTAAAACTAAACAAGTTTTTAAGCATTAGTAAAGATTCTAAAAAAGAATCTTGCTTTTACAGATTAGAATACTAAGTGTTGAATTAGAGCGTAATATAGATCCTACCTAGATAAGGCTTACTAGAAATAAATAGGCCTTAAGCGTTAGCTTACTAAGTAGCAGTTTATGTATTAGCAAGTATTAATTTACTTGCTACTTAAAGTTGTTAGATTGTTAGTAGTTACTAATTTCTCAGACGTCTTAGGTACTAAAATTGCACTAAACTAGTTACGCAAAAAGTATAGTAAGCTAGTATAATTAATAGCACTTAGTAGAGCTTAATTAACTTTTAATAATTTAGAAAAAAGTTTTACTATTTTATTATAAAATTAGTTAATTATTTTTTAAAAGAAAAAAAACACATAGTATTCCAAACTAAATCTAAATTAAGAATAGCTTAATTATGAAATGCCTTATAGCTAATCAAAGGTAGTAAGTATTTACACTTTTGCTTTTATAAGCTAAGTAAATACACCTAAACACTATGCAACTACTTCTAACTTAAAACTATAGTTATAAAAGTAAACTTTATCAATAAAATACTAATTAAACTGTAAGACAAGATTTAAAAGAAGACTGTTAAGTAATAAATAGTAATAAATAGGCAACGCTGTAGACTTAGATTAAGCAAAAAGGCTAGAAGGCTAGTACTAGTAGATTAGCTGCTAATATACTTAGTAGAGTATACTTTAGCTTATTAGTTTTAGCACTAATTAACTTAAAAAACTTAATTAAGGAAATTAGTCTAAATGTATTAAGTATAACTTTTACCCTTAATGCGTTGTCTCTTTATACAATTACAGATAGTAGAGGAGCAGTCTACTTAGTTAATAATATAAATTACTTAGTACTAAGCTCCTATTGCAAAGATGTTAAGAACAAAACTATTAAAGTAGGTACTTAATCTATTCTAGTTACTAAAATAAGAAATAGGCTTCTTATAAACGTCTTACATAGCAAAGCTGGCTTTAAAAAAGCTAATTTTCTACTTACTAATGTTAAGTTAATACTAGGCTTTTACGTTAATATTATCTTTTAAGCACAGCTTAAGCAGGCAGGTATTTAGTACTCAAAATATAGTTATATTTTGAAATTTAAAACAATTGAAAAGAACATTGTTTTGATTAATTTGAGGTGTACTTTAAATTGTTATTTTTGAAATATAAGCACCTTTCTTATAATATTGCTTAACTACTGCTAGTAAACGCTGTAGTATAATTGAAAGCCTTAAGTGCGCAGTAGTAATAAAGATCTATAGCATTAATAATTAAGACACCTAGGATAATAAGCTATTAAAGCTCTAGTCTACTTAGCGTAGAACGTTAAAATTAGTAGTAGGAAGCTATTCAAATGCTACTACTACGTAATAGCTTTTACTTTATAAATAATTTTATAATAACTTAAAAAAAGATTATGAAACTTTTTTGTAAAATTTTATAAGATCTTTTTAGTTTCCTAATTAGTTAACTACTTAAGAAATAGGTATTAATTATTAAAAAAGACTACTTAGGTAAGCTTTAAAATTATAATATCTAGTTAAAGATACTAAGTAATATTATAGTTATTATTAAAGGCTTTACTGCAAGGATAAAAAGAAAATATTAGTAAAAATTTATAAAAATTAATTAAAATAATAACACTACTACACTGCCTTAAAGAGAGTAATTAAGATAAAAGGAATAAGTAGTAGAAAAAATATTATAATTAAGACGCCACTGCTATACACATATAAGCCTAATAGCTTAGCAGAAAAAGATAGCTAAAAGCTAATTAAAAAAGCTATTATAATACGCAAAGGTGTAAATTTACTTGCTAAGCTTTAGCTAGTAATTATAAATGCGGTAGCTTACTTGCATAAAATAACCCTTTTTAAGATTTATAGCTACTAATCCCATAACGAAGTACTTAAAGAATAGTTTAGAAAATATTTCTAATAATATTAACTACTTAAAATTTAATATTAGACTTCTAATTTATGCCTAGACTAAAGTAGAATTTACGTGTACAGCCACTAAGCCTATCTATTAAATAGAGAGAGAGTAGCTAGACGTAACTATTAAGGATTGAAAGTTAATTCTTGAAGCTATATTAGTTATTTAGTTAGTTATTAAGCCTCTAATATATACTATATATAGGTTTTAATTCTTAATTAGGTAAATGCTACTTATAATATAATCTTTAATAAATAGTTATTATATAGAGGAAATTAAAAAAAAATGGGCTACTAAGTAATTAAGTTATTAAAATTACAAAATTCTTTTATGATAGTAAGCTAGTTAATCTAAGAAAC
Organism: Alternaria gansuensis; assembly: GCA_009289805.1. NCBI lineage: Eukaryota > Fungi > Ascomycota > Dothideomycetes > Pleosporales > Pleosporaceae > Alternaria > Alternaria gansuensis. Next base: position 20,967 of record WBOK01000148.1, on the reverse strand, counting down.
AACTTGTAAGTCTTTCTAGTCTTTTGACGTAAAGCAAATTAGAAAACGCATCTAACTACTAAAAACTTTAAAAGTAATTTATTTACTATTTTAAAGTAGAAAAGAAGGCCTGCCTCCTAAGTATAAGAGTTAATTATAAAACGCTAAGCAAATAGAGCAAAAAGCTAGTACCCTATTAAGACTTTACTAAAATTAGTAGTAAAATACTAGCCTTGCTACCCTAGAACTAACTCCTAAACTAGAGACTTTAGAGGGCGACAACGCAATTAATTGTAAGGTATTTAATAGTTAAACAGTAGTGCCCCTACCTAAAAGAGCTAACCTATTAGTATTTAAAAGTTAGAAGCTTTCTTTATATAAGCCTAACAACTTATTACTAGTCTAATAGTTTATGCCTAAAGACTTTAACACGCTAGCTAAGTAAAATAAAACTTTGATTGAAAGTAAATTAGTTGTAGACTATAAATTATCTTGTAGTTTAAGATTCTAACTCTTAAATAGTAAATAAAGTAAGCAATAATAAGGTTAACCTTTGCTTCCTAGATGTAGTGCTAAAATTACTAGTAAAAGCTTAAATTAGCTTATAAATTGTTATCTTTTACTACGTAAGCTAAGTAGTAGGCGTAAGCGTAAAGACGTAACTTAAAATTCTTATGATTAACTAGAAAGTAAAATTATAAGTAACGAAAAGCATCAGCGAGCTGCCCACCCCAGCGAACCGCCTAAAACATGCCAAGACTCTACCTAACTCTCTTCGCTCAATATATCTAATTAACACAACGCGTAATTACTTAAACACAAAGGTAGACTTTAGCTTGCCCTTTAAGCTTATTAATTAAACTAATTTTAAAGCTACTCAGCTGCTACTGCTGCCTTTAACGTTGAACGCTAGATTCTTAACTAATGCGCTTACAAAGTGCCTTTTCGCCTAAACACACGCTTAAACTCTTATAAGCTTACTGCTATTAAAGAGTAGACAATTATTTAATATATTTTTAACCTTAATTTGCAAGAATTCGCGCCTTAGCTATGCAAAGTAGTAAATATAGCTAATAAACTACTAGGTGTTTGTAGTAGCAAGCCTGTTGGCAAAAACTAGGCTAAGCGCTTTATAACGCGCTTAGATAAGCTTAAAATAGCTTTTAATTAAGCTAAAGATAGGCAAAAGATACTGTAGGAAGATCCTATAATTACTAGCGCGTAGTTTAAGCTAATTATAAATACTAAAGCTAAGTACAGCGTATATAATAACAACGTGCATAACTTTAATAAAACTAGCTTTTATATAGGCGTAATTAAGTTAATAAAAGTTGTTATAGGTTTAAAGAGACGTACTTAACTTATGCTTATTTAGCTAAGCAATTACAAGTATGTAATAGTTATCTAGAGCATCTACGCTGCTAGGTTTCTTACCTTGCTTTCCATTTTCTATAAAGAACGTGTCTGCTTTTTTATATAGTATAAGAAGGCAGATATACTGCATAATTAAAAGCTCTTAGTCTCTAAAAATAGCTAAACAAATAATGCGCTTAGTCTAGAGTAGTTAAAGCACTTTAACGCGCATATAAAGGCGCTTTAAGTAGGTATGTATAGGCTGCTTATTTTAAATAGCTACAAGAGCTATCTTAACTAAAATCTTAAGAACTACTACTTTAAAAATTAAGTTTAACTCTTTATATACTACCTTTTTTATCACATATTTTCTAGCTACTTAATATTATTTTCTTTTTGCTACTAAAGCGCAAGTACTCTTAACGCGTTAAAGACTTAGTACGCTGATTTATTTTTTATATTAATAAGGAAGGCTTTCTTCTTGCCTTTAAAAACGCGTTTTTTAACATGTGTATAAAGAATAACTGCTAGAAGGCTTTTAAGGCAGTAGGGGTAGTTTTTTTAAACACGTAAGTAGTATTAGATTATCTTAAAGTGTAGCTGTGTACTTTACTAAAACTTTTTCTCTTAGAGACGCTATAGCAGTTAAAGACTTTAAGTAATACTTATAAGTTTAAGTTTTAGTTAAAGCTTATACATAAGTCTTTTACTTAATTGCTTATTGTAGTGTAGTTAGGCTTCTTGTAGCTTGTTTATTTTTAAGGTATTAAAGGTGGTGGTTGTTGTTGTAGTCAAAATGGGTCTTCTAAAAAAGCGAAAAGCAGCTGCCCTCTACTAATTAGTCGCAAAAGTCAAAAAAAGATTGTGTGTAGTTAACAAGATTTAAATAGTAAGTAGATAAAGTCTATGCGCTAAGCGCTTAGAGTAGAAAAGCTTAGACTACTAAGCAAAATTAGAGTTAAAAAATTTACTAAAGGTACTAAAAAATAACACTAATTAAAACGTGTTTAACAGCAATTGCTAGCTTATAGCTAGCAACAAGATTGCAATAAAGGTAGAGGAGGTAGAGGAGGGTAAAGACACGTACGTTACTGTAGCGGGAGCCTGCAATACTTTATAAAAGCTTCCTGCCTGCTGCTTTTTACCTTTAGAATTTCCTACACCACACAGTACCGCATACGAACAACTTGCATATAAACAATACAATGCTTAGACTGTTCTTCTCCCTATTTAACACAAAGACTAATAGCTTACATTGAGTAAGTTAGACCTCACCAGGTCACCATACGAGAAGCTATGGTGGTGGATCACGAAGCCCGCGTTCACCTTCGTTGAGCGGCCTCCCCGGTCGGTCGAAGAGGAGCTGTCGGCGGTAGTTGTAGCTTGTAAAGGGAGCTAAACTTATACTATACTAGAACGCGCTGTTTATTACCTCCATCTATAATGTTAAAGAGTAATTAGTAGTTATAACTAAACAGAAATCGCGTAAGAGAAAGTAAATTTAGTAGAGTAGAACTATAGAGTACAGGACTGTAGCAGCGCAGGTAGCTACTAAAGTGTCTGTAGCGCCTTAGTAATTAAAGAGGGCTTATAGTAGTAGTAATTAAGAACTAGTATAACTAGCTGTACAGCACTGTAGGAACTGTAGCAAGACTAGGCACAACGCGTGTACGTGCAAAAAAGATATAAAAGCCTCTTCTAAATTAGATGTAAGCACTATATACGCTAGCTTTTTGTTTCATAGTGATAAAATTAAAGATTTATAACCTGTGTTGCTTGTGCTAAGCTTTTTTGGGCGGTTCGCTAGGGTGGGCAGCTCGCTGATGCTTTACGTTAGTATTAATACATTAATTATAAATTATAAAAATTTATCATAAATTAATCTTTGCAATTCTTACCTGCTAGGTTTATAAGCAACCTAGGATGACTAAGTAAGCTATAAGACTTTTACTTATATAGTTATAGCAGCTTTACTTAATAAGTATAAACTAAATATAGGAAATACTTAACTACATTATAATAATTTACCTGAATTCTTAAAATTATAAAAGTAACCAGTTTTCTTATTTATAAAGGCCTTATTTAAGCATACTGGCAGGAGGAAAATAAATTAATTAAGTAAAAATAAAACTTGAACTAAAATAACTAGAGAAGAAGCAGAGAATTATTTAATCATTATAAAGTAAGTTTAAACTTATAATTTAATTAGGAAAGCTTCTTTCTGAAGAAAAAGGCGGAGATTGTTGTAAAAGATAATCTCTAGAAAAAGAACTTAATTAATTTTATATATACTACTACGTTACCAGCTGAGTTCTTTAAAGCACTCAAAGCTATTACCACTAAGAATAATTTAGAGATTCAGCAATATAATATTATAAAAGTATTTCTTAATATATATATACTATAGTAGATAACTTAGTAATTTATAAAATGCTAAATAGGTCTAAAATGACTAGAAAGTACGTATAGCTTAACTAAGCATTTTATAAATTATAAGACTTACTACTATTATAGTATAAGAAGTTCTTTCAATTACTAAAGAGATTAAACTAATTAATTTACTAATAGATCCCTGCCTGTTTTTTAATTAAGAAGAGAAGATTCTAGTTTTATTTTATATGTATAATATCTTACTACTTTTTGTAAAAGATTATGAGTAGAGAGCATTAAATCTTTTGTTAAAATTTTTAAATAAGAATGAAATATAGGAATAAGGATTAGTTAAATGATTCCTTAGTATCTAAGATATTAGAGATTATAAAAAGCAAAAAATTACGCTTGTGTATAATACGTATAATAATAAATAATAAAAAAGTTTAAGCTAAAAAGGGGCAACTTTCTAAAGACTTTACTGCTATTGAAAAAGCTAATTAAGACCACTAGCAAAGCAACTAAGCAAGAAATTAAAGCTTATTAAGAGAAAGTTAAATTAGTGCTGTATATAGCTATTATACTTTAACTAAATATTACTCCCTTTATTTTAAAGCTTTTATACTCTCTTACAAACTCTAGTAATGAAAATATAAAAGCTGTTAAATGGGTAATTATATACCTTTATTAAAAAAAATAAGATGAATTTCATATAAAAACTATAATAGCCTAGACCTAATACTTATAGGTAATGCTTTTTAAATAAATAATTAGGAAACTTATAAAGAGTTTTATAGATATATAGCTATCTTATATAGGAGTCTAAAATTTTAGAAGGCGGCTTAGTAGACTACAGTAATTATATTAACTACTAAGGCCAGGCTACTTGTTCTTAAGCAAATTACTATAAAGGCTATAGCCTTTAAACACTTTTTTTATAACTGTCTTTGAATTTAAAAAAGGTTTAAACAGTTTAGTATAGTAATGAATAGATAATGAAGCCTATTGTTAGAAACAATAAGTAGATTAGCACTTGTTTAAGACATATAAGTATATAAAATATATAGCTACAGCAAGAATTTACTAAAGAATTATTTTAAGTTAAGTATTTAGAAATAATAATTATGCTAGCTAATAAATAAACTAAGTTACCTACTTAATAACCGTTTAAGAAGTTTAAATACTTACTTAATTTTTAGTAAGCTTAGCACTTAATTAAAGGCAGTAATAACTAATAAGTGAGAAATTTATATTAAGCAGTATTATTTATAAACTAGACTAAGTATTTTTTTAATTGCTTAGAAGGAGTAGGAGATTAATAAGCTAAACTAAGTAAAAACTAAAAACTAGAACTAAGAATAAGCTCACTAGTAAGTATTAAAACTATTATATTTACTAGACTTTATTAGTAAGTCTTGCTTAGCTTTCTAAGCCTTAGTAAGCTTAAGTGTATTATTAGCTATTCTTGCCTAGATAGCTAGAGTCTGCAGGCAAGCAGTATAAAGGCAAGAATCTAATTTATTACTTTGATATATAAAACTGTGAGATAGTTATTAGCTTACCCTAGCATACTTATACTTATATAAATAAGTATTATATTTATTAGGACAACTATTAGCAGCGCAACAATATAGAGCAAGAAAGGTAGTATTTTATAAGGATACTATTTTTAAAGTATTAATTAACGTAAAAGATGCTGCTATTACTACTATAGCTAGAGCTGTTATTGCTGTAGCTGTTGTAGATTATAAGCTAGCTGTTAAGCAGGCTATACTATAAGTTAGCTAGAATTATATACAGTATTATAAGGCTTATATCCTAGATTAAAAGGGCTTACTAGAGCAGGAGCAGGGAGTAGAAGCTAAGCAGCAAAACTTTGAGATAACATTTCTTAAGTATAGTGATTCATAACTAAAGGCTTTTACGTAAAAGGCTTTGTAATAGATATAACACTGCTATTAATTTCTTTACATTGAGTAATAACATTGCTTAGTAGCTTATGCTTATTAACTTAGTACTTATTATTTTTTATCTTTCAAAACTAGTTTGCAGCCTAAGCAAGAAGCTTAAATAACTAAAAACTTATTTTTTTATTTTTATATATAGCAATAAATAATTAGCAAGATTGTTATTAATAGTATAGTATATGTAAGATAAGCAACTACTGTAGCAAGTGCTACGTTAACTATTAGTCTAAAGTTAGTTAAAGCAGCGCTTAGTATATAAATTATAACACATTTTCTTTATATAGCACTTATAAGGAGAAACGCAAAAACATAATAAATTAGTAGTAAATTTTAAAGAGCTTATAGGCGCCTTTATCTAAGTATCAAAAAGTGTATTGCGCCTTATAGACAGCTTAACAGGCGTATATAGGCTATTGCTGTTGTTATATTACTAGTTTCTAGATATTACTAGTTTCTAGATATTACTTAAGTAGTAATTTACTTTAATTTTAAATAAACTTATAAATATTTTTACTCCTACGCTACCTAAGTTTTTTAGTTCAGCTCTTTATTTAATTAAAAATTAAATAAGGGCTTAATAGTAGGCTTAATTGAAATATTTAAGTAGATAAATTTCTATGTAGATCTACTAATCGCCTTGCAGTGCATGTACAGATTAAAAAGTAAAAGTTATAAACTTTTATAATTTTAAAAATTAGCTACTTACTAATTGTATTATTAAATAGGCTTTAACGCACGTAGTGCTTATGCTTAGCACTATTTTTGTATTACTAGTAAAAGCTTTTTCAGCAATGCTTACGCTTTTTGCTATTAAGAGCAGAGTACACTAGAAAAATTAGCAGCTAATTAGTAAAAGAGTAGTAAAGCAATTAGGCTTACTATGTTGATAGTAATAGAGGTGCGTTAAGAATTAAGAAGGCTTAGTAAATAATATTGTAGTAAGGCTAAAGGTTTTAGAAAAGTAGTTGACGCTATTAGTCTTTGTACTAATTATGTACAGACTTATTACGTAATTTTAAAGGTCTTTTTAATATTTTAAAATTATAATAGGACTAAGCTGCTTGCTTGATTAAAACAATATTATAATATTATAACAAAGATAAAAGATTAGGTAGTAGGACTAAGATTATAAAAGGACCTCTTATTTAACAACGTTGATTTAGTAAGAATTAACTTCTTGCTTACAGCTTAGGTTAATAGATTCTTACTAACCTAGCGGGTGTGTTAGAGTATTGACACGCGGATCACCCTGTTAATTAGGTAATCCTAGTGCGCTGTTAACGTGACGGCCCCGCTAGCGTCTATATAAACGGGCTAGATCGTCTTATGTCTCTTTAGAAGTTATTGGACACCTTGTTGTAGAAAACTTGTATAGAATATACAAAAATTAGTCTTAACTCAACTAAAAATTAGTTAATAAAATTAAATTCGTCTACCTTAAAAAATAAGACAAAATAAACTACATATTAAGAAGACGAATTTAAAGAACAAATTGAGTTAAAAAAAACTAGTTGATAAAGAAACTTAAAACTAGTCAATACGCTTAAAAAGATATAGACAAAATACTAAAAGACAAACTGGTAGTATAAAGACGCTACAGAAGTAGTATTGGACTAGAAATAAAAGTTCTCTATTTACTTAGACGTAAAATGCTTAATCTAAACATCTCCAATTGGCAACAAAGAAAAGATACTGTATTTAAAAACATGTAAGTGCTTAACAAAAAAAAGTTCTAAACCAAGATTACAAGTGCAGTTTATAACTCCTTCATACTAAAACATTCGGGTGAAAAGACTACTAATAAAATATTCGCTTAAAACTTCTTTCAGCTAGGCACAGCAAACAACATTCAACACTATATAAAGAACTATAACGTTTGAAAAAAAACAATGAATAAAAAAAAGTACACAAAAGTTCTTGAAACTGCTACCAGTACTTGATTCAATATAAAAAGAAAAACTAATAAGCTTTTTTAAACAACTTTTATATATTAAAGATATACCCTGCCTCTTAATTATTACTAATCAATCAAGGAAAGACAATATCTTTGTCTTATTGCTAAAAACCAAAACAGAAATAGTAGTCTAAGCGTTTATTTAACACGTTGTAGCCTATTACTAGTTACTTAACGCTATTACTTTTAATAGAAGTACTTAACCTATTAGTATATTATAAGAACACCTCTGCAAAGTCTAAAGAGTTAATTAGTAATTATGAATTGCATTTTACCTCGAAATAAAATAGTAAAGCAAAATAGATAAAGAGCATATAAAAAGAGTATGTTAGAGGGTTCGCTAATTAGTAATTAGATATCTAGGTAGCATACTGCTTTATAGCCTAGATTAAAGTTGATAAAAGAAATACTATATTCATAGAAGTATCCTTGTTCATCTTGTAACATGGGTACAACCTCAACTCTCTATAGTTAGAACTTCTACTAGCAACTGATGAGAAAAAGTATATAGCTAGAAAGCATTTCAACTACAAGGAGGCTAAAACTATTATCAATAAGTTCTAAGATAGTTCCACCTTTGTATAAGCTAACATAATAAAATCCTAAGCCAAGTGAGAGAAATCAGCAAATAGGCACTAAAAAGAAGGAGTTATTTTTAAGATATCAAGGGTGGTAGTTGTTGTTGTAGTCAAAATGGGTTTTCTAAAATAGTGATAACCTTAACAACTATAATACTGGACGTATTAAGAAGATGTTAATATAGAATAGAATTTAACCTATGCGTTTACATAATTACTATAAGAGCTCCTACCAACAGCTTTTTTTTAACTAACTAGGGAGGCTGTGTAAAGATCGTCTGTAGATAATCTGTGTTGGTTCTCTTGGAATGAGTGAGTGCGATAGACGGGGGTTGTACTAGCACGATTAGTAGATCAATGTAATAGTATAGGGTTGTGTTAGCACGTTTAGTAGAACGATGTAATAATATAGAGAGGTTAAGAATTAGGTAATCCTTAGATTGCACTTAAAGTTGAACACACTAAGCCATAAGAGCTTAATACCTACAACTATATACTAAAAGAGTGTCTTACTGTCTTACAGAATTCTATGCTATCCTATAGAATTTTATGCTGTCCTATGCGTAGAACATGTAGGATTTTGTAGTACATTGTGGGACGCATGTAACTTGTCCTATAAAGAATTTCCGCTAAAGCCTGTGGGGTAGCGTTATCTATTAGCACACAAAGGCTTGTCCTTTGTTTAGGTAGTCTAGGATCTCTTCCTGCCTCTATCCTTTATACATAGTCTATACCTTCTCTCTTCTTAGGTTCGTAATAGGCTGCTTAACAAAGGTAAATGTAGGCTTTATAATCCACCACTCTAGCTTCTTGTAGAGTAACCTAGTAAAGTCTAACTTTACTTAATATAAGCTATTATCCTTTTGTTAAATAAGGGGAAGAACAGTTTAGGTATTACATTATTTGTAAACAAGTGGTCTGTATGCAGCACTATATAGTGTAAGAAATTCTAAAAGTAAGAAGTAGAAAGCAGAGAGCTTTTATAAAAGATTATTGTAGGCTTCTGCTATAGTATTGTACGTGTTCTTACTCTCTTTTACCTCCTCTAACTTTATTGCAATTTTGTTTCTAGCTATAGACTAGCAATTGATGTTAAACACATTTTAACTAGTGTTGTTTTTAGTAATTCTAGAAAAATATTAATCCTCATTTCGCTTAGTAGCCTAAGCTTTTCTGTTCTAAGCGCTTGGCGCGTAAACTTTATCTACTTACTGTTCAAATTTTGTTAACTACACATAATCTTTTTTTCAACTTCTACAACTAATTAGTAGAGGGCAGCTGCTTTTTACATTGTTAGAAAACCTATTTTAACTACAACAACAACCACTACCACCTTTAATTTCTTAAAAATAAATTTAAGTAAAGTAGAAAAAGTACTACTAGTAAATATTTAAACTAACAAAAGTCCTTACTAATACAAAAGTTTGAAACTAATGAAAAGCACAACAAAGATCTTTTTGAAACAAAAAAAAATCCTTTTAAATAGCTTTTAGTAGAAAAACCGTTGGAAAAAAAAAGAGTGGTATTATACTAGACTAGAGCCTAGGAACAAATTTTTAATACAGAGAGGTGACAAAAAGAAAGACAAATGAAAATAATTATAGTTTTCAATTGCTAATAACTAAGTAATAGAATGAGCTAGTCTAGAAGGGGTGGACGATTTGAAATGGCAAGAACTTCCCCTTGAAGTTGGGCTACTTAGTAAGCAGATCAGTCAGCATCTTCCTGGCAGTTGATTGTACTCAAACTGAGTACTCAAAAGTTGTTAAGTACAATTAACAATAGCAGTTTATTGACAATATTGAAATAGCTAAAAGTTTCTAATGTTATTATGTTAATATATAGACTAAACTCGTATTATTTTGATAATGTATAAATTTTCAGATAAAAAGTTATTAATAAAAGCGCTATTTCTTAATTTTTAAAATTAAAAAAGCTAGCATTAATTACTAATGCTTAGTGTTCCAGCCCTTTAGCTTCTTTTACGTCCTAATCACGCCTAGGTAAAGATAAAATACAAATATCTATCGCCTATTGCGGTATTAAATCCCACTCTTCAAATACAGCCTTTATAAACCTCGCTATACTCTTTTTGTCATTATCTACGCCTAATAAAGAAGTAGGCCTTTGAGTTGAGGCTTTTTTAACAAGGCCTAAACCTTTTTAATAGGATTCAAATCCGGACTATATAGAGGATGCTTAAGATGAAACCTCTAGAGTTTTATAAATCTTTGCATTATCTTGCTAAAACTTCCACTCTTCATAAAAGTAGATAAGGCATTTAAAAGTATCAAAAAAAGATTTTTGATATATTCATAAAGTATAAAGTTATAGCACTTAGAGTAAGAAAAACACTAAAGTTAACTTATCTTTTTTAATAGTAGGTTGTACTACTAGTACTAAAATCTTACTAATGGAGTTTGTATTTCTAAAGGATGTAGTAGTTTTAGGGGTCCTAATAACTACCAATTTTGATCTTCCTTCTATCTAAATTGCTCCCCGAACTTAGAAAGAAATATCTCGGCCTATAGATCAATTAGTAAGCTTGTTAAGAGAATTTTAAAATATTAGAGATTTACTTTATATAGTAAAGTAATTTTTTAGTAATTTATAATATTTTAAAACTTACTTCTGTTGGTTGTAGAGACACAATCCTTGCTAAAACGCATATTTCAACGTTTTTGGCAATATTCTGTCCTAGCACCCTGCCTAAGCTTAATAGCTGACTCATTAGAAAATATAACTTTATTGAAGTATATACTACAAATATTAGTAAGCATCTCCTTAGTGTATATAAAACAGTTTTAAGCATTTTTTCTTAGAAGTATTAACAGAGTAATTCTCCTCTCTTAGTAAGCGTTGTAAGCTTCTAGTAGAAAGTCATAAACAATTTTAGTCCAATATACGCTTAATAATTTTTTTGAGACTTCTAGTTAACTGTTTATTAACAGCTCTTGTAACATTTTCTGTAATCTTTGTAAGACGGCCTATAGCAGGCGTAAAAGTGGGTAAAAGATTATTGTTTGTCTAATTTAATTCGTTGAATAGTATTATAACTACTACTAAGAGGCTTTTCTAGTATAGTACTTATAGAAGAGATTAATTAGTTTTGTGTAATTAAGAAATCAACATTTTCTTCAAACTTTGAAATTTAAGGAGACATTGTAAAGATGATTTAAGAAAAATCAGGAATAGAATAAGAAATCTATATAAAATAGGATTAGTTATCTATTTGGGGGAGCTGAGAAGGAGCAATTGCTTGATCACCTGAGTGTAAAATGAGTGTATTGATTAACTAAGTGCCATATCAAAAAGTGTCCAACAACTACCGAAGAGACTTGAGGCGATCTGGCCTGTATATATAGGCGCTAGCGTGATCGTCACGTGTTTAGCTTACCAGGATCACCTAGTCACCAGGGTAATCCGTATGTCAATACTCCAATAATATTTTAGTCTAATTGCTTACCCAAGCAGCCTCTTTTTTTTTTAAATTGCTTATTAAACTTTGACAAAGTAAGAAACTATGGGTTGAAACTAGCTTACATAATACCTACGTTATCTAATTAAACTTACTTTCTTTTTGGAAATTTTAATACGCTTACTGATTAGCAACGATAAGTTCTATGTTTATGTTTTTCTGTCTCTATTTTCAAGTTAATTAGCGTGCGCACTAGTGCTGACTAATCTGCTTACTAAGTAGCCTGACTTCCAGGGGAAGTTCTTGGTATTCCAAATCCCTAACACCTTTTAGACTGGCTTATTCTGTTACTTAGTTATTAGCAATTGAAAACTATAATTATTTTCATTTGTCTTTCTTTTTGTCACCCCTCTGTAGTTATTTAGTTACGCGTGCAAGTGCATAGCTTATAGTTAAGCCTAATTGAACAACAATTAAAGTAAAACCTCTTCCTAACAAACCTTAGAAGTTGGTTTGCCTAAGGCTTCTAATAAATAATTAAAACTTTTGTAGACTATAGCTTCCTTTTTTTTAAAAGAAAATACAGCTATAGTATACCTATGTGATAGCTCCTTAAGCGTAGCCCCTTACAGTAACACTAACTTCATATAGCAAGTTAGCTTATATATAGGTAATAAAATATGTAACTTAAGAGCTTAGCACGCTTTTATTAATATAATTTCTGAGAAATCTTCTGTAACTGAAATTACACATATTGTATAAAAAGCTATGCTTAAGAAGCTATTATATAGTTTTACCAAGGTATCATATTATGAAAAGAGAAGAAAACTATAGTTTACAGGAGTTTTAGGCATTTATCAAAGGCCTTATGTAAACCTTCTTCTAAAGATTATTAAGGATGGGTTCGGTCTAATCGTCATTTAGGCAGGCCTAATTATGAGCCGGGCACTTGAACGCGTGACCGAGATATCATCGAGGATTCGTCACTGGGCTCCAGCCCATCACATGTACGTGGAGAAGCTAATATCCCGCGATCTGGAGTGACTTCAGATAGAATCTGCCCAATACCGTACGCCTTCTAACATCACGTGAGCTAAGCCATTTCAACTTGGTTCAAGTGCAGCAGACCCTTGCTAATGGTCCACATACATTACTTTCGCATCTTAACATAGTAGTACTCAGCTCTGACCGGGCATATTAAGTTGTGCATGCGAGCGAACACGTCATCGACCCCAGCGTTATCATCATAACTGTACTAGCTAAATTCATGACAGCTACAAGCCAAAGCAACAATGTCGGCAGAAGAATTAATTCGAATTTCCACATTGGCGAAGCTCTTCGAAGATGAATTCTACGACCACAGGACGAACAAACATAGCTCTGTTATCACATCTTGACGCGAGTCAAGGCATCGTCAAATACGTGCAAGTTTGCTTTCCCCTACTTAAGGAAACTAAAGAGTTTTTGTTTGATATGTGGAGTCTGCGGGTGAAAGCTAGTGTGGGATTTTGCATTATTGAGGATGGAAAGGTGGTAGCATGAGAATGCGCGGAAGTTTTAGTTTATCTCAACGTGTAGACGAATAGAAATATTGCTATCGAAGCTGAAGAGATGGTGATATAAGCAAATCCCACATACTGGAAGCTTTGCGTTACCACTAGGTGTGTAAGCACCAGTAACAGCGAGTTCCATAGATTCAAGGTTTGTTTCGCGAGCAATCAGCAACAGAGTGAATTAAGGTCCAGCAAAACTGTCTCCAAAGATCATTCGTATGTCCTTACTCGTTTTCTCTTGAGTATCGATGTAAAAAGTAATTTATCATCAGTAGTAGCTCCCAACATCCGAAAACAATGATGTAACGTCCAGACCTTCCCTTCAAGTATCAGGAGATTTTTGGTATCGCCCTGCAATGTAGTCGGCTCCGAACCAACAGGACTCTGTAGAAACTCTATTGTAGTATTCGCTCTCACGAAGTCCCTACCAGTAAGGCAGCAGAACTCTGAATACCTCTCTGGAGTAGCTGAGGTCGTGGAGAAAGTGGGCAAGATGCTAGAGTAGAGATTCGCAGCCAAAATATCGAACAGACATTCAAAGTCATCCACGCTTGAAAGGCGAGGCTGCCTTGAGGCATGACCAACCCTTATAACTACTAAACCTTCTACTAGAGACTAGACATGGCATGTATTGGTGATAGTACACCATCCAATCGTATGATATAGTAAAAAGCTTGTAGAGTTTTGGTAAAATGCTCATCTGTTGGCAACAAACCGTCTGTAGTAGTTTAGCTGAGAAACCATCAGTATCGAATACATAGAATATATCACCCCATACAATCAACGCAATCACGGATGTAGTTAACTCTAATAATAATGTCAGTGAGCACATACTCTAACTATTGTGATACAAACCCAACCTTGTTGTCTCCAGCTTCAAGATCCTAGGACTGGCCAGCAGCCGAGATGAGCAGATATTTGCTTCTAATTGAGGCAGTGTCAGCTTGGTTCTTGGATGGGTACAAATACTTGTTGTCAGGAGCTTGCTGCAAGTGTCGATTTCGATTATCTATGCCTTTTAGGGTTTGTGGAAAGCTAAAGAAAACCTGAGCTGAACCGGAATCTGGACAACATCGGAGATAGTTCGTTCAGGTAGGTCAAGTACTCGTGATCGCGGTGGCGTTCGACGTCGACCTGCATGTCGATCAACTACAAGATTAGGTCTTCTGGTTGTATCGGAACCGAATTTCAGCAGTCTTCGCCACTCAAAACTCTTCATCCCCCGTGACCTTTCAATACGTACCGGCTTCTTGAGACCATAAAGAAGGCCGATGAGAGCAGCAAGGTCACTCTACTTTGCCTTATCAAGCTGCAACAGCTCGAACGATCTCATTGAGCGAACGAAGATGCTCTTTAGTGCGTATTCTTACAAATCTTGATTCAGGCTCGGTTGCCGAAGTGTATGTCGCTGGTGTTGGAGATGTGCGCGTTAAATTGATGGGTACTTGCTCAAGAATCGAGCTAACGTTGCTACCGACTCGATCAAACGTGCTGTATGTGAGTGCACTCTCTGGGCCCCAACGCTCAACAGAGACATTGCAAAATATCTGCACTATGCCACGATGTGCTCTACTGACTCTGGCCGAGAACGGTATTGCAACCAAAGTCCAACACGATTCTAGACAAAAGTCCTAGAAACTGCCAGCATCATCCGATTTGAATAATGATTATATGGAGGTCTCAGCCAGCTGTTGACGTGCCGCCTTTCTGCTCTCTGCCACAGGGATGAATAGTATCCTTGGCATCTACCAATGTTCCACCACGACGCCACCACCACCATCTCCTCTGGCCGGCTAAAGTGCAACCCGCTAACAGTTGCGCAGCGCAGTCCGAGTTGGCCGGGGCGCGTGTTCGCCAAGATAACTCTTCAAAGGGCGGTACTGTGTCGCTGAACGCCATCGATCACGACACAGATGTACTGCACAAGCAGATGGCAAGGCGGGGCGTTTTGCGATGGAAAGTAGGGCCCCACTACCTAGGTACCGGTACCGGCATGTAGCCTAGGTACTCGCTTGCGCATGAACAATATCGTACTGACACCAACAGCTCGGCGCCTGGAACCGGGTTTACACAGATATGGATCCACGAAATTGAAACATGTGTCGCATTAGTACGAGCACCGTCTCGCGATTGACTACTCGTGGTGCCTCCCGTGGGTGCATGCCAAGGCTGCACGTTGCCCGCGACATAGCTGCAATGTTCACCTGGTCAGCTTCCCGCCACGTCGCGTGCGGCACGGCTTCTCCCAACCATCCTCAGTCTCTTCGATGTCTGCTAATGCAAAATGTCAATTCTCGACTTCGTCAGTACTATGGTTTCCTGAGGTTAGTCTTCGAGGCTAGTCTCACTGTTCCAGGTCCGGCACATAGGCCCATTTATCCATCTTGGCAGCTCATGGCATTGCATTATAAGCTTGACCTACCACGACCGGACCCATGGTTGGTTCTTCCAAGACTTGAGTGCAGAAATCCAAGAGACAAACCGGATGCTAAGCAAAATTATCCGCGGGACGAGTCGCCTGTTCAGAGGGGATGTCCAGAGTCTTTGAGGGGTCTTACGATCAAGCCCGGAGGCGTGTCAAGCCTCAATGCTGGGCATGGCGGAGCAACAACAGGATCAAGGAACACAGGGCTGAACGTCGAAGATCGCTTCCAACCAGGCGGCCTATGAGTCTTATGATGAAGGCATCTATCATCTGATCAGCTGGATTGAAGAAACCACCAACTTTTGTAGGCGGGAGTCTTTGCACATGCCGCTTTTTTATAGTGCAACACTTGACTTCGGTTTATACGCTGATAACTATGCAAACAATATCGAAGCTCCAAAAAAAGATCAATGACTGAATGCAAACCATACTTGGACCTGTTGTCGAATGTGTTCACACGTTCAAGCGTACAAGTTACAGACTTGTCGAAAGAGACCGCAATTTGCATCAGACGTTGTATATTAGCATTGGCGGGCAATGCCTAGAAATGACAAGACGGGATATCTCTAAAATTTTAAGTCTAGTCCCACGGCGCTACGGGCCTGGTGCCAACGGATCGCTCGGTGGAGTTTTCTTGGTAAGATCTTACTGGTTCATTCCACTGTCGCTGTCAGGCTGCCTTCCTGCGAAATGCGGTACCGACTTCCGTCAACCCGCGGTGGAGCAAGCATGCGAGTAGCCTATCCTGGGTGTGGGGTCGCTTGCAACAATCGTGGATAGAATATAAGTATTGGACATTGGACGAGGGTCAGTCGCAACCTCAAGGGACTTCGCCCGCCAGTAGCAAAGTCTACCGGTCCTGAACTCCAGTCAATCTTCATTCCATCTTATCGCACATCGTTCTTTAATCAAGATGGTTGGCATGTCCCTGGGAGCGCCGAAAGGCAACAGCGAGGTCGCTCGCGAGGAGGCGCCTGAGTTTGAAAAGGTCATTTGGTACAAGGACCCAAACATGCGAAAGCTGTTCTGGCACTCTTCGGTCCTTTGCATTGCCTCCGCTACCACTGGTTACGACGGGTGAGTAGTCATACCTGCAACCCAACGAATTTTGCTGACAACCATTGAGCATGATGATGAACTCTTCGCAGCAGATGGATTACTGGCAGACTTACTTCGAAGAGCCCTCCGGTAACCGACTGGGTCTCATGAACAATATGTACAACATCGGTTCGATCGTTAGCTTCTTCCTAGTCCCGTTCCTGACCCAGTGGACCGGGCGTAAGATTCCAATCGCCGTTGGCTGTTCCATCATGATTGTCGGTGCTCTTGTCTCAACCTTCTCCACAAACTGGCAGATCTATATGGGCGGACGTTTCATTCTTGGTTTTGGAAACTCTTTCGCCCAGATGTGCTCGCCAATTCTTCTCACTGAAATCTGCCACCCCCAGCACCGTGGTATATTCACTGCCGTATATAACTGCTTGTGGAACTTGGGAGCACTCTTTATCGCATGGATTGCATGGGGCACATCTCAAGCGAGCAACGATTGGTCTTGGAGGTCTATTACCCTTCTTCAGGCCCTTCCATCCTTCCTCCAACTGTGCTTCCTTTGGTGGGTTCCCGAGAGTAAGTCAAAATCTACAAATTCAATCGTCATAGAATGCAAGCTGACATAACATTCCAGGTCCTCGTTGGTTGATCTCCAAGGAACGCTACGAGGAGGCTTTAGACACTCTTGCGTACTACCATGCCGGTGGTGACCGAAACAATGCAACGGTTCAGTTTGAATACATTGAGATGAGGGAGGTCATTCGATTGGAGGCCGACGCGAACGAGAACTCTAGCTACGTGGACTTTGTCAAGACAAAGGGTAACCGATGGAGGTTGGCGATTCTCATCTCTCTCGGCATCATCTCCCAGTACTCCGGCAATGCGCTCTTCTCCAACTACATCAACCTAGTCTACGAGGGTGCCGGTATCACTAGCGAAAACCAGAAGATGGGTGTAAGTACAGATGAATCGTTATATTAGAATCGATACTAACAACTCGATCAGCTTACTGGTGGTGAGCGTATCCTGGCTCTTTGTGTATCCGTATACGCAGCTACTTTGATCGATAAGGTTGGTCGTCGTCCACTTTTCCTCGGCGCCACCACTGGTATGGTCGTCTCATTCATCTGCTGGACTATCACCTGCGCTGTCTACGAGAACTCCGGAGATCTCAACTCAGCAGCCGGGTACGCTCAGATTCCATTCGTATGGATCTTCGGTGTCTTCTACGCTTTTGCCTGGTCTGGCCTACTTGTCGCCTACGCTCTTGAGATTCTGCCTTATGCTCTGCGTGCCAAGGGTCTCATGATTATGAACATCACTGTTCAGGCGATTCTCGCTGTCGGTAGTCAGACCAACCCGGTCGCATGGGACAATCTTCCCAAGCACTGGAACTTGGCTCTTTTCTACACCCTCTGGATTACTGTCGAGCTTATCTTCGTTTATTTCGTTTACCCCGAGACCAAGGTAGTACATGCTGATCTACTCTTGCGATAAAATGCTAATTCCGTGCCACAGGGACCCACACTTGAAGAGATCGCCCGTATCTTCGACGGTCCGGCCGCTGTTGCTCCCGTGGATATGGATGCTATCGCGAGGCAAGCTGCCAAAGAACGCCTCGCCAGCTCTGGCGATGAGAAGGAGCCTCGTGTCGAGCACAGCCGCATCGTCTAGAATACTGGACTTTACTCATTCCTAGTTCGTGACGAAGAATTTAGGGGAAGTTGGACTTCGCAGCTTTTGCAGTCTGCTACGCCTGAAGCGGTCTTCACCTTCAATGTAATCGCTGCTTTGATACACCCTTGATGATCTTATACTACCAGCCTTGACCCGTAATGACCATGTTTCTGATTCAGAAGAGTTAGCTAGCATCAATCTCATATGACAAAGCATGTGATAGCACGCCCGCCATCGTAAAGCTTAGCAAGGTGCGAGATAGCCTGGCAACGCCAACCTTCCGACTAGGCCATGACTACGCACATCCACCATATTCATAGCCTCCTTTCGTTCGTCAGAATATCATGGTCTATTCAGAATAGCGGTTGATGTTCCGGGGGGTCACTCCAATATGCTACGAGTCGGACCGTCGTCTCAGGCTGGAGTTTCCTCTCCAGTGAAAGTAGGAGCGGAGCGATCGCCCAAAAGTACAACTGCAGCTATCTTACTCTTGATGGAAAACCAGCTGCTTCTCACCGGCTGCAACGCAATGCGCGGATTCACATAATCCATCTTGCAACCTCCAGGCTCGTCGACTGTCTCGGGCGCGAGTAGTGTTTCGAGCTAGCGTGAAGCCTTAGGCGTAACGCCCGATTTTGAACACCAAAAATACTACAAAAGTTCAGTAAGTTAAGGCTAATAGCTTTTTCACAGATTAGTATTTTCAAAAACATAGAAAACTAAAGACTTATAACTAGAAAAGTTTTATTGAACTAGAATTTTACTTATTCAAATTTCTTTAAAATAATTTGTTTTTCCAAAAATGTTAAAAAAAACTTGAAAATAAAGTACTTAGTTCAAAGCACGCTTGGGTTTTATAAAGTAATGTTTTCTTTTCTCTTAAACTTTTATATATTTAGAATATCTATATATTAGTCAAATAAAAAGTGATAAAGAGTTTTAATTTCTTGCAGTTTGGAAGATCCTTTTTTCTATACCACTCTATATGTAACTTATATATTTTAACATCTCTGATACTAATGTAAGAAAAAATTTGACGATTTACTATGCAATTTCAATACGAAAGTAAAATGAACTACTTATTTATAAATGATTTTATAAAAAAAATTAAACTAGAGAAATTATTTTGCTGTGTTTAATAGTATTCTGTCCTAGCACTATGCTCTTACTTAAGAGCAGACTCGTCTATGAATATAAAATTTATTGAAGTTTAGATTTTGAAAGTTTTTTTGTAATTGCGTAGCGAAAATGTAATAACTGTAAGCCTTTTTAGCGTCTAGAGGCGTATTTTTTAAAGAAATATTAACAAAATAGTCTTTCTTTCTTCAAACGCGTTGTAAGCTTCTAATGGAAAGATTTACACTATTTTCTTTTAAATGACGTTGATTTATCTTTTCACTGCTTTTAGTACGGTTTTTATTAAGTACTCTTTTTGCTTTATTTAAGATCTTTGTAGGAGGACCTTTATAAGACCTAAAAGTAAATAGAGGAGCCTTTTGTTTTTGTTTTACTCAATAAAGAGTATTAGTAATACTTCTAGATGACTTATCTAGTATATTACTAATTAAAGAAACAGGCCTGTTTGGTATATATAAAGTATAAACTTCTTGCTTAAATTAAGAATGATTGCAAGATATAGAGGAGATATTACAGAAAAAGCAAGTTAGGATAAACAAGAGGAGTTAATATACTACGAGATTACTAAGCTACTACGTAAAGAGCGCTTACGTAAGCAATCCCTATCTTTTCCCCCTTCAATTGAACTCTAAGGAAATAAGATATAAGGCTCTAAAATCTGCTTACATTATATTTACGTAAGCTTATTAAACGTAGTTTTTTTTTAAATCGATCTCTTGTACATTTATTCAAAAGTCATACTAATACCTATTTTTTTATTTTTTTCCATCTCATATTAAGCAAGATTATAGAGACAATCGTTGGCTTTAGCCTTTCAAGACAACCTTTTGATCTGACCACACATTTTGCAGACACCTTTTTAGTAAAAAAAGATTTGTTGCTAACAATAGGTATCTAGGCTTACACCCCCTTATTTAGCATTGCCGGCACGCAATTAGTGTGTCGCTCTAGCATATTTAGACAGAAACAAAGATACGCAATATCTCTTTAACTAACTCTCTTAACTAATAACTATTTACTAATAACTATTTACTGCTAACTGCAACTTTTATTATCTTTGTTACTATTTTAGCAGTGTTGCAGTTGCGGCATTTCTAGCGCTTATACTTAGATGTAAACATACAACAATAGCATTACTATCTAAGCATAGCTCTCTTATCTTTAGAGGCAACTTACAGAATCCTCCTGCTTATTAGTTTATTCTAGCTACTTAATAGCTGTTTTATCACGCTTTTACTTCTTAAAAAGCTACTATAAAGTCTTTTTACTAAAGTCGCATTTGCGTAGAAAGACATTAGTAAGAAAATATACTATTACTGTACATAGACTATTAATATACGTAATTTATTTAATAGACCTACTGCTAAACAAGCCTTTTACAACATCTATTATAAACTTAATATCTATAGTACTAGACGCATTAATAAAGTGTTAATAAATAATAGAATTTAACTTTTGCGTTTACTTAGTTACTATAAGAGCTACTACTAACAGCTTCTCTTTAAC
>WBOK01000147.1:0-161379 GCA_009289805.1 Alternaria gansuensis | reverse complement strand
GTATTCTTTATCGTCCTACTTCCGCCTCCTCTTTAATCTCTAACAGGTTATGAGCCCGGAGCTTAAATCTACAACAGGTTACGAGCTCGGAGCTTAAATCTGCAACAGTAATAAGCTTATATAATATATATATACTATTAACTTACTATCTTAGATAGGATAAACTATAAGCTATAAAAAAAATGCTATAGAAAAACTAAGTTAAAAAGAGTAAATAGACTTAATATACTTTAAGCTTACTAATACATTACGTAATTAGCGCTTATATACGCAACCTCTATTTCTAATACCCTTTAATTATACTTAAACTAATTAAGATACTACCCTTTATAACCTGCTTACATACTGCTTACGTAACCTTGTTAAACATAGTTTTTTATTAACACTTTTTACACGTTCCAAAAAAAGTTATACTAAAATTCATTTTAACTTTTTTTCCCTCTTAATTTAAGCGAAATTGCAGGGTTAACCGTGCTCACTAAGCGGCTTACTAAGCATTATATCTTAAAGAGGAAGCTCTTGACTTTTCAAATCACTAACTCTTTTTGGTCTAGCTCTTCTACTTATAGAATTATAAAGCTTTAAAAATCATAACTTTTTTGATTTCTTTTTTTTTTGTCACCCCTCTGTATAATCTTTTTTTGACTTTTGCAACTAATGAGTAGAGGGCAGCTGCTTTTTACTTTTTTAGAAAACCTATTTTGACTACAACAACTATCACCACCTTTAATACCTTAAAAACAAATAAGAAAGTAAGAAACTATACTTTAAGATTAGTATATATGTCACTAGGATCAGCTTATTAAACTTCGTTCATTTTTAGAATTTCTAATACGGTTATTAAGAAGAAATGGTTAGTTCTGTTTTGAAGTGTTGCTGTCTCTGTTTTTTAAGTTAATGAGAATGCGTAATAGTGCCAAGTAATTTGCATATTAGGTAGCTATCTTGAAGAGAGAGTTCCTGGCTTTTCAAATCGCTTATTCTTTCTTGACTAGCGCTTTTAGCCAATTAGTTATAACTAGTTGAAAACTCTTACTTTTTTCTTTTGTCTTTTCTTTTGTCAAGCCACTGCAGTAAATTAACACCTATAAGTTTAACCAAAATAGCTTTTTTCTTTCACAGAAAGTAATGTAAACTACTATTAAGCTAGCCAACCTATTAAGCTAGTGGGTTTCTGCTAAGACTACATGTTCTGTCTTATACTTACTATGCCCCAACAGCAAGACGCAATAGGAACTGATTTATGAAGATGGAAGTAACCTTGCACTTTTTACTTATAGAAATTTCAAATTTCAAAGCTTTTAACGCGTGAACAATGGTACGCTTTGGCGTTATATCAGCTCCATTGCGTCTTCCTGTTGAAACTGGTCGTGTTAAGGGTAGCTGTCTGTCTTAATAGGGAAGGTCTATTCGTTTGCATATCTTCCAAATTGTGGTGCTACTAGGAGTGGTTCTATGGATGTCAAAGATACTGTTAAAACCTGTTGTGTTTCACTGTCAAAGGTTGATCATTCGACAAGAAAGAGTAGAAGTGAGCGGGATTACCAACGCAATCGCCTTTCACTTTTTTGCTACCCTTTCCAAGCTCAGACCCTTAGCTTGGTTGGGAAAGCTTGAGCTTGTGTTCTCCCCCCTTTTTTAATACTCTACAATTGTCCCATTTCCTCTACACCCTCCGTATTGCAATACGTAAGAAACTCTCATAACCTGTGCAAGCTTAAACTGAAGCTGCAACAAGATAATAGACCCACGATGTTACCACTTCTTCTTCTTCTCACACTCTTCGCTAGGTGCGCCGCTGCGTGCCCCACCGAGTACCCCAACTTCAGCAATAGCGTTCCCCGCGGAGGAGGTACGGGAATTCTCGGTCCATGGTCAGTATACTCACTGGCAATCACTTATATCTAATACCCCTAGGTTTGGCGACGACAAGAGCGGTCGCTGGCCGAAGAACCCCAACGACCACGGCAAGACAGACATTCCCTACTGCTACGAAAACAATATTGCTAAGGATGAGCTCGAAGGACTTATTGGGCAGGGCTGGGGAGCATGGCAGCGCTCTATTGGTCATTATGGCCCAGATAACGGCCATTCCCTGCTTTTTGCACGCCGTCTTGTTCCTGGCCAGAACTGGTACTGTTATCTAGAGAATGGCGATTGGAATCAGCTGTTTCCAGCCGATGCTGTCGTCATCAAGCGTGGCCCTCCAGGAGGATGGGCAGCGTCGTCTTCTCTGGGATACAATCCTACGGGTGAAGCTGGTCGTCACTACTTGAGCATCGGCGACGCGGAACAGGCTCCGAATAAAGATCGAGCCTGGGGTCAGTTGATGAGCAACCCTCAGTTATTTGAAAATGCTAACAAGTAGACAGTTGTGGCTCATGAGCTCGGTAAGATTCTATCACCTCGAAAATTGTACAGTAATCAACTAACAGTATTTATCTAGGCCACATTTTTGGTTTGATGCACGAGCAATCTCGTGGAGATCGTGACGAGTACGTTCAGTTTAACTGTGCCAACCTCATCGGTTATGACGAGGTTCTCAGGAAGGCTACTGCCGACGGTTTTACCCAAGATGAACTTTGTAACAACTTCAACGTCGCAAACCACTACAAATTCGATGCTACACAGTTCTATAAGTGGAAGAATGATGGCATGAAGTATAGCTCGGACTACGACTACGATTCAATCATGCATTACAGCTCATGGCAGAGCCACAACCCCGCCCTTACTAATTCAGATCCGAACAACCCTGACCGCTATCCAATGGTTCGCCTAACCGGCGGAAAGAACGGGCTGAAGTCCCTCCTACCGTTGCCAAGACCATATCCAGGGTGGTCGATCTCGAATATGGATAAAGATGCTATCAAAATGTTGTATCCGTGGGAGTGAGCAGTGTTCGAGAAGTGAAACGCTATTCCCTGGGGTACGAAAGCTACTACAGTGGCTGTTTTTGAGAAGCTCAATTGGTTTGCTTCCTATCTTGAGAAGTGGATGATTAGACATGGATCTAGAAGGGAAACATCAAACATGGGTCATCATGACAACTGGAAAGCTTAGATAGTTTGCGTCTAGAATAAGAATCCCGCTTTCAAGCTCCTCCAATACGCGGTACTAATTGTATTGCGGAACATACCTCCACCGTGCCTAAGTCATCTTGAAAAGTATAGTTATATCTGTGAGCGTACTGTTTGCCCAACTTTTGTAGCAGATGAATCATCTGTCAGGCGTCAAATCTTACATCTCGAAAAAAGATGTCGCAAACAAGTACAAGAATACCAGCTTAACGCTAATAAGATACCTCGGTTAATCCATATACCGAGTAAGGCTACTCGAGTAGGTCAGGGGCACATGCAGTCTCACTGCTACGCTAGTGATTGTTGTACTAGCAGAGCCTTCGTACAGACAAAGGCTACCCGACACCGCTTTCACAAACTAGTATTCACTCAAAGGTATAATTTACGCACATTACACAATTGAACTCGCCACATACCTTTGCTGCCTGACCCTGATCCCTGGCCCAAGTGTATATTTACCCCTTTTCTCCATCTACTAGACATTCTACAACATCATCAACCCCAAGCACCACTACCCAGCGAAGCTCGAATCAACTTCCGAATATGCACCCCCTCTTTCTGCTCCTCGCCCTTTTCGGGCTCGTCTTCGCGATCGATCAGGAGCAACCTGATTTGGACTACGCTGTCACTGCACCGGATACCTTCAACAACACCCAAGACCTTGACACTGGTGGTCAAGCCGGGTAAGATACTCTTAACCTTGACAGGATCTGCAGTTACTAACGCCTACAGATTTCCCATCAACCGGGAAAAGCGGTGGCCTCGTAGTGTAGCCTGGGAGGTCATTATCCCCTGGTGCTTCAAGGACGTCCAGTCTGAGCAAGCTATCGGTGCTGCTATCGATCGCGGTTGGGAGACCTGGACACGTACAATCGGCCAGGCTTCTCGTGAGAATCGCCACAACTTGCAGCTGAAGCATTAGATGCCTTTCAACACGAACTACTACCCGTACTGCTACGAGACGAACGGCCATTGGAACCGCCGAGTGCCAGCCGATGCTGTGGTTATATCGTTTGCCAATCACGGGCTAAATGCCCAGGGGCGATCTACACAGGGCTACGAGGTGGGAAACACGCCAGGTCGACACCAAATGATTCTTGCGCCATCCCAGAATCCTGACTGGACTGCGGCACATGAGCTTGGTCATATCTTTGGCCTTCTCCACGAGCATCAGCGCGCCGATCGAGATTACCACATCCATTACGAATGTAAGAACATGTACGGATACCAACAGGCACTTCAAAGGGCTATGACCGATGGTTACACTAGCGATCAGCTCTGCAATCAGGCTGGTTTTGCTCAGCTGTACGGTTGGATCGGCGCGGAGTTCATTCGGTTCAAGCCATTGGCTTCCGATATCTTTACCCCCTACGATATCAACTCCATCATGCATTATGATGGTCGGCATGCGGCTAATTCAGCCATCTCGCAGCAGGATCCTACAAATCCTACAAATCCCACGCTGTACCCCATGTTCACATTCAATGCACAGCGAACTCAGTCTCTTCCTTTGCCTCTCAAGGGTACTAGGCCTTATCCGCATTTTGATATTTCTGCCGGCGACAAAGCTACCATCTTGGCTATGTATCCTTTCTACCCTTTTTGAGGATAGTTATGGCTGCTGGAGCAGACGAATACGGCATTATTGTTTGAGGGGGGCGAAATGGGTGGCCTGGACAATGAGTTGATTGAGGAAGTTTCTCGAGACAGATTCGTTGAGAGCTCATCGGATCGTGCTGTCACGTCTTGCGAAATCTCAGATTTGATCTATATGGAAGTTCAGGTAATACAGTAATACAATTTTACATCTGCTACACGTGTGAACATGGCTGGGTTCAATTATGCTGACCAGCTTTTATCACCGCGCTTCCCTTAGCCGTATCATCAGATAACTGCTTCCTCTCCACATACTCCTTCGAAATCTCTGGATAATATGGGTTGTCCGTGTCCGGGCTGCCCAGAGACGATCTCAAACTCCACAACATTGA
This sequence comes from Alternaria gansuensis, assembly GCA_009289805.1. Classification (NCBI taxonomy): domain Eukaryota; kingdom Fungi; phylum Ascomycota; class Dothideomycetes; order Pleosporales; family Pleosporaceae; genus Alternaria; species Alternaria gansuensis. The sequence continues at coordinate 156,314 of WBOK01000147.1, read as the reverse complement.
TGAAACCGTCAACACGGGACACCAATCGGCATGCAAGATGTTTAGGCTTATATATCCATTCTCATGATCGATATTTGGGTGGTAGATCTTGTTGGTGAAGATGACTGTTGGTGGGGCGAACGGATAGTTTTCTAAAAACTGCAAGGTGAGGTTGAAGGTGCCGGATTCGTAGGGTGTTGATGCTGGTCCTTTGATTGATGCTTCCCACGAAAAGAGATTAGATAGTTCGATTAAATTAGCTGAACACCCTTCTGGCGGATGGTTGGTTATGTTTCGGAGTTCTTGTCTGAGGCAACTTTTGGTACGGACCAGATCTGTAGGTAAGATTGAGGACATCTTGCCGGTGTCAAGTTTACTGAGGCTGTTCCGGAGAAAAAAATACTCTTTTTACAAAAAGATGTGTACTTGGTGGTGTAAGGCCTAGAAATAGAATATCATGACGGGCGCGCTGCAGTTGCTAGTTTAGGCACCCCCCCCCCAGCAACCAAATCACAATTCCTTTCATCTCTCATAGCTAGTTAAGTTGTTGTCCTTCGGGTAAAAATTCACAGATATCTCAGTATTAAACTCTTAGTCTACTGATGTCATCATTACCCCTCTTTCACCTAGCCATCATCATGTGTTGCTCTACACCATGAACCCGGCAGTATCATACTATTGAATTCATCAGATCAGTCCGCAAATTTTGGGATCGACGGAAACTTGCTTCTCGAGCACCGGGACAGGATATAGCAGCAGACGCGCGTATTCTGGACATTCCCAGGATCTGGTCGGAGCCGGGAGAGACAGGATCATTTGCCTTTGTGATGGTCAAGTGCCGGTTTTTTTAAGACTGATCAAAATGGACGGGAGTAGCTTCCCGAAAGCCAACATAACAATTACGTGGATATGTTTCTAGAGTCCGCTCAAAGAAGTGCCGCCCTATTTATTACAAGAACCGCAATCTCTCACGAGAAAATAAAATAGGCGATCTGGTATTTAAGAAGGAATGTGGACATGGCCTTTTAACGAATTTGAGGTTGGAAAAGACTTGTGGCACGATGTGCAAAAACTAGGGCACTACCAAAACGTTCTTCTCCACACGTCTTTTCTTTCTCAATTCTGTAGTTTGATGACCACATTCCCAGATCCAGTTTTGGGGAGATCAGCCGACTCGCATGGGTGTGACTTTGACTGCTCTGTGGATGACGAAAAAGAACACAACGGCAGCGACATAATGGTTGCAGGTGGCATTTTTAAAAGGCCTTGATACAGGAGCATACATACTTCGTGACTTGCTTTCCCACGGTTTATCTTTCCATGAAAGATAAAGGCGGTGAATTGGAACTCCAATCTCTCGCATTAGCGATGGTAAGGAACTTCGTCGCCCAGAGAAGGCAGAAATATAAAAGCTCGTTGCTGTCTTTTTGGATCGTCCGAGGAGAACAGGAGACGACCGTGATGCTGTTCTGAGCTAACGAAACCATGAGAAGATCTAGATTGTCTTTAGACAATTTTTTTATGCTGAAGCTTCATGCCATCATTAGGATTTCTTGTTCCTAGTCGCCTAGAGAATAAAAGGTCGATCGGTTGTGCCTTTGATCATCTGGGGTTGGCCAAATCGATGAAGAAAGGGTGAAGCAGGTTAAGGGCTTCATATAGATGATGGGTCGGGAAGATGCAAGTGATGAGACATCCAGGAAACGGACAACGAAGAAGCATCAAAACACGAAAGAATATGCCACTGGTCATAAAAACTGTACAATTGTAGGAAGCCTGATTCAGTCGTTTTAGGGAACGCGATAGCGGAAGAAGGTGCTATAGGAAGAATGACGCATCAAGTGTTTGTGTTCCAGGCACGCTTCTAGGAAACTGGAGCCTCCTATTACTAGTGATTAGCAATGCATTATTTAGAAGTTCAGTATTTGCTTACCGCTTTAAGGACTTCGAAAGCATTCTCCGTGTTCAACACGACTGGCTGTGGCTTCACACCATCGGCCCACTTTCTCTCCCACTCAACAGCGCCTTGCGTGCCAGTCATGCCATTCACGCCATTTACAGGCCCGCCATCCTGAGTATGCGACGATACATGATCATGTGCGTGCCCAGCACCATCATCATGACCATTTGCAGGCGCTCCAGAATCCATCTTGCTTCGGTCATGACTGCTCTCCGAAGATGTCTGATTGCTTTGGAAATATCCCGATCTACCACCTGTCAACTTGTGCAATTTGTCACCTACGCGCGTGCCAAGCTTAGCTGGCTCCTCACCCTCATTGAACCTGCGTAGGATGATGTAGCCCACGAAGCCCCAGATGAAGATGAAGGTGGCTGAACAGCTTGCGATGATAAGGGTAGGGACGACGAAGAGGAGCGCGAAGCCGACCAGGAAGAAAGTGATGGAGATTGAGACAAGTAGGCCGAGGAAGAGGCAGGTTGATAGGGAAACGAGGAGGGTTGTTGTTGCGAATGCGAGGAAGAGGACAAGCGGAAGACCAGTCAATGCAGTCTGGGTGGTCAGAAAGGCCTATAGACGGATGTTAGTAGCTTCACCAAAAATGAATTACAAGAACATACAGCTGCTTTCGGATTCTGGTGAGCGTATTCTCTGGCCCTTTCAAGCATATGCTCGCGCTGCTTGGGCGGCAGAACCTGGTTGGTGGTGGTCTCGATCTGATCGCCCACTCTTTTCGTAGTATAATGGATCTTGTTCCCAAGACTGTCGACCATATCGCCAGCAGTCTGAAGGACGGTGGGCATGGTGAAGCGTGGGGGGAAAAGTACGATTGGAAGCAAGTTCAGTGAAACAACCGATGGTGATGATGATGCGGGGTGGAATACGAAGAGTGGTGAAGAAGATTGAATTGTTTACTGACTCCGGGCAGCTGCATTGACTAAATACAATAAATTGGATAGAGGAAAGATCCGTGTGTGCCTGTGCCGTGGTCGCACTTGACATGCGGAGTGCGGAAGCCTGGAACGCGTCCGTCGCGTGGACGTCATCACGCTTGCACTAAGACCAACGCTAGCACTTACCCCTGCTCCCTGTCGCTCGGCTATGTCTGCTAGCTCACCGCCCGAAAGTTCTGCCAATTCGCGATTGAACTTTTGAACCTTTTGACATTTCGCGACCAATGCTACCATATCGCAACCGCAACACCGACATGAGTGAAAAGAAGAGAAAGAGGCAGGAGCAGAATGGCGAGCGACTAAAGAAGAAGACGGCGGTTGCGCCGCAGGGAAATGTACGCATCCAGATGGTAGAGAATAAAGAAACTCTGGGTCCGCTTCTAGGTATGATAGCAATTCTGGAGACTGTCGCATGACTTCCAAACCTGTTTTAATAGTGCAAGGATTTGGGATTTTTCTGGAAGTCTTTTCTAACCCATTCAAGCTGTCACTCCCGGTCTCACCATCCCATCGAAGCTATCCTTCAAGCCATACAAGCGCACCAAGATCCTACCACAAGGCACAAGCAGCGAATTACTATTCCAGTCCTCCGACCATCCTCGTCTAGACTATACCGCGCAAGAAGAACTCGATGGCAGCGCCGAGGGCCAGCTACAAGACTACATCGGCGTATTCGATCCTGCGACTAGCAAGCTACAAATCGTCCCGGTCAAGAGAGTCGTTGTACGAAGCACACTGCGAAGCGAGGCGCAGGAAATGCGGGAAGAGCAAGAGAAGTTGGACGCGGCCATGAACACCGTTACAGAAAGGAGAGCCGCGCTCGCTGCAGAGTTCGGATCCAAGAAGTCGAGAAAGGCGCTGGAAGACCGGACGCTCAACGCCATCAAGACCGGAACTGGAGCGGAAGCCGCAGCAAGAAGTGATGCAGTTGGCGAGAACGTTCTGCAGCAAATGTCCTCCGCTACAGCTGTTATGCCAAACAAGGACGATCTCGCAGCAGCCGTGGACAGCTCCAAACCTCGACCGGCACCCAACCTTGCAGCTGAATACCCAGCCGATGTTTACCCCACAGATGTCGTAGTTGGAAGCGAGTTGATGACTATGCTGGACGTCAAGGATTGGGTACAAGCCTCATCAGCCGGTCAGGGTGTCAGCGTCACCAGCAAATACGTCGCGAAGCGCATCGTCAAGCTTGCTCAGAACAAGCAGATACAGAAGTTGAAGGTCCTAAGATTCATACTGCTTTGCATCAACTTCAACTCTTCGCTGTTTGGAGGAGGCGGGCCACGCCCGAAGAAAATACCTTTCAAAGGAAAGCTGGAGGCAGCGATGGGCGAGGCTACGCCTGCAGGTCAAATCATGGCCATCAGGAGAAAATTCGCTACTGAGGGGTGAGTTATGGATGAATTGAGTTCTTTTGACTATAAACTGACCTGCGCAGCAATTCTGAGATGCCTCGTTGGAACATCGATAACCTCATGACACACATTGCGGCGGCAGCACTTATTGTCGATGACTTCGAAGTCGACGTGAACGACCTTCGAGATGACCTCAAGCTCGAGAACAAGGAGTAAGTTGATGAGCAAACTACTCAACCGAGCTTATGCTAATGCTGTGCAGAATCAAGCAATACTTTGCTGAACTCGGATGCAAGCTCACAGCACCCACACAAGCCGACCTCACACGTTTGAAGCTCACGAGGGCTGAAAGCGCCAACCACTTCATCGCCAAACTCAAGCTACCATTGTCATTCCCCAAGGTAGGCGGAGCACGAGCTAAGAGACGCGCTTAGCCATGACGTGCATGTATTTCCAGCCTAGATCCAGGAAGGCTGCTAAAGTCTTTAATATTCTACGCTCTACGTCAACTAGCTAGTATAATATAATCTACTTTAAGCCAACGCTCACCCCACCAAAACAACACCACCACTTCAACACCTGATAACTCCACGAATATAGATCTAATCCAGGAAGCATTGAATTGAATTAAACTTATACGCACTAGGCGCAACTTGTTTTATTCTTAATGTAAGGACATAGCCTCTACATACGTACTACTACGTATCTTAGAGTTAGTTCCACATACTTCGAAGTATGTAGCTAGAGATAGAGGCCTGCCTTACTACTTAGCAAGCACTAGTACTAGCTAGGCATAGCACTAGGCTTAGCGCCTACTAAGCTAGCACTAGCTCTTCTTTCTCTACTATATAGTTGTTTGTATACTTGGCCTCTTCTAAGTCTACATCTACTATTCCCTACTTTAAGATAAGCTATTTTTTAACTATTTGCTCTGCTATATACAGAGAGGTGACAAAAAAAAGATGTCAAAAAAGTTGTTGTTTTTAAAGCTTTATATTTCTATACCCAGAAAGGCTATACCTATGAAAGTTAGTGATTTGAAGAGCCAAGAACTTCTTCTTTAGGATAGGCGGCTTAGTAAGCTGCTTAGTTAGCACGGTTGCGTCTGCAATCTCCCCCAAAATATGAGGGAGAAAAAAGTAAAAGTATATTTTAGTCTAACTTTTTTTGAAACGTGTAAAAACTGCAATAAAATATGTATATTAAATAACAAAATTATTCTTTCTAGTGTGTTAGTTCTAAGGTAATTACATGTATAACAATTAAGTTATTATAAAAAGCTTATTAACATGTTTTTTCCTAATATTAAATTAGAATAGCTTACTAATACTTAGTGCGCTAAGTAAATAATTCTATAGTAGTTATATAATACTTTAGTTATAAAAAACTATAATTATACAATACTTTTAGTTAAGATATATGTACTTATACTATTAGCTAATTATTATGTTAAATTCTATATGATTTTAGTAATTTAACAATAGTTAATACAAACTTAGATTAATATTAAACTTAATGTAAGGAAATATTCTCTAGTTTTATAAGTTCTTCCCAAGTATATTAATAATTACTATACCTTTTTCTTCAAGTTTAAACACAACTTTTACTTATAAGTATAAATATAATAGATGTTTCTTTTAAAGGCTTATAGTAGTTTTTCTAAAAAGAAATAAATATTATTTTATTTTATAAGCTATTAACTATATTTTATAGACGTTTACGAAGAGATTTTTTAAGTATTTTTTTAATCTCTTTAAAATTCTCCATAAGACAGCTTAATCTAGGCTTTAGAGCAAATTGAAATCAATTTTTTATATTTTATTTTATATAAAGCGTTAATTGCAGTTTTTTTTGGCATTTTTAGCATAATACTGTAATAAGAAATAGGCTAATTTTATTAATAAAAGAAATTAGCCTAGTTATCAAGATAACAGTAACTATAGGCTATAAGTACTATATTATAAAGAAATTAAGTCAAAATAATTAAGACTAGCTTATATACTATAAAATCACTAAGCTATAGCATAATTAGCGCTTACTTATGTAACGCTTAAATTTTTTACCCTTTATTTAGACTCTAAGTATATAAGATATAAACTATTAAAATCAAATTACATTATGCTTACGTAAGCATATTTGATATATCACTTAAGTAAGGATTTTTACACGTTTTAAAAAAAGTTTTTAGCTTCAGCCTTTTAAGACAACCTTTTAATATAACTACACATTTTATAGACACCTTTTTAGTAAAAAAAGATTTACTACTAACAATAGTTATCTAGGCTTATGCCCCCTTATTTAGCATTGCTAGCACGCAATTAGTATGTTGCATATTTAGACAAAAATAAAGATACGCAATATTTCTCTTACTAACCCTCTTAACTAATAACTATTTACTGCTAACTATTTACTGCTAACTACAACTTCTATTATCCTGTTGCTATCTTAGTAGTGTTGTAGTTACGGTGTTTAGTGCCTATTCTTAGATATAAATAAACAACAACAGCATTACTATCTATATATAGCTTCTTTATTTTTAAAGGTAACTTACAAAATCCTTTTACTTATTAGTTTATTTTAGCTACTTAATAGCTATTTTAATACAATTTTACTTCTTACAAAGCTACTTTTAAGTTTTTTTACTAAAGTTATATTTACGTAGAAGAAGATTACTAAAGTAATATACTTTTACTCTACTTAAACTATTAACATGTGCAGTATATATAGAGTACTAGCTAAACTAGCTTTTTATAGTTCTTATTATAACTTTAACATTTATCACACTAAACGTATTAAAAATGTCTTAACTATAGTTGTATTCTAACTTTTATACTAACTTAACTACTATAAAGACTATTACTACTAGCTTTTTTTTAACTAATAAAGGTAGCTGCTTGATAATAATAAATTTTGTAATTTACTACTATAGCTTCTAGTATAGTAACTTAGTAAAGTCTAACTTTACTTAATATAAGCTATTAGTCTTTGTGTTAAAAGCAAAGAAAAATAGTCTAAGTATTATATTATTTATATGCAAGTTGTTTATATATAGTACTATATAGTATAAGAAATCCTAAAGGTAAGAAGTAGTAGGCAAAAAGCTTTTATAAAGAAGTATTGCAGGCTCCTGCTGCAGTAACATATATATTCTTACCCTTATCTTCTATCTCTATCGCAATCTTGTTGCTAGCTATAGGCTAGCAATTACTGTTAAACACGTTTTAATTAGTGTTGATTTTTAGTATTTTTAGCAAATTTTTTACCCCTAATTTTTGCTTAGTAGTCTAAGCTTTTCTACTTTAAGCGCTTAGCGCGTAGACCTTATCTACCTACTATCTTTTTTTTTGACTTTTGCGACTAATTAGTAGAGGGTAGCTGCTTTTCACTTTTTTTAGAAACCCCATTTTGACTACAACAACAACTACTACCTTTAACACCTTAAAAATAGAAAAAAGTGTTATTAAAATATACTTTTATATTATTTTTCTTTATACTTTAGGGGAGATTGCAGGCGCAACTATGCTGATTAAGCAGCTCACTAAGCGATCTATCTTAAAGAAGAAGTTCTTGGCTCTCCAAATCACCAACTCTTTTAGGTATAGCCTTTCTAATTATAGAAATATAAAGCTTTGAAAATATTAACTTCTATAACATTTTTTTTGTCACCCCTCTATAGTAATAAAGACAAGCTCTTTACCTTAAACTTTTAGACAGTATTACTTGTCGCAATTAGAACAAAACAGAATGCTACCTACAGCTTACTATCTATTAATAAATAGACAAACTAAACTAATAAATTACATTATAAAAGCTTATCGTTGAACATATATTAACGAATAGTAGAATAATTAGGTTTTATTGCTATCTACAGCACAAATAGCATACAACAACAAGCTTTTAGAATTTTTAGAATAGACTTTATTCTACGTAAACTGAAAAAGACACTTAAATTATTTTACACGTATATTTCTAAGTTGAAAAACAGAAGCAGCGATTACTAGAGCAAATAAGTTAAAAACAGTATACAAGTTACTTAAGATAAAACTTAAAAAGGCACAACGCTAAAGCAATTTATATATTAACTAGAAATAGAAAATAGCACTTTAGCTAAAGAAAGGGGATATAGAATATTTGCTTATAAAGAATTTCTATACCAAACAATCTAACAAAGGACTTAATAATATCAAAGTTAGACTATTTTTAATTCTAGACTAAAAGTGTAAGGCAGACTTCACGCACAGAAGGAAGGCTAGTTGAAAGATAGCTTCTATTCGGAGTAGAGAATAGCAGACACAGACCTAGAAGAGGCTGAGTATGCAAGCAGCTATATAGTAGAGAAAGAAGAGCTAGTGCTAGCTTAGTAGGTGCCAAGCCTAGTGCTACGCCCAGCTAGTACTAGTGCTTGCTAAGTAGTAAGGCAGGCCTCTTAAAAAAAAAAAAAAAAAAAAAAAAAAAAAAAAAAAAAAAAAAAAAAAAAAAAAAAAAAAAAAAAAAAAAACTTTATGCAAACTACTAAATTTAATAGTTTTTTTAATTTAAGTATAATTTGTATTAAACTGCACGTGTTTACACAGTTTCCTATATAAAAAAGCGCACCTCTAAGCTGTTTTATGCTACTTTAACCCTAAAGCGTGAAATTTAAGACAAATAGTGTTCTTACACTACATAGAAGAAGTTATCCTTTAGTTACTAACTTTAAGGAGGTTTGCTATTATAAGTATAACTTATATACTTAGTAAATAACTAACTGCAGCATTTGTTAATAATTGCAGTAAAGCAGGCATTAACAGCATAAAGTTTAGTAGTTTAGGCGTTTTTTTAGTAGCCTTTACTATTGCGTATATAGGCTTTTTAAGCTTTTACACTAATTTCTTATTAATACTAGAGTATTTATTTTGTCTATTGCCTGCGTCTTTAGGGAGAGGGGTCTAATTAAAGGTTATAGTAAGATTTAAGAAAGTATGCTTGTTTAAATATATTTAGTAAAAAAGTTTAGTACTATAATAATTAAAGTAGTCTTAAGCATTAAGCTAACTAGGATTTAAAAAATTAGTTTATTTAATTTTATACGCCTAGCGTCCTTTAATCTTACTTATTTTCAAAAAGGCAACATTAATAAATTTATTTATAAGCTATTCTGTGCAAGCGTTACTATTACTGTTTTTAACCTCTACTAGCACTAGTTAAGCTAGTACTTAATTAAGTAGGCCTTTAGTAGCCGCTAGCTGTAAATGTTAAAAATAGAATACTAGAAATATGCTATTATAAATTATTTCTTTAGGCAAGTCTAGTTTGTAAGCGCGTTTCTTATAAATAACTCTTATTACTAAGTAAAGGCTAGCCTAGCAGTCTATAAGCTTTTTTAATTACTATAAAGTACTTTAGTTTATTTTAAAAGATAAACTTGATTCTTAACATTATAAAGTAGTATAGTATAATATGTTATATTAGCTTAAGTTACTGTGAAGATCGTCCGTAGATGATCTGTGTTGGTTCTCTTAGAATGAGTGAGTGCGATGGACGAGGGGTTTGTACTAGCACGATTGGTAGATCGATGTAATAGCATAGGGGTGTGTTAGCACGTTTGGTAGAACGATGTAAATAACACAGAGGGGTTAAGAATTAGGTAATTCTTAAATTGCACTTAAAGTTAAACACACTAAGCTATAAAAGCTTAATGCCTACTACTATATACTAATAAGTGTATGCTTTGCTTAGTATGCTTAGTTATACTAAGAGCACTAAGCACTAAGCAGCCGTGTAGTATAATTAGTGTTACTTAGTTGTACTAAGAGCACTAAGCACTAAGTAGCTCTATAGTATAATTAGTGTTGCTTAGTTATACTAAGAGCACTAAGCACTAAGCAATTACGTAACTGCTAGCTGCTTATTAAGCTATTATCTAGAAATGCTAACGTCTTTGTAAAGACTTCTTTACAAGTCTTAGTTCTAGGTCTTAACACTATCTTCTCTTTTTCTAGTAAGTTATTCTTAAGTTACATAATAATAGCAAAGTCTTAGCTTATAATAAAGCTGTCTTTTTATTATAAGTAGTATTAGCTGCCTTATTCTTATTTTTACTATGCCTAAGTAGAAACTTCTTACTAGTACTAATTGCTGTTACTATCTTTACAATTTTATTAATTTTTTTAAAAAAGCTATAGTTTAAAAATACTTTACTTATATATATAATAAGCGCGTGTGCAAAGTATATATTTATTTAAAAAAAAGTATAGTAAGTGTTTACATTAAGGCTAATAATATAATATCTAAGTAATAAAGTTAGAGTTTAAGCATTTAGCTATAAAAAAAAAGCTATACATACGCATAAAAGAAAGTTATAATACAAAAAATACTATAGTAAAAATATATAAAAAGGTGTTAAAAGAGTTACGCGTACAGCGCACTTATAAAAAGTAGCTTTATTTATAAATAGATTTGTTAGGCTATTACGTAGAAGATACAATAGTAGTTAAGTCTTATAAAATTAAAGAGTTAGAGCGTAAAGAGGCTAAAGAAACTATAAAGTTTTTTAGTGTCTTTAAAAGTTTAGCTTTAAACCATTTACCTAGCACTTAAAATGCTTTTAAGAGCTTACTACTTAATTATTAAAAAGCTTCTAATTTTAGTAGTATTTTATAAAGTGTAGACAGCAGTTTATAAAGTTTATATCTAGTTCTTATATGTTGTTACTATTTAGGTACTTTAACTATTTAACTAGATATTTCTTGCTATTACTATTATCTTAGTATACAAAAATTTTCTTAACTTCAAATTTGTTTTCTTTTTTTATCTTGTAATACAAGGTTTTCTAAAGTAACATCTCTAGATCTGCTAGTTCTAACATATTAATATAGAATCTTAAGTAGATTTTTGTATCTAGTAGAAGGTTAAGTGTATACCTAACTAGTCTCTTTTAGTTTAAAATTAAAAATAGTCTAACTTTAATATTGTTAAGTTTTTTATTTAGTTATTTAGTGCAAAGATTCTTTATAAGCAAATATACTTTATCTTTCTTTTTTAGCTAAAGTGCTATTTTTTGTTTTTAGTTAATATATAAAATGCTTTAGCATTAAGCTTTCTTAAGTGTTATTTTAAGTAACTTATGTACTATTTTTAGCTTATTAGCTATTGCAATAGCTACTTCTATTTTCTAGCTTAGAAATATACGTGTAAAGAAATTTAAGTATCTTTTATAGTTTATATAAAATAGTATTTGTCTTATAAACTCTAATAACTTGTTATTGTATACTATTTGTGCTATAAGTAGTAATAATACCTAGTTGTTTTACTATTAGTTAACATATATTCTAAAATAAGCTTTTATTATATAATTTATTTATTCTATTTGTCTATTTGTTTGCAAGTAATAAGCTATTAATAGCTTTTATTTTATTCTAATTGCAGCTAATAGCGTTATCTAAAAGTTAGAAGTAAAGAGCTTGTCTCTATTACTAATAATTAACTTTAGTATACTGTAGTGCCTAATAATTTAGTTGTTAATAATGTATGCTAGCTGTACTACTATAAAGTTTTTTTTAAAAGCAATATACTCTGCTTATTTTATAAATTAATTAACTACTACAAGAATTGCGTTGTAAGATACTTTAGTAATAAAGTTTTTTAAGACTAGTAGGCCTATAACAAAGTTTATAAAAATATCTAACTATAGTGCGTTAAGTAGCTCTATTACTTGTATTTTTTTATAAAGTGCGTAGGTACTGTGCTTGTTCTTCTAACAGTCTACGCATTTAGCAATAAAAAAGGTAACTTTATTTTTTATTCCTAAAAACTTATAATTCATTTTAATAAGTTTTATTGTTTGTGTAATACTAAAATAACTATATATAAAGTTATTATAGTGTTGTTTAATAATTACTTCCTGCAATTCTTCTAGTACGTTAAGTGTAATTTATAAGACTACATTTAGTATTCATACTAGTTCTAATAATTTATTTTTATTAATCTTAAGTATTATAGTATTAATAATTTCCTTTGTTCCTGCAATATTATATTATTAGCTAAGAGTATCTACTTTACTATTGTCCTTTTTAAGTGTGTATATAATTTTAAACTTATATTATCTAAGTAGCTTTAACTATTTTACTTATTATTAGTTAAGTACCTCAGTAGTTATAAAGTTAACTAAGTTCTTATAATTTGTAAATATTATAAGTTCTAAGTAGTTTTCTACGTATACTCTCTAATGCTATAAGCATATAATAATAGCTAGCAGCTCTTTATTATAAACGTTATATTATTTTTCTAGTCTAGAGAATTTCTATAAATAGTATACAATTAAGTGCTATTTGCTTTTATATAATTAACTAGCAAAGCCTTTAAATGCTAAGTCTAATACGTTTATCTTAAAGCGCAATAGTTGTCTTGCTTAGAATATTTAAAAGTATACTAGTTTTATACTTGCTTTTTTTAAGCATTTAAAAGGCGTTTTTTACTTTTTTATTTTACTTAAAAAGTATCTCTTTCTTTATAAGTCTTGTTAATAAAATAGCAATCTTAAAGTAGTCCTTAATAAACTATTAGTTAAAGTTTAGAAATTCTAAGAGTGATTATATTTTCTTAACTATTATTAAGTATAGCTATTTCTTAACTACTTATATTTTTCTTTTACTTATTTATACTCCCTGTGCTCCTACTATGTATTTAAGAAAAGTAACTTTATTTTTATAAAACTTGTATTTCTTTAGTTTAAGCTAAAAATTAAACTAGTTTAGGCACCTTAGTACTATATAAATATATTTTATATAATTCTTTAAGTTCTTAAAGTAAATAAAGATGTTGTTTAAGTATACTATAACAAAGATGTTTAAATATAATCTTAATATATTATTAATAAGTTTTTAAAATATTGCTAAGGCGTTTGTAAGCCTAAATAGTATAATAGTATATTTATAGTGTTTATATTATATTTAGAACACTGTTTTCTATTTTTTACTTTTCTTTATTTTAATAAAGTAGTATTTATTTTAGAGGTCTAATGCTATAAAGACTTTAGCATAAGATAATTAATTCTAAAGCTCTATAATATTTAGTAATAAGTATTAATTCTTTACTATAATATTGTTAAGTTTCTAGTAGTTAACGTATATCTTTAGTAGTCTTTTCTTCTTTAGTATAAAAAGTATAGAGAATCCTACTAGCAATATTAAAAGTCTAATATATTCTTTCTTTAGATCTTAATCTAGCTTAGTTCTTAGTTCTTTAAGTTCTATCTTTAATAATTAATAAATTAGCCTAAAGGGTAGAGTCTTTTCTTCTTTTAGAACAATTTTATAGTTCTAGAGTTAGTGTCTTAGTAAGGCTTTGCTATTTACTACTTTTGTAAAAAGATGCTAAAATTTTATATATTTTTTTAGAATATCTAGAGTTACGCGCCTTTTTAAAACTCTAACTTTGTAACTTAAGAGTACTTTACTAGTGTCTGTTAAGTTAAACCTTTGTATTGTAAGGCTGTTCTTAATTAAAGTCTACTATCCTTTAGCAATATTATTTATCTTTCTTTTATCTACTATTATAGTTGTTAGATATATAGGCTAGCTTATAGTTGCGTCTAATCTACAGCACTTAAATAAGAACTTCTTTAACTTTTAGTTAATCTATAAGTTGTATTCTTATAACTAAAGAATTTCTAATATAATATTGTAAGTAGCTAATTTAAAAACGTCTAAGTTTAATTCTTTTTTATATTTCTAAATGCTAAGCGTTACCTTGTTAACCTTGTGTGTAATAGTTGTCTTGCTTAGCATAGGCTAACTGTTTGCTACATATAGTAGATAAAGTTCTTATTTTTTTAATATTTATAGGCCTACTACTTGCACCACTTAAAGAGAAACAAAGTTAGCCTAGAAGCTAGAATTTACTAATACTATTATTTAATGTCTGTTAAGCTTTACTAGTAGCTTAAAAAAACTTAAGAAGTTAATTGCGTTTATTGCTCTAGTAGTTCTAGGTATTTAGAGCGTCTATCTAAAAAAGACTGTGTGCTAAATCTATAGAACTTCTTAGCAACTATATATAGTTTATATTTAATATTAAGGCATATATGTTATAAGGGCTAGTTGCACTTTTATATATAAGTTCTATTTTTATAATCCTTCTACTGCGTTATATGCATTAATAAAGTTTTTTCTAGATTATTATGTTTATAAAAGTATAAGCTATGTTGTTTATTTTATAAGTGTACTGCGCATTTATTATTAAAGTAGTTATACTATAAGTATTAGCATTAAGGCATTTTTTTTAGTTATTTAGAAAATTATTTTAATTTGTACTTATTTAAATAGTGTATTCTACAGCTGTTATATATATATACTGTCTAGAAGTACTTTGTGTGTTCTAGATTGCGCAGGTCTATTTAATAATATATATTAGTAGCGCAGCTATTACTCTAAGTCTTGCGCTTTTAGCGTGTTACCTAAAGTTTTTTGTAAATCTCTTTTTTTTTGTTTAAGAGTTGCTGCGTTAGTTTACTCTAAAATGCCTTAGCATTTTAAGTTTATTTTTATATAAAGTTATTGTGTAAAGCTTTCTTAATAGTTGCTACAAAAACAATTTTTTTCTTTTATAGTTCTTCTAGTAAGTTAATATACTAGTAGTATTTAATTAATATTTCTTTATAGAGTCTTTTAAAGATATCTTTAAGTTATTTAAGCTACTTTAGTAGAACGTTAATCTTCTTAGCTAGGTTATTTAAGTATTAAGTTTCTAAGAGTAGTAGTACTTATATATTAATGTTTTGCTTGTCTAGCGTAATAGGGTATTTTTATATAGCTAGTAGTAAATTTTCTTAGTCTTAAGCTGTTAGTGCTTCTTTTGCTACTAGTGTAAAGGGCTAGTAGGTTTCTTAGAACTTAGCTATTTTTTTATACTTAGTTTAGTTAGCTAAAGTTGCTTTTATTCCTTTATTAAGCATTATTTTAGAAACGTTGTCGTCTAAGGCTTCCTCTAAAGTAATTATAAGGAGGTTATCTAGACTATTAATATTTGCCTAGTGCTTTCTTTAAACTGTAAAAGTAGGTCTAGTAATAACATTTTTTTGTTTTAAATTATTATTAAGTACTGTATAGTAAAGAACATTTAACTATTACGTTACTTTACTTTAGCTCTAGTAGTTCTACTCTATATAACCTTCTCTACTACATATATAGTAAGTAATCCTTTTCCTGCTATTCTTATTATATTAAAGTTTATTTCTTCTTAAGCTCTTATTAAGATTATTAAAGTATATAGGCTTGTAGCTATTAGTTACATAGTGTTTTAGGGTCCTAAGAGTATAGCTTTACTATTAACTTTAGTTAAAGTACAGGCGTTAATAAGTTTAATATAGTTAAGTGTCTATATTTTTAAGTATATAATTTTCCTATAAGAATAGTTATTTTTTTAGCTTAAGCTTATGAAAGTTATTATTTACTTAAATAGCTTTAACTATAAGTTTGTTAAGCATACTAAAAGTAGCTTTGCTTTACATAAGTTTTATATATACAGCTAGTTTAAGACTTTATTAGTATATCTATATTAAAGCATTATTATTCTATTTAATAACTATTTAGTACTATTGGAATTCAATTATATAGTTAGCTATAGAGCAGGTTTATTATAACTTTTAAATTTTTTGTTCTACTACTACAGATTCTTTAAAGTGTAAAAATATTTTTCTTATTTTTATTTTAAAGTTGTTTTATTTTTTAATAAGTTCTTTATTAATATTGTTATTAATAGTGTTGTCTATGTATTAGCGCAAAATAGAGTTAGCTTATTTTTTAGCAGCTTTTTATAAGAATGTAAAGGCTTATATAACTATATTATTATTGTTAATTTTAGTCTCTTTAATATAGAAGTATTTATTAACTTAGAGTAGCTATGCCTTAAGCTTATTATAGTTACTATAGTAGGTTTTAGGCTTGTTAGCACGCGTAATTGTTCCTATAGTTTAGGAATTAGTAAAAGTGTTTATAGTAGTATTACTTATTTTAAGAGTGTTTAAAGTGTAAAGGTTATTTATAAATAATCTGTGTTAGTTCTCTTAGAATAAGTAAGTGCAATAGACAAGAAGTTTATACTAGCATAATTAGTAAAATAATGTAATAGCACAGGGGTGTATTAGCACGTTTAGTAGAACAATATAAATAACACAAAGAAGTTAAAAATTAGATAATTTTTAAATTGCACTTAACGTTAAATATACTAAGCTATAAGGGCTTAATACTTACTACTATATACTAACAAGTGTATGCTCTGCTTAGTATGCTTAGTCGTGCTAAAAGCACTAAGCACTAAGCAGCCCTACAGTGTGATTAGTGTTGCTTAGTTGTGCTAAGAGCACTAAGCACTAAGCAATCACGTGACTGCTAGCTGCTCGTCGGGCTATTGTCTGGAAATGCTGACGTCTTCGTGAAGACTTCTCCACGAGTCTTAGTTCTAGGTCTTAACAGTTACTTACTCTTACTAGGCTTATTAGAGCTACTCTATTAGATGCGTAACTAATTCTATATATAAATTTTTTTTTTTTTTTGCCTAGATAGCCTAGTCGCAGGCTAGACGTAGTAAATTAGTATTTATGTTCTTATAAAAGTAAATTTTACTATAAAGGTAATACTTTAAGATAGCGAAGAATAAAGTTATGCCTATGCTAAAGTTAATAGAATTATTAACTTAAAATTTGTAATATATAGCTATAAAGCCTAGTTGTCCTACGCGTATTTAATATATTAGCGTAAATATATTTCTAGTAACTAATTTGCCTATTGTATTTATCTGTTTGTCTCAAGGTAGTAGGCTATAGATAGAATATACTTAATACTTAGCTGCTAGCAAGTATTCTTCTACAATAGAGCAATAAAATTAGTACTACAATTAAATATAATACTAATAAGTAAGCTATAATACTTAAACACGTTTATGAAATATTTAAAAGCTTCTACTATAGTACGTTTATAAGTTAAGTAAAAATAGCGTCTCTTAGTAAAGTAGTTTATAATTACTAAGATATTATAAAACTCCCTACTATTTATTCTAAAAGAGAAAAAATCTTATTTAAAATCTATAGTAAGATCTAACTATTGTTAGTACAAAAGAGGCAGCAGTCGCAAATCGCTATATCTGCTATTCTATACTAACTTTATCTATTAATATATACTATAAGCGTTTTAGTATTTTGTGATAGGCTAACTTATTTTAGGCTAGTAGTAACAATTATATATTAAATAAAAAGTAGATTGAGGTCCTTTGTAATCTGCAATTTTATAGTTATAACAGAAGTTAAAAATCTAGCGCTAAAGTTGTACATCTACAAGAATATAAAGTCTAGTTTTATTAATAAATAAGTAAGAACTTAATCTTATTTTTATAAAAGTAATATTTATAGCACTAAAATAGTATTTATGCTTATAAAACTATTTGAATAGCCTAGTTTTGTAAAAGTTAATTACTAAGAAAGCCTTTTTAGCTGTCTTATTATTAGCGAAAGCTTTATCTAGTAGCTCTTCTGTAGGTTAAGGGTCTTGTTTATAAGCAGGCAAAGTTAGATTAGCGTTACCTTCTAGTAAAGGTAATTCCTTAAAGTTAGCGTTGTTGTTGTTATAAGCAAACGCAGTTCTTAGTATATATTATTATTCTAGTGTAATAGAGTCTGTATTTTTGCTAGCTAAAGTAAAAGCTTATAAGGCTGTTGCAATAGCAGGTTTTTGTAAGGGGTGGCTTTAGGCAATAGTACTTGCATCACACTACAGAAGATAGTAAGAGATAGCTCTAAAATAATAACGTGTGTATATTTTAAGCAATAATACCTGCAGGTCTCCTCGCAGGTAAGAAGCAGATTATAAGCACAATTGCTTATAAAGAAGCTAATAATAAGTAAACTTAGCAGAACTAGCTATTACACAACTATCCGTAACAGAACCTCCCTCTCTAAGCTGACGTCCTAGCAGCCCTTTAATCCAAAACCTTAATTTATATATGTAGGCGGCATAGAAGCGTATTCCTTGTACAACTTAAGTGCGCTTAAGACGCGTGTTACTTATAAATTCAACACGTAGCAAGCTCTAAAGTTTAAGTTTCTATAGCGTTATTGTAGTAACTCTTAGATTCTATTGTTTATTTCTTAAGAAATTTGAAAAGTAAAAGTCAAAGTATGTAATTATTATAGGTAGTCTATACAAGGTAATGTTTGCTACACTTATAAATAAAAATTCTGGTATTTTTCTTAATTCTCTTCTTGCTTAACGCACTTAACACACATATCTAGTACACTTAGTAAGTACTTTAACAATAAGCTTTAATCTTTACTATAGTCTACTATCTAAATCCTTAGTATATTAAGAAGTCTTACTTATAAGATGCTTAGCTATACAAGTTTAGTATACTTAAAAAAGCTATTAATTTTATTACTTTGCACGCAACCTGCTTACGCTATGCATAAAATGTTGCTAAGTAGAAAATCTTTTATCAAAAAACTAAGCATTTTTATTACAAATATTATACTAA
This sequence comes from Alternaria gansuensis, assembly GCA_009289805.1. NCBI lineage: Eukaryota > Fungi > Ascomycota > Dothideomycetes > Pleosporales > Pleosporaceae > Alternaria > Alternaria gansuensis. The sequence goes on along the minus strand of WBOK01000147.1, from coordinate 137,565 downwards.
AGGCAACTATGGCAGTTTTACTAAAGTAAGTCTTTTATTTTATTTACTACGCCTTAGCTAATCTAAATAAGTACTTATAGTACTTAATAAGCGTTTAGATTATTTATATTAACTTTGCGCTTATAATAATACTGCAGTTACTAATGCTGCTATTCTCTAGACTAACACTGCTATTATTACTATAAGTATTAAGCTTACATGTTACTAGCGCTAATTTACCTTTAAGCTTACTAACTACTACTGTATTGTAGCATATACTAGTAGTTTTTTTAAAAGTTCTTACTTAGGTGCTAATAACTTTGCCTTATTAATTAAGCTTAACTTTAGTAGAGTAGCGTTGTATAGTAGCTACTATAATAATAATAATAATAATAATAATAATAATAATAATAATAATAATAATAATAATAATAATAATAATAATAATAATAAGAGCTTAGATAACAACAGCAAGCTGCTACTTAGGCATAGTCTAGGCGTAGGTAGCGCTTATAATAGTAGTGCTAAAAGTAGTAGTAATAACAAGATAAGTAGTAGTAGTAGAGAGGTTTATAATAATAAGTAAAGGTAAATAGGTTTTGTGGAGAACAAGGAGCTGGTAACAGTGGTTTAGGAGAACCAAATGGTTAATTCTAATTCTGCCTTTCTAACTAAGTCTGAGACGTGCTATTTATACAGACCTGGCCTAGAAAGGCTACTATTAAACTTAGAGGAGTTTGACACGTATCCTGCCGCTTATAAGTTTAGCGTAGATATTCTAACGTGCAGTTAGCTAGCGCGCGCTTAGCGCGTAAGCTAACAGGCGCCTAGGCTTAGGCCTTAAGGTTAGTACGTTATAGATGTAACACACTCTTTAAGTAACTAAGACTTTAGTTACTTATGCAAAGCTTTATATAGTTTTAGCGCACTACGCAATACGTTGCGCATGTGTAGCTTAGTATAAAGCGTAACAATAATAATAACAAATTTTTAAGCCTCTTAAGCTTAGTATCTAACACTACTATAGCTACTATAAGTATTACTTAAAAACTCGCCTAAATCTTTTAAAAGCAATACTAATTACTTTTATAAGTGTTACTATACTTTTATATAGCTTTTTAGGCTACTACACGCTACTTTATACTTTTATACAGCTTCTAGCTTTATTTTAGTACTTCTTCTATTTAGTTACTAACTTTATATAAAAGTTAAAATTACAAAAAGCTACTGCTGCCTGCGCTGCTGCCTATGCTGCTGCGCACGTGCTGCCGCTATTACTCTTGCCTACGCTCTTGCCGCTACTGCTGTTACTGCCTACTTTAGTAGCATAGCTGCTCCTAAAACGCACTTTTTACGCAAAGTTAACTAGTGCTGCTTTAAGTACAGTACTAGCCTATACGTCTAAAAGGCGTGTAAGTAAAGTTAAAACCTTAGTTAAGACTGCCTATAGGGGTAAGACCTTAGCAGCAACTTCTAGGCGCTAAGGCGAACTTAGTACGTATTACAACGTGCCCTATCTTAAGTATATTAAGAGCGCTTTGTCTAGCAGCTTTAATAAAGCTTATTAAAATAAGGCTTTAAGCTCTAAAACGTGCTACTAGTAGTACTCTAATAGAAAAACTTACAAAGTTTTATATATATTTTCTTTTTAAATTTTAAGCTTTTACTAATGATTAAAGTTTTTAAATTACTATCTCTTTAGCTAAGAAGCTTTTTACTACGCTCTAAAAAAATACACTATTATAAGCTTTCTTTTTATTCTCTTTTAAGTTCCTTATACTAATAAATTGCAAAGTAAGTAGGCTAAAAAGCTTATAAGCTACTGTCTGCGTCCTTCTAAAAAAGAAGTCTAGAGAGAGCCTTAAAAGTAAGGTAAAAAAAAAAAAAAAGGTTAAGATAACTAAAAAAAGCCTGCTAGCCTTTTTAATAGTCTCCTTGTATGTTGTCTGCGCGCTAAGGAGCTATTAAATAAGCTAGTTAACCTCTTAGTTACTTAAGAACTTATTAGGAGGAAGTTATTCTCTTAGAATTTTATAAGTTTCCTAAGAGTAGAGAGCTAATTTACCTTAACAATTAAACATCTATCTTTTTTCTTTTTATACTTTTTTTCTTTTATGATCTTTTATAAAATACGCGTTTTATATTAATAAGCTCTTTAAAGTGCTTAAGCTTTTATCTTAATAAGTACTTAGTAAGTTTATTAGCTAGTATTTTAGCTGTTAGTAAATATTTAATCTAAAACAAGCCTTTAGCGTGCTTCTAGCAGAGCTACATGTTCTATATATTAATATAGCAAAGCTTAGTAGCTATTCTTTTTTATTCTTTAACAACTAAGCGTATAGTTTATTAGTTATTGCAAAAAATCTTTTAGGCTCCTAAAACTATAAGCTTAAGTTCTTTAAATAGTTTTTTAAGCGCTATAAATTTTTTTGCTATATACTTTAATGCAAGAAGCTTAGCTTTTATAGTTAAAGTTATTACTATAGCTTAATAAGCTACTTTTTAAACAATTAGTCCTCTAAAGAGCATAATAATATAGCTTTAAGAAGATTAATAAGTTTCTAAATTATTTGCAAAAGACGTATCTCTATAAATTATAAGTTCTTTACTATTATAATTGCTATATATAATCTCCTTATGCCTTGTGTAGTAGAGGTATTATATAAAATAATTTATAGCCTTTATATAAGCTTCTAAAGGATTAGTTAGAAAGTAAAAGAGCTTAGAAACTGCATAAGTAGTATTAGAACGCAGCATAATAGCTGTGTACAACGCGCTACCTACGCGCTCTTAGTAGGCTTTAATTTAAGGCTTTAGGGCCTTTTTAAGATTTTTAACTAGCTCCTCTAAAGGTAAAGAAGTCTCTAGGAACTTACTAAAGGCGTTTAAATTAAATCTTTTTGCAACTTTGTTAATATAAGTATTATATAGTAGTAATATTATGCGCTTTTTACAATCTCTTATAATTTTTATTTCTAGAAACTAGCTTGCCATTTTTTTATTTTTACTCTTGTAAATATCTTTAATTAATTTAAGGAGCTTATAGGCTCTTGTTTAGTAAAATTAGTAATTTATAAAGAAAATATTGTCTACATAAAATATTAGAAGAAGCGCGCAGTCTTTAGTATAGAAGAAACAAGGCTCCTTAGCTAAGGCTTATAAGCTAAGCTTTTTTAAGGTGTTTAAGAACTTATTATACTACAATAATAGCAAGTCCTATAAGCTATATAAAGCTCTCTTAAGCTTAATACACCTTTTTAGGCGCTTATAACTGTCTAGTAAGTTATACAAGACTATTATTTCTTTACTAATATTAATATTAAAGAACGCGCCTACTATGTTAAGCTGCTAAACTTTTATATTAAATTTAGCTGTAATTACTATTGCAAGTCTAAAAAATTACGCAGCTAGTATTACTATATATATTAAGTGTAGTAAGTTTTTTACTTATAGGTCTCTTCTTACTATAAGACATACTTTACATTTAAGAAAGTAGCTGTTCTTATTAAGCTTATAAGTAAATACTTATTTAAAAAAAAGAAGCTTAAAGTCCTCTAAAGTCTCTTCTTCTATCTAGGTGCCTTTTAAAAGTAGAGTATTAATTTCTTTTTAAGTAGCTTATTTAAATAGAGTTCTATATTAGTAGTTTTAAAGTTTTTTTTATTTGTTTAGTAACTTTAAGAGATTGTTAAAGTAGGTTTAAAGTTAATTATTTTTTTAAGAGCTACTGCTATTACAGCATAAACTGTAATTAGCTCTTAATTTTTTTAAAGCTAATAGAGTAGTGCCTTAAGCTTAGGTGCTTTTAAGAGGTTATAAAGCAGGTAGTATACGCCTATACTTTCTACGTTAAAACTGCGTTAGTTTTTGTTTTTAAGCCTTAAAGAGCTCCCTGCAGGAGGTTCTTACACTTTTTTTTTATAAAGTTTTTTTGCTAGAAGATTCTAAGAGACTCTAGCTAGTGCTGTAAGATTCTTAGCACTATACTAGGCCTCTTTAAAAGCGTTTCTTGCTCTCTTTAGAGATTATAAAAGTCTCTGCACGTTTGTTAAGCTTAATCTACTAGTTATTTATAATTTCTAGGAGCTAAGTAGCTTATTACTACTACTTATAGCCTTCTTAGCTAGGGTGCCTTGCCCTAGCATTTGCGCTCCTAGAGAAGGAGGCACTAGCGTTGCCTTAGGCGTTAGTAGCTATTCTAAAGGACTTTTCTACCCTGCATAAATTTCTTAAGAAGCGTTAGCTTAACGTTCTTTACGTGCTTTTAGCGTACTACCTGTTAAAAACTATAGTAAGCCTTTTATAGTCTTTATTATTAGCTAATTATTTATTAGCTTTAAGGCCTTTTATATTATTACTACTACTTAACTAAAACTTGTAAGTTACTTAAGTATTTCTTTAGCCTTACTAATTTTATTATTATTAATAGTATATACTATAAGAACTGCGTTCTACTTTAGTAGCTTATAAGCTAGTCTCTTATAGTATAGCGTTTTATTAAATATAATGTTGTACGTTGTAATAACTTAGTTAAGCGCTAAGACTTATATTTAGTATATATTAGAGGCTCTATATTTTACTAAGTAACTAATATAGCCTCTAGAAAGAGTCTTAAAGCTTTTTTTATATTACTTAGCTGCTCTATTCTTGTTTAAAGGATAGGCGCAGTAGCTGTAAGTATATATACTGCTCTAATTTAGTTTTATATTTATTGTAAGGCTCTTAAAAAGCTTTAGTTTATAGTACTTAAAGTACTTTCTACTTTATTAATTAAAAAGCTTACTTAGTAAGCACAAACTATGTGCGTAAAATAAGCTTATATTATAAAGCTATGCTATAGCCTTAACAATTTCTAGCTAGAGTTTATTAGGCAGGTTTACGCTTGCCTTTATTTTAATTAACTTAGTTATTATTTCTTGTCCTACTTGTTTAGCAGCTCTATTTAGTTTATATATATATAGTAAAAATAGCTCTATTATAATACTGTGTTTCTTACACTATGTTTAGTACTATAATATACTTTACTAAGAGAGCGTTAAAGGATTATTATCTTATGTAATTTTAACTATCTAGAGCTTATAACAAGCTTTAATAAGAGCTTTAAAATAGTAAAAGGCTCTTATAATTTTTAAAATAAATTTAGCTTATAAAATATACATATAAAGCTTGCTACTAAAGGTGTCTTTAATAACTTATATTTATTGTTCTTCTAAACAACCTTAAGGCATGTTAAATAAGTTTTATAAGATCTTTTAGTATAGTTAAAAGGAGAGCTTTTTTAGTCTTTTTAAAATAACTTATTTAGTATAAGTTAGAGCACAGTGCTTATATTTTACGCGTGCTATTTCTTTAATTTGCACTCTTTAAGCTGCGTTAATAAGTACTTTTAGTGCTTTTAAACTTAGATGCTTTACTTTAGTATACTAAAGGTTCTCTAAGTTGCTCTTTAGATAAGTTTTTTATAAGCTTTTAATAAAAAGTATTACATTTATAATAAGCTTTAGATAAAAAGATAAAGGCTTGTATTTAAAAAATAAGAGGTTAAAACAACATTTAAGCTATGCTAGTATAATATTTTTACTAAGTGTACTCTAGTAAAGTATATTATTTAAGCCTAAGTACTAAACTTCTTTTTTATATAGGCAAGCTTCTAAAATAATATTAAAATAAAATTTTTTAACAACTGCTATATTTATAAAAGTAAAGTTATTAATCTTATTACTACGTATTTTATTTAGGACTTAGCAGAGAATACAAGTCTTTTAACAACTAATAGAGAAGGCCTAAGTGCCTGCTTTTACTGTCTCTACCTCCCTTGCAGGTATAAAGGAGCCTAGTATAAGTAGTTCTCTACTTTTTACTAAGTGCAACGCGGCCCTACTATTAAGTATAGTACTCTTTAATAGTACGTAGGCATTATAATTACTAGTATAGTATACACCTAGGCTTTTGTCTTCTTTAAGAAGCGCTAGGTTAATTAATAATACAATAATACTGCCTAAGAAAGCTTTTAACTTACTTTTTTCTTTTTAAAAAAGCTTATATCCTACTTTAACTAGTTTATTTTTAAGTTTTTTAAATGAGTTAGTGTGCAGGCGTTTTTAAATCTTTTTAGCTTTTTCTTTACTAACATTATATTAGACTTTAGTGTAGGCCTTAATTACTGCTAAAAGTATATAGCATTTTATAAGATTCTAATAGTACTTATATTCTTTATTATCTTTGTATAAGTACTTATAGTTAACTTTTTAAGCTGCGCTTTTATTACTTTAATTTTTATAAGTTTTTAAGTTTTTTAAAGTAGTAAAAGCTCTTTTTATTAATTTAGCTAAGCTTAGTGCGCTAACTAAGCACTAATAAAGTATCTCTAAGAATACTTAACTAGTTTAGTTAAGGTTTAAATAATTCTTTTTGAAGCCTTTACTACTATTAGTAAAGTATTTTTATTATATTAGCCTAGTTAGGAGCGTATTTAGCTTTTACAGCGTTTAGAAAGTTAAATATAGTAAGCACGCTGTCTACTTTAAAATTTTTTAGCCTTTTAGCTTTTAGTTAGCTTGTTTGCTACTTATTATACTAGGCTTTTAGTTCTATAGTACTAAGTTTTGCTTTTTTAAAGCTTGCTTAGTACTTCTAACATGTTACTATTTAGTTAATAGCATTTGTTAGCCTAGTTTAAGCTGTAGTTATTTAATAAGCTTATTAAGCGTTTAACTAGTACTATCTGCAAGTCTAATTATAATTAAAGCTAGTAACTATTTATTAATAGTTGTGTAAACTTAATTTTAAATATGCTAAAGAGCGTATGTGTTTATAGCTTAGTTTATATACTTTACGTAGTATTTGTTAAGTTTTTTATTATAAGCTTTAAGTTTTCTTTAGGACAAGTTCTTTATAGGCGCTAAGAGCCTTAAAGGTAGCTTTATTAATATATTAATAGTTATAATAGCTTTTAGGTAAATATATTCTTAGACTTTTTTAGATTTAGCGTTAAACTTTAGCTAGGTGTACTAGTAAGTCTAAGTTGCGTAGCCTATAAAGCGCGCTAAGTTAGTAATTTAAAGAGAGTTGCTTACTATTATTTTACGTGTAATTAGTTAGTAAGTTAAGAAGTATAAACTAAGTTTTTTAAATAAATTAAAAGGTTTAAACTACTACTAGCGTACTTTAAGTTGCGTAGGGAGAATCTAAACTGCAATTTAAAGCGCTAGGCTTATAACTATAAAAAACAAGGAGCTAGTAATAGTAGTTTAGGAGAACTAAATAGTTAATTCTAATTCTACCTTTTTAACTAAGTCTAAGACGTGCTATTTATACAGACCTAGCCTAGAAAGGCTGCTATTAAACTAAGAGGAGTTTGACACGTATCCTGCTAAGCTCGGGTGTAAGCTTGCGCGCTCAGCGCGTAAGCTGACAGGCGCCTAGGCTTAGGCCCAAGGAGGCCTTGGGCCTTAAGGTTGGTACGTCATAGATGCGACAGGTTTTGTACTTGTAATTTTATTCTTTTTAGATACATAAATTTTGCGCCCTAAAGGCGCGGTTACGATATTTAGTATATTTCCTTAGTGCACTTAAGACGTGATAATCTTTATTTATATTTTTTTTTAATTAGTGTTTTTATATTTTTAAACTGCAATGCTAAAGTCTAAGTATTCTATAATTTATGATTACTTTTTTATTGTAACTAATACTTTAGCTAGCTATTTTTAATTTGTCTTCTTGATATTTTTTTAACTTTCTAGATCTCTTTACTCTTAGAGCTAATTTCTAGTACTTAAGTTTTATTTTCTTTACTACTGCGCAATTCTTATTATTCTTGTAAGAAAATATAGAATATATTGTAAATGTAATAGTAAGGTAGTAATTATAATTAATAAGCTTACATTTTAACTACTTTTTATACTTAAAATAGTTTTATAAACTTACTAGAAAGCTTCCTACTAAGTAAGTAGGCTAGGCTAACATTTTCTGTGCTGAAATAAGCTAAGTTCTTTTAGTAGAAAATCTCTAGTTTATGTTTTTTTGTTATAGTATTAGCGTTAGTATTCTTGTGCTACTAAAAGGTGTTTTCTTGCTATTATACATACACTGTGCATGCGCTGCATTCTATATACAGTGTCTAGTACCTTTATCTCTCGCCTACTATTTTTAAAAGGCAAGGTAAGTAATAAATACTTACTATAAACTATATAAAAGAGTGTCGTCTTTGTTAATTTATAGATAAAGTTATTATATATAAATTATACTATTAGTAGAAGTAACACTTAATTATCTTATTTTTCTAAGGCAAAAGTCCTCAAGTATTACTTTATTATTTAGCTTTAGTATTTAGTTTACTTATTTGTTTAAAGATAGAAAGCTTTGCTTAGCCTGTGCTTTACCTATAAATAGTAGCATATTTCTGTTTAAAATGCTAAATTAAAAACTAAACTATAATTATATATAGTACTTTTCTAAATTCTATATTTTAAAAAATATATTTAAAGTAAGATTTTATAAACTATTTTGCATTTTATGTTTTTAGTGCAGGTATATAAATTGCTATTTTTGAAAAGCAGTTAACAGTTATAAAAATTATATTAAACACGCAACCTAAACTATTCTTTGCTAGTAGTAGCTTTATAATAAAATTAAGGCTTACTTCTTTAAAATCCTTATTAAGAACTAGTAATAGTAATAACTAACTGTATTTACTATATCTTAAAGCTTTATTTTTTTAGTATAATATATAGGTCTTTACGTAATCCTAAGCATTATAGCTAAGCTCTAGCCGGTAATATAGCTTACTAATAAGCTTATACGTTTTACGTTCGCTAAAATAACTTACTATACGCGTATTATACTTTTGTAATAAAAACTTTCTACTTAATAGCTTGTTCTAGTAAAACATAAATTTTGCTTTTATATTTTAGAACTTCTTTATTATTAACGCGCTATACTTACACGCTACTACTGTTTTAAGTACATACTGCTTACCTAAAGTCTATAACCTACTGCTAGGCAAAAGCGTTTCCTTATTATAACTAGCGCAGTTTATTTATTATAGCTTCTAACTTTACTGTTATAAGTTTGCTACAAACTAATACTTTAGCTAGTAAGCGTAGTACGTATAGTATAGACCTTATAGCACTAGCAGTATAAATACTTTCTATTTTACAAATATGAGCTATTTATTTTTAAGGTGTTAAAGGTGGTGGTTGTTGTTGTAGTCAAAATAGGGTTTCTAAAAAAAGTTAAAAGCAGCTACTCTCTACTAATTAGTTGCAAAAGTCGAAAAAAAGATTGTGTATAGTTAACAAGATTTAAATAGTAAGTAGATAATGTCTACGCGCTAAGCGCTTAGAGTAGAAAAGCTTAGACTACTAAGCAAAAATTAATGTTAAAAAAATTTAGTTAAGGTACTAAAAAACAATATTAATTAAAACGTGTTTAATAGCAATTGCTAGCCTATAGCTAGCAACAAGATTGCAATAGAGATAAAGGAAGAGAGTAAAGACACATACGTTCCTGTAGTAGAAGCTTACAATACTTCTTTATAAAAGCTCTCTGCTTACTACTTTTTACTTTTAGGATTTCCTACACTACACGGTACTGCATACGAACGACTTGCATACAAACGATACAATGCTCGGACTGTTCTTCTCCCTCTTCGACACGAAGACTGATGGCTCACATCGAGTAAAGTTAGACCTCACTAAGTCACTATACTGGAAGCTATGGTGGTAGATTACAAATATTAGCTATATACGTCTTATATGCACCTTCTTAGCTATACTAAGTTATAGAACCTTTTATTCTACTATGCTTTACTCTTGCTAGAGGTTTATTTTACAGTTTAAGTAATAGGTAAGTTAACAACAAGTTCTCTTATTTATAATCTACTTTTTTTAATAGTCTATCTACAAGGTTTGTATGCCTTAGGTAGTACTTAACTTTAAAATTAAAAGCCTCTAAATATAGAGCCTAGCGTGCTTAACGCTAGTTTAGCTTCTATACAGCATGTATAATACGCAGGTTGTTATAATCTATTAATATCTAAATAGTATATTAAGCACTTTCTATATAGTATTGCTATTTCTTAAAACTTTATATAATAGCTAAGAGTTTAAAGTTATATACTTTATAGTTTAGCTTAGCGTTTTATAGTTTTTATAAGTAAAATATAACAGGATACTACTTTTTGTCCTTAAATAATTAAGACAATATGCCTAAAATAGCAAAACTAAAGGCACTTATCTTTATACAAATTACGCGTGTATTTTTAAAGTAATATAAAATAAGCGCATATATAAAGTATTACTCTAGCTTTTTAAAGCAGCATATATGTTTTTGTTCTAATAGAACACCTGTTTCTCTTTTAAGATATGTCGCAGTATATGTATCCTCTAGCCGGAGCACGATCTATCAATCAGTCGGTATTTTGTTTCCGACAGTTATGAGCCCGGTTCAGTCAAAACTGCGCAAGCAATCTTATTGTAGTTGCTTACCTAGGTGGGTGACCACAAGCAAAAGCAGCAAAAAAGACAAAAATAAGCCTAGAGGGTGCAAGAGACAGCCTGACAAGGTAGATCCCTTGAAGGGTCGGTGCGCGCTAGTAATCTAGGGGGTGTGTCGCAGTATATGTATCCTCTAGCCGGAGCACGATCTATCGATCGGTCGGTATTTTGTTTCCGACAAGATATTTATAAGAAGTGCTATGTTTATAGTATAGTTCTTAATAAAATGCTAATAAAAGTTTATAAATTCTAGAAAAGACTGCAGCTCCTTAATTACTAGTAGGTGTAGGCTACTACTTAATAGTAGCAACGTGCGCTAAATCTACGCAAATACTGCTTTTTGTAATAATAAAATTTAAAATATTAACTTTGCTTAAAGTAAATATACACTTTTAAAAATTTACGTATAACTTTACTTTTTATAAAAAGTTAAGCACAGCGCGTATAGCACGCTAGTATAGCGTAATATCATTATTATAAGTGTAAATAAAAATATTATTTAGATAACCTATATATATATAATCTAAGTGCCCTTTAAAAGCCTTATTAATATAGGCTTAGAAACTTACTAGGGCATTTGTAAGCTTAAAAAGCATAATAAGATATTTAAAATGTTTGTATTTCATTCTAAAAACAGTCTTCTACTTATCCCCTACTTTAATCTTTAAATAATAGTAGGCGTCTTTAAAATTTAATGTTGTGTAGTAATATGCGCCTAACAAGCAGTCTAGTATTTCTCTAAATTAAAAAAGTAGGCAAAAAATTTTGATTATAACAGTGTTAAGACCTTAGTAATGTATGCAAAAGCAAAAAGTCCTATTTTTCTTTAGTATAAATAGTATAAGAGCGCCTGCAAAGCGAGTGCTATAGCATATTTATCTTTTTTTTAGTGCCTTCTTTATATATCTGTAGAGCACTTAAAGCTTATAAAAAGAGAAAGTATAAAAAGAGTTATAAGAAGTGTTGCATATATCAGCTACGCGCCTCAGCCAGGAGGCTCTAGCCACGAGGCTCTAGGCACAAGCGTCAAGGCCTGCGCAGCGCGCGCAGCACTAAGCGCCGAGCCTTAAAGCCTTTACGCCGAGGCTTAGTGACTTTACGCCAAGTTTAGAAAAAAGCATCTAAACTCTACAAAATACTTACTAGGCTTAAAAGGATCTTTCTAAGCTCTACACTACTTTTTATAAACTATAATATTTCTTTTATATATAAAGCGCGTCTTAAACGCAGATAAAAAGACAGAATTAACTATTTAGTTCTTCTAAACTACTATTACTAGCTTTTTATCTTTTAAAGTTATAAGCTTAGCACATTAAATTACAGTTTAAATTCTCTCTATGTAACCTGAAGTAGGCTAGTAGTAGTTTAAACTTTTTAATTTATATAAATACACTTCTTAACTTACTAACAAATTATAGTATAATAATAGTTAACAACTTACCTTAAATTACTAACTTAGTACGTTTTTTAGGCTACTTAAGCTAAACTTACTAGTATACTTAGCTAAAGTTTAACGCTATATCTAAAGAAGTCTAAGAATATATTAACTTAGAATTTATTATAACTATTAATTTATTAATCAGGCTGCTTTTAAGGCCTTTAGTACTTATAAAAAACTCTTTTAAATAAGCTTAAAGCTTATAATCATATGCTTAACAAATATTATATAAAGTATATAAACTAAGCAGCTAATGCGCGTACTTGATAGTATATATAAAACTAGGTCTACGCAACTATTAATAAGCAATTACTAGCTCTAAATATAATAAGACTTATAAATAGACTAAGCTAAACTCTTAATAAGCTTATTAAGTAATTCAAGCTTAAACTAGCGCTAACAGATACTATTAACTAAATAGTAATATGCTAGAAGTACTACGCAAGCCTTAAAAAAGCAAAGCTTAGTACTATAAAACTATAAGCTTAGTATAATAAGTAGTAAATAAGCTAACTTAAAGCTACAAGGCTAAAATCTTTAGAGTAAATAGCGCGCTTACTGTATTTTACTTTCTTGATGCTATAGGAGCTAAATACGCTCTTAACTAGGCTAGCACTACAAAAATACTTTACTAATAGCAATAAATACTTTAAAAGGAATTATTTTAATCTAGACTAAATAGGTTAAGTATTTTTAAAAATACGTTACTAGTACTTAATTAGCTTACTAAGCTTAGCTAAATCTTTAAAAGCCTACACTACTTTAAAAAGCTTAAAACTTTATACACAAAGATAAAGTGCTAAAAGCATAGGCTAGAAATATAGTTATAAGTTCCTTTACAAAAATAGCACTAAAGAAAAATTTCTGTAAAAGCTAGTAAAGTACTACATACTCTTAGCAGCAATTAAGGCTAGCTTAAAAGTTAACTATAATATTAACAAAAAGAAGGCTAAAGAAATTTAGAACTACTTATTTATTAACTAGTATAAGAATCTTTGTAAAAAGCTTGTTAAAGCTAGACACAAGCTCTCTTAAAAAAAAGCAAATTAAAGCTTTTTTCAGGCAGTATAGTTGCATTCTTAATTAATGTAGCGCTTCTTAAAGAGAATAATAGCCTAGGTATATACTATACTAGCAATTTTAACGCTTATCTACTATTAGAGAACACTATACTAGACAGAAAAGCTGCGTTGCATCTAGTAAACAGTAGAGAATTACTTATACTAAGCTCTTTTGTACCTGCTAAGAAGGTAGAGATAGTAAAGGCAAGCACTTAGGCCTTCTTTATTAGTAGCTAAGAAACTTATATTCTATAATAAGTTTTAAATAAAATATCTAGTATAAAATCTAAAAAATTTACATTAATAAATATAGTAGTTATTAAAAGTTTTTATTTTAAGATTATTTTAGAAGCTTGCCTATACAGAAAAAAATTCTAGTACTTAAGCCTAGATAATACTCTTTGCTAAAGTATACTAGGCAGAAATGTTGTACTAGCAAGGCTTAAACGCTGTTATTACTTTTTATTTTTTATTATAAGCCTTTATTTTCTTATTCTAAGCTTATTAAAAACGTAATATCTATAGTTAGAAGCTTATAAGTAATATATCTAAGAAGCGACTTAAAGGACTTTTAGCATATTTAAGTAGAGCACCTAAGCTTTAAAGTATTAAAAGCGCTTATTAACGTAGCTTAAGTTGTAAAGATTAAAGAAATAGCACGTATTAAATATAAGTACTATATTCTTACTTATGTAAAATAAGTTATTTTAAGATAACTAAAGAAGCTTTCTTCTGAACTATAGTAGAATATCTAATAAGACTTATTTAACATGCCTTAAGGCTGTTAGAAGAGCGATAACTATAAGTAATTAAGAATACTCTCAGTAGTAAGCTTTATATATACATCCTGCAGGCAAAATCTATTTTAAAAATTATAAAAGCTTTTTACAATGTTAAGGCTCTATTAAAAGCTTATTATAAGCTCTACAAAGTTAAAATTATATAAAATAATAATCTATCAACGCTTTTTTAAGAAAAAATGTTATAGTACTAAACATAGTATAAAAAACACAGTATTAGTATTAAGCCTTCTCTACTAAATACACATAAACTAAATAGAGCTGTTAAACAAGTAGAACAAGAGCTAATAATAATATTTATTAAAATTGAGTAAGTATAAACCTGCTTAAGAAATTTAGCTAAAAATTGATAAACTATAGCCTAGCTTTATAATATAAGTCCTTTTTACGCGTATAGCTTGCGCTTACTAAACAAGCGTCTTAAGTAATAAAGTAAAAAGTACTTTAAGTACTATAAGCTAAAGCCTTTTAAAAGCTTTACAGTTAATATAAACCTAAATTAAAGTAGTATATATACTTACAGCTACTGTGCCTATCTCTTAAATAAGGAAAGAGCAGCTACGTAATATAAGAAAAGCTTTAAGGCTTTTCCTAGAGGTTATATAAGTTACTGAGTAGGCTATAAAGCTTTGAATATATACTATATATAAATTTTAGCACGTAACTAAGTTATTATAACGCGTAATATTACATTTAATAAGACGCTGTACTACTAGAAATAAGCTTATAAGCTGCCTAGGCAGGACGTAATACTTGTAGTAAACAATCATAGTAAAGACAAAATTAGTAAGGCTAAGAAAGTACTTAAGTAGCTTACTAGTATTAGTTAAGTAGGAGTAATAATATAAGAGGCCTTATAGCTAATAAGCAATTGGCTAATAATAAAGACTATAAAAGGCTTATTATAGTCTCTAATAAGTAGTACGCTAAAGGTATATAAAAAGTGTTAAGTTAACACTTCTTAGAAAATATGTGTAGAGTAGAAAAGTTCTTTAAAATAGCTACTAACGCTTAAGGTAATACTAGCGCCTTTTTTACTAGGAGCGTAAATACTAAAGTAGGGCACCCTAGCTTAAAGAGCTATAAGTAGTAGTAATAAGCTACTTAGCTTCTAAAAATTGCAAGCTACTAATAGATTAAGCTTAATAAATACGTAGAGACTTTAACAGTTTTAAAAAAGAGTGAGAATTACTTTTAAAAACGCTTGGCGCAGTGCTAAAAATCTTATAATACTAGCTAAAGCCGTTTAAAATTCTTTAGTAAAAAGACTTTATAAAAAAACAATATAAAACTTTTTATAAAAAGTTTTTTAAGGCTAAAAAATAAAGACTAACGCAGTTTTAACGTAGAGAGTATAAGTATATACTACTTGTTATATAACTTTTTAAAAGCTTCTAAACTTAAAGCACTACTTTCTTAACTTTTAAACTATAATAAAAAGCTAATTACAGTCTACGCTATAATAGTAGCCGCTTTTAAAAAAGTTAATTAATTTTAAACATACTTTAATAATCTCTTAAAGCTTCTAAATAAAAGAAAAGAACCTTTATAACTACTAATATAAGACTTTATTTAAACAGGCTAGCTAACAAAATATTAATACTTTACTTTTAAAAAGTACTTAGATAAAAAAGAAAATTTTAAAAAACTCTAAGCCTGTTTTTTTTAAATAGGTATTTATCTATAAGCTTAATAAAAACAGCTACTTTCTTATATACAAAGCACGTCTTATAGTATGAAAAGACTTTTAAGTAAAGAACTTACTACACTTAATATACGTAGTAACACTGGCTATATATTTTTCTAAGCTTATAATTATCATTATAGCTAAGTTTAATATAGAAATATAGTAGCTTAACGTAGTAGGCGCGTTTCTTATACTAATATTAGTAATAAAACAATAGTTTTATGTAATCTACTAGATAGTTATAAGCGCCTAGGCAAGTATAACAAGCTTAAGAAAGCTTAATACAGCCTAAGAGACTTGCCTTTATTATAGTATAATAAGATCTTAAGTACACTAAAGAAGCTTAGCTTATAAACCTTAGCTAAAAAGCTATACCTTTTCTTTACTAAGGACTGCAAGCATTTTTTAATATTCTATATAATTAATTTAATTTTTATATATCATTAAACTTACTAAACCAGAGCCTATAAGCTCTTTAGATTTATTAAAGATACTTATAAAGTTAAGAATAAAGAAAAAGTAAGCTAGTTTTTAGAAATTAGGATTATAAAAAATTATAAAAAGAGTATAATATTACTACTATATAATACTAATATTAACAAAGTTGCTAAGAAGTTTAACTTAAGTACTTTTAGTAAGTTTCTTTAAACTCTTTTGCCCTTAGAGGAGCTAGTTAAAAATTTAGAAAAGGCTTTAAAGCCTTAAATTAAGGCATACTAAAAGCGCGTCAGTAGCGTACTATATACAGTAATTATGCTGCGTCTTAATACTGCCTCCGTAGTTTCTAAGCTTTTTTACTTTCTTACTAACCTTTTAAAAGCTTATATAAAGGCTATAAATTACCTTATATAATATCTCTACTATATAAGGCATAAGAGGATTATATACAGCAATAATAATGGTAAAGAGCTTACTATATATAAAGACGTGTCGTTTATAAGTAATTTAGATACTTATTAAATATCTTAAAGCTATGTTATTATGCTTTTTAGAGATTTGATTATTTAAAAAGTAGCGTATTAAGCTATAGTAATAACTTTGACTATAAAAGCTAAGCTTCTTATATTAAAGTATATAGTAAAAAAATTTATAGCACTTAAGAAACTATTTAAAGTGCTTAAGCTTATAGTTTTAAAAGCTTAAGAAATCTTTTGTAACAACTAACAAACTATACGCCTAGTTGTTAAAAAGTAAGATAAAATAACTGTTGCGGATTTAAGCTCCGGGCTCATAACCTGTTGCGGATTCAATCTCTAGGCCTAATTGATCGTAGGTTGATTGTAGATTCCAGGCGATATTTTGAGCACCTGGATCCTGTGGAGAAACAGCTAAGTAGCTTAATCTCCAACAATAACTACTAAGCTTTATTATAATAATATGTAAAATATGTAGCTCTGTTAAAATTACGCTGAAGGCTTATTTAGAATTAAGTAATAATTAATAGCTAAGATACTAGCTAATAGACTTACTAAGTACTTATTAAAGCAAAAACGAAAGCACTTTAAAAAGCTTATTAATATAAAATACATGTCTTATAAAGAATTATAAGAGAAAGAAAGTATAAAAAAAAGAAAGAAATATTTAATTATTAAAGTAGATTAGCTCTGTACCCTTAAGGAACTTTGAAGATTCTAGGAAGACAACCTTCTACTAATAAGTTTTTAAGTAACTAGGAAGTTAACTAGCTTATTTAATAGCTCTTTTGCGCGTAGATAACGCGTAAGGAGACTATTCAAAGGGCTAGTAAGCTTTTTTTAGTTGTTTTAACTCTCCTCCTACTCTATCTTACTCTTAAGGCCCTCTCTAGACTTCTCCTTCTTAGCCGCTTCCTCTAAAAGGACGCAGATGGCAGCTTATAAGCTTTTTAGCCTGCTTATCTTATAATTCGTTAGTATAAAAAACTTAAAAGAAAATAAAAGAAAGGCTTATAATAGCGCATCTTTTTAGAGCTTATTAAAAATCTTTTTAGCTAAACAAATAGCAATTTAAAAACCTTAATTATTAGCAAAAGCTTAAAATTCGAAAAAAAAAAGATAAATCTAAAACTTGATAAGTCTTTTTATTAAAGCACTACTAGTAGCACGTTTTAAAGCCTAAAGACCTATTCTAATAAGCTTTATTAAAGCTACTAAATAAAGCGCTTTTAACGTACCTAAAATAAAGCATGTTATAATACATACTAAGTTTACTTTAGCGCCTAAGAGTTGCTACTAAATATTTACTTTTATAAGTAGTCTTAACTAAAGTTATAACTTTACTTATATACTTTTTAAATTTGTAGGCTAGTACTATACTTAAAGTAGTACTAGTTAACTTAGCGTAAAAAGCGCGTTTTAGAAGTAGCTACGCTACTAGTAAAAGTAGTAATAGCAGCAGCAAAAGCAAGAGCATAAGTAAAAGTAAGGGTAGTAAAGTAACAGTAGCGCACGTAAAAGGCGCAGGCAGCAGCGCAATTAGTAGTAGCTTTTTATAGTTTTAACTTCTATATAAAGTTAGTAACTAAGTAAAAGAAGTGCTAAAATAAAGCTAAAAGCTGTATAAAAGTATAAAGTAGCGCGTAATAGCCTAAAAAGCTATATAAAAGTATAGTAGCACTTGCGAAAGTAATTAGTATTACTTTTAAAAAATTTAGACAAGTTACTAAGTAATACTTATAGTAGCTATAGTAGTGTTAGATACTAAGCTTAAAAGGCTAAAAAATTTTTTATTATTTTAGTACTTTATGCTAAGCTACGCGTGTATAGTATATTTTAAACCATGTTATAATTATATAGAGCTTTGTATAGCTAACTAAAGTCTTAGTTACTTAGGAGGTGTGTTGTATATATTAGCTACGCGCCTTAGCTACAAGGCTCTAGCTATAAGGCTCTAGGTATAAGCGTTAAGGCCTACGCAGCGCGCGTAGCGCTAAGCGCTAAGCCTTAGAGCTTTTACGCTAAGGTTTAGAGACTTTACGCTAAGTTTAGAAGAAAGCATCTAAACTTTATAGAATACTTGCTAGGCTTAAAGAAATCTCTCTAAGCTCTATACTACTCTTTACAGACTACAATATTTCTTTTGTATATAGAGAGCGTCTTAGACGCAGATAGAAAGACAGAATCAACTATCTAGTTCTTCTAAACCACTGTTACCAGCTCTTTGTTCTCTACAAGAAGGTTTTTTTACTTTCTAAATAGAGATTGCGTAATCTAAACTTTTCAATTGTAAAAAAGTTTTAGTAGTATTATTATTATTAAAGATATGAGCGTATTCTTATAGTATATTAGGTATACGCTAGACTTATACTATAAATACCTCTAGTATATGTGCCTTTAGCTTAATACTTACGCTATTACTTTAAGATACTTCTAAAAGACAAGTTTTTAAGTCTATAAGTTTCATATTCTTTAAAAATACTTTAGTAGCTACTAAGTTAAAATTTGTTCTTGCATGTTCTTAACGCTACATCTATTATCTATGGTTAATATAAATACCCTTATAGCTTAAGAAGAAGTTACTAAGTAGTAGTAGTGCGCCTTCTTTGTCTACTTTATATACAGTAACCTTTATAATGCGCTTTACGCTATTATTATTATTTAAGGGTAGCTAGAGCTTAAATACTGCGTATATATTCTGCCTTTATGGTCTAATCTAACTTAAGCAAAAAAGTTCTACATCCTTAATAAGTTTTAGATTTATTTCTACAGCTATTTTTAAATAATAAGGCTATTATCTACTTATAAGCTTAAAATAACTTAAAGTTCTTTCTCTACTTTAGTTACTATATATACGTAACGCACGCGCTGTATTTTTAGTAAAATATCTATTAGCACGCGCTTTACTAACTTTAAGTTTATAGTAAGGCTTAACTTTTCTTTATCTAGTTTATATTGACTAGGACCTTATTAAGGTTGCTATTTTAGCACTTATTAGCGTAGTAATCTTATTTCTAGCACTTAAAGCATATAACATTATTACTATTCTTATACTTCTTAGGAGCGTTTAGTGTAGTAGCTATAAAAAAGTGTTTTTTTTTTCTTTATAAAAGTGTTCTAGTTAAGCTAATTATATATAATAAGTGCTTTGTGCAAATTCTATTTAGGTATAAATTTAAGCGTAATAAAGTTCTTTCTAGTTATAAGATTCTAACAGTAGTTAGTAAGTACGCGCTATAGTTTAGGCTCTATTTTTATAAATAAGTACTAAACTTTTTACACCTTAGTATATGTCAAAAGTTAATTTTTAAGAATATTAAAATAAGTTGTAAATAATTAAATAGTTTAGTCTTTTAACTATATAACGTGTACATGCGTAGTTGCTGCTTTAAAGCTATAGTTATTAAAGTTTAAAAGTAAGATAAGCATACATTACTTAAAGTAGTTTTAAGTTAGCACTTTTCTTTTTACTTTAAAAAAAATACTCATAGTAAGCATACTAAAACTTTTTAATGTCTGCTCTAAAATAACATATTACTTAAATTACTTTATTATTATTTCTTTTAAGTTTTTATAGTAGTAGTAGCTAAAATGCTACTTTATGAAAATAAGTAAACTTATAATATTCTTTAAAAGTTTTACTTTAGTATTTAGCTAAGTTTTGAAGTTTTAATACGTATTACACATGTATAGTGTGTAGCGCTTTAGGTACGTTTTACGCGTAGGATAATGTAGTTAGTACTATTAGTATATTTAAAATCTCTTTTTATTTAACCTCTTTTAGTTATACTACTTTTTTTTTAACTCTTATAATTATTGCAAAAATTAAAGTTATTACGTTTTTTTTTAGTGTTAATGCGCTACTTAAGCGTTGCTAGTGCACTTTAGGTGCGCTTTCTAGGCTCCTTAAGTATAGCGGGCCTTAATAAGGTTTAAGGAGGGTTAGAAAGTTTAGATATAGCAGGGCTCTAGCTTACTTAAGTGCCTTAACTATTAGATTGCGTTATAAGAGCTATCTTTAGACTATCAGCCTATAGAGGAGGTATTATTTTGTAAGAGGTGGCTTTGGGCAATAGTACTTGCTTCACACTACAGAAAATAGTAAGAGATAGCTCTAAAATAATAACATGTGTATATTTTAAGCAATAATACCTGCAGGTCTCCTTATAGGTAAAGAGCAGCTTATAAGCATAATTGCCCGTGGGGAAGCTAATGATAAGCGAACTTGGCGGAACCAGCTATTACACAACTATCCCTGACAGTTTTATACTAAAAAATAATACTTTTAGACCTAGAATAACTATATTTAGTACATGTTAAGAGTCGTCTAGATCTAATAAAACGTCTTATAGTCTTTAGCTAATAGTATTAGCTTTACTATTATTAGTTCTAGGGCTATAGACAATCTTAAAGATAAACTAAAATAAAAAAAGTAACTATTAAGCTTAATGTCTAGTAAGTATCTTGTTTAACATAAATGTTTTTAGGTTTTTATAGTCTAAGACAACATATATAAGATACCTTAATTTTATAAGTTTAAATATCTATTCTTTGAATGCTTAAATAAATTCTATAAGCTCTAAATTGTAGATGTAATAGTTACATTCTACAGTAGAGTACTTTTTAAAAAAGAATAAAATTAGCTAGAAGACGTTTTGCGCATTAAGATATTTTATAAAATTTCTAGTAGTCTAGGCTAAGGCGTTGGTAAAGATGAAAATTAATTTAGTAGAGTTAAAGTACATTAGTATAAAGCTTTTATAAAAATCAGCTTTAAGTGTGTTAAAAGCTTTTTAGTATTTATTGTTCTACTATAAGTCTTTATACATAGTATGTCCTTTTCTACTAAGCTTTTTATAAGAAAGGATTTTAGCCTTAATGCGTTTTGTAAGAGAAGAAGTAACAAATAAGTAGCTTTTAATAAATTATGAATAAAATTTTATGTAGCTTAGGAAAGCAAGTAGTTCTTTAATATGTGAAGGTGTTTTGTCTTTATAGATTATAAAGACATTAGCTAAGTCTATTTTAACACTCTTATTAGTAATAATTATACTAAAAAATCTAATGATAGTTTTGTAAAAATTATATTTTTTAAAGTTTACGTACAATTTTTTAGCCTTTAGCTAGGCTAGAACTAGCTTAAATCACTTAATGTGTTCTTTGTTTTAACAAAAAAATTAGAATATTATTTCAATATATAGTTTAAAACTAATTAAATTATTTAAAAAGTACACTATTAATAGTACAAGAAAAAAAGCTAGGGCATTGCATAATCTAAATAGTATAACTTTATACTTATATATGCCTTGCAAAGTAGTAAATATAGTAAGCTAATTAGAGCCTAACTTTATATAAAATCAATAAAACGCGTAAATAACATTTAACTTAAAAAAGATAGTAGCCTTATTGAGTTTAAATAACGTTTTACAAAAGAAAAAAATTAGATAATAATTTTTAATTATAGCTTTATTAAAGTTATAAAAGTCTATATGAACACAAATATCTCTATCTAGCTTAGCTATAATTAAAAGTCAGTTTTGCGCTAGTAATTTATACTTTCTAATAAATCCGCATTCTTTTATTTTGTAAATATAAGTAGTAATAGCCTCCTCTTGTTAGCCTAAAAATAGTTAAGGACAATAATTTAGAATCTTCGCGCCTAAAGTTAGTTTAATTTTATAGTTGTATTCTTAATAGTTAAGCTATTTAGACGCAGCTTTTTTATTATACACTAGAATGTAATTAGTATATTCTTTATACAGTTCTAGTATAAAAATGTTTTTAAAAGTTACTTTCTTAAGTTTATTCATAAACTTTACAAAGTCTTTATTTATAGCTGCTTATTAAAACTAAGTAGGTTGTTTACTACGTATAGTAATAAGGTAAAAGTTAAATTACGAGTTTTTTATATACATGCAAATAGCGCAAAAGGAGACTATTTTAATTTTAACTAGTAGTTTATTAGTAGGCTTAGGTAGAGGAGTAGGCACTTCTCTTTTTACCTTTTAGGGGGAACTTACTTTATTTAAAGATTATAGCAAGAGAGTATATATTCTTTGCCTAGAACGCCTATTCCTATAGGCTCTAGTTTAGAATTCTATCTAGTAGTACTACCTAAGTAGAAGCTAGCTGGAGTTTGTGCTCCTAAACTTTAATTATTAATATAAATATATTTAAAAAGTTTATTTTTTATTTGTTTACGCCTACTATAAACTACCTTGAGCACAGTGTCTTTAAGCTAATAGTTTAGTTAACAGTACTAATTAGAGAACTTAATTATGCCTTTATAGTAATTAAGCTTAGGCTAGTAGAGTTTATACTACTTAAAATTAATTGAAAAATTATAATCTGCGCAGGTCTTTACTAGGTAAGCCATTATTATTTTAATGTAAGTATTTATTTTAAGAAAAAACTTAACATATTAATTAATTAGTTCTATAGCTTTTATATTATAGCCTTTGCAAAGAATTAGTTGAACAAGTGAAATCAGTTTAAGGGCGAACGTTTAATTTAAAAATTGTTATAGTATAAAGCTGCTATTTATACTATTATCGCCTAGTATTTTATAGCTATAAAGAAATATGTAGTTGCAACTAACGTACTTATAAAAAGAAAATTGCACTAAGTCTTTTCCTTACAAAGATAGGTTCTTTATTTAATTCTAAACTCTTTAGAGCAATACATTAGACTTAAAATTTATTATATTTATAAAGAAATTAGCTAAGTATTCTAGCTATAGCTATTAATCTTTTCTAGAAAGTAGCCTGTCCTTTAAAATCTTTAGTTATTTGATATATTAAAGTTAGAGAACTCTTTAGCTTATTATTTTTACTTAAATTTTAAGTTAAATTTATCTTCTACATATACATAAACGTGACATTAGTAAATAGTTTTTGCCTTAAAAAGAGCTAGCTTCTTAAAGTAGTTATAAGCAATATGTCTTAGTTTCTTCTAATAAAAATAGTTTAGGTTGTTCAATAGAGGCTTAAAAAATGAAAGCTTTTTATATAATATCTTACTCTGCTTAAAGCAGCCTATACTGTAAGGTATTAATACATCTTTAGACTTAGCATCTACTATAAAAGTAATTTTTTAACTAGTGTTAAGTTTATTGTAGTTACATTAAGTTTATTACGCTAAATAGCTATCTAGCTAAGTCACGTTGTAGTTATTAATATATAACAAAACATTGAGTAAAAGTTTAGAGAATACAATTGCGCCTTATGAAAAATAATCTAATATATTTAGGCTTGCTATATATGATTTAGAAAGTTTTGATATAAGCTTAATACTATTTAAGAAGTACAGAATTTTTAGCTTATTAGCAATAGAGTAAAACTTAATTTTAAAGTATAGTAAGGCTTTTTAGTCAAACTTTGCGTTCTTTAAAATACAAAAGTATACTAGTATATTTATTATTACTTTATTTATAGCGTAGAGATTTAATTTACTTTAAATTTTTAAGAGTACTATAAAGCATTCTATCTTTATTTTATATTAGTAACTAAAGATAGTATTTTTTCTAAATAAGGCGTTTTTAGCAGCTTTAAAAGTATAAGCAAAGAAAGACTAAACACGCTAGACTAGGTACTAAAATTTTTTACTTTTAGCACGCTAGTAGCTAAAAAGAAATTAGTTTAATTTATAAAGTACATTTATACTTTTTTTCAAAGTACGTAGCTTTATAGCATTATAATTATTATCGTTTTTAAATTATAGCATTACATTAAGCATATACTTAAGTTTTCAAAGCTTATATAAAACAAAAACTGTATTGCCTTTACCTATAATAAACAAATTATTATTAGTAGTAAGTTGTAAACAGTAGTATAACTAGTAACTAAAGTTGTTTAGGCGTGCTTATAATTAAAAGTTGTTACAATCTAAAATAGCAATAAGCTTATTTATAGTAGCTAGGTCTACAAACGTAAAGACTACAAGGCATAAAAGTAAAATATCTAAGTTACTAGTTTATTTTGTGTTTAGCAGTACGTTGCGTTAAGTTATATATAACTAGTTCTAGACATTTGTAAGTTAATTGCAAATAGTGAAAAACTATTTCTTCTATACTTATTTAATATTTGCTGCTTTATTTTATGTAAGTTACTTATTTATAAAGTACTTATATTAAACTTAAGTATCTTTTTGTGCGTTTAGCTTGTCTCTTACTATAGCAAATGTAGTAAGGTAAAATCTAGCTGCTATACTAGTAAGCTTATTATAAAGAAGTTTAAAAAGTAAGGTAGTATTATAGTTATAAGTAGGTTAGTAAAGCGGGCATAATAAAAGATTTATAAGTCTACTAATGTATCTTATTTTACTTACTAAATAACTGAACGCATATAATCTGTGTTTTAGCATTTTTAATGCAGCAGCTAGAGCGCGTCTAGTCTTTCTAGCAGTAATACGTTATCTAGTTAAAGAAAGTTAGTAGTACTTATATCTAGCTTATTTATATGCTTAAAGGTGCCTAGTAGAAAAAGAAATATGTTAAAATTCAGTTTATTTAATATAGCTTATTATTTATTATTCTTGTCTACAGTAGCTGCTTACTAAGGAAAAAGAACAACTAAAGTTATATTAAACATTATCTTTTTTGATTTATTTTTAGAAGGGTAGACTATAGTAACTTTATTTGTTTTTGTATTATTATAATATGGAGATTAGCTAAAGAGCGCGTTTAAATTAAATTTAGTAGTTAGTAGTTGTTTCTCTATATTAGTATTAAAACTAGTATTAGCTAGGCAGTTAATAATATAAGTAAAGTCTTAGGAGATAGCTTGAAATATTAAGTGTACTATTAATTTGTTTATTGTTTTAGATTGACAGCGTTGTGCTATACATAGCATTAATTGTTAGTTCTAAACATTTTTATTATTATATAGATTAGCTATATTTAGTTTACTTAAGTTTAAGAAAAAGAATACTTATAATAAAGTATAGTTAATCTATTTAAGTGCAAAGTTAAAAAACAAAGAAATATTTAGTACACTGAATTTTAAACTATAAATTAAGTAGTTTAATTGTAGGCAGAAGCTAAAATTTTTAGTTCTTATAATATACTATTTTGCTAATTTGTTAATCTTGTGCTTGATTAGTGCGTAAGAACTCTATAGTAAGTAGAATATCTTGCTCTTATAGCATACTTTTTCTAAAATTTCTATTACTAAAATATACTTTTTTTTTATTTACTAGATATATGCGTCAAAAAAGTTTCAAATGGTAATAAGAAACGCACTTTAAATAGCATAAGGCTTATTTTAGATAGAAACTTTCTAAAAGTAAATAGGCATAGCAATAGCTATAATACTCTAAGCTATTGAGTAGTAAAGGCTGTTCTGTAGCTAGCTATCTATTACATAGATAGGGTCTAAATCTTACCTGCACTAGCAGTAAAGGCCTTTTAAAAATATTAGTGTCGCAAAGTGTATATGTATTCTATAGCCGGAGTACTTCACTGCATCTGGACTATTAACATGCGCAGTGTATATAGTGTACCAGCCAAACCAGCCTTTCACAGTCCTTGTTGTGACCTCAACATCTATAACACTTAAAACACTAGACGCAAAGATATCTTGACTACAGTCACATTCTGACCTCTGCACCAACTTAATTACTACAGGGACTATCGCCACTAGCTCTTTTTTAACTAACGGAGGTGGCCGCTTAACAACAGTGAACGCTAGCTTTGTAATCTACTACTATAGCTTCTAGTATAGTAACTTTGTAAGGTCTAACTTTACTTAATATAAGCTATTAGTTTTTGTGTTAAATAGAGAGAAAAATAGTCTAAGCAGTATATTATTTATATGCAAGTTGTTTATATACAGTACTATATAGTATAAGAAATCCTAAAGGTAAGAAGTAGTAGGCGAAAAGCTTTTATAAAGAAGTATTGCAGGCTCCTGCTGCAGTAACATATATATTCTTACTCTTCTCCTCTATCTCTATCGCAATCTTGTTGCTAGCTTTAGGCTAGCAATTGCTGTTAAACACGTTTTAATTAGTGTTGTTTTTTAGTATCTTTAGCAAATTTTTTTAACCCTAATTTTTGCTTAGTAGTTTAAGCTTTTCTGCTCTAAGCGCTTAGCGCGTAGACTTTATCTACTTACTATCTAAATCTTGTTAAATACATATAATATTTTTTTTAACTTTTGCGTCTAATTAGTAGAGGGTAGCTGCTTTTCACTTTTTTAGAAACTCTATTTTTAATACAACACCAACTACCACCTTTGACATCTTAAAAATAAATAGCCGGAGTACGATTTATTTATCAGTCGGTATTTTGTTTCTAATAGTTATGAGCCCGGTGACGGTGAAACTGCAATAAGCAATTTTAATGTGGTCGCTTACTTAGGTGGGTGACCACAAGCGAGAAATTAGCAGCAAAAAGATAAGCCTAGGGGATATATTACTACACAGACACATGTGGTACAGAACTGTTCACCCTGTACGTGTAGGCCATTGTGCCTTCTCTAGGCCATAGTGCCTTACTTTAGGCCGTCGTGCCTTATTCTCTTTCCCCCGCTATTGTAGTGCCAAGAGAAGAGCTCGTGGCTCTTAGGTAGATTACGTAGCTTACTGCTAGTAATCTAGGGGGTGTGTCGCAACTTGTATATGTATCCTCTAGCCGGAGTACGATTTATCGATCGGTCGGTATTTTGTTTCCGACAATTAGTAATCTAGTAATTTTAGTAGCAACTTACTATCTAAAGACGCTAGACTTAGCTAAAAGCTAGCTACTAAAGCCGTAGTTCTATACAATAACTAAGAACAAGTAAAAACTACTTATTTTTGTTTAGGCTAGAAGCCTGCAGCAAGCTTTTTGCTTATAAGTCTACTATTATATAAGGCAGACTTTACGCATAGAAAGAAGGCTAGTTAAAAGATAGCTTGTATTCGGAGTAGAGAATAGCGGACATAGACCTAGAAGAGGCTAAGTATGCAAGCAGCTATATAGTAGAGAAAGAGGAGCTAGTGCTAGCTTAGTGGGTGCTAAGTCTAGTGCTACGCCTAGCTAGTACTAGTGCTTGCTAAGTAGTAAGGCAGGCCTCTATCTCTAGCTAAATACTTTAAAGCTAGCTATAAGGTATGTAGTAGTACGTAGATAGAGGCTTATGTCCTTACAAAAAGGGACTAGTTACATACACACTTGACCTTCTACTAGATATAAGAATTTACTTAAGATTCTAGATTAATATATCAAAACTAGCAGACCTAGAGACACTACTTTAAAAAGCCTTCTATTATAAAATAGAAAAAGAAAACAAATTTAAGGTTAAAAGAATTCTTGTACACTAAACACCAAATAATAGCAAAGAATATCTAGTTAAATAATTAGGCTACCTAGACAGCAACAACACATAAGAACTAGGCAATAAACTAAATAAACTGCTAATAAATATTAGAAAAATACTATAACTATACTAAGAATTAAACTAAAAACATTAGATATACACACTAGCAATAGCTTCGGCCTTTGGAGATAACCTTTTGATGCAACTACACATTTTGTAGACACCTTTTTAGTAAAAGAATTTTTTTTGCTAACAACAGGTATCCGGGCTTATGCCCCCTTGTTTAGTATTGCTAGCACACAATTAGTGTGTTGCTCTGGCATGTTTAGATAGAAATAAAGAAAAGCAAGATAAAGACGCGAATTGCCTTTTAACTTAACGCGCTATATTCTGTTCTTATCTTGCCTATGCCGCCTTTACTGCCTTCTTATGTTAAGGCTTTACTTTTAAGTACTTTTAAACAAATTAAAGAAGCAGTACTATTATTACCTTGCTTTCTAACTTATATTTTCAATAATAAAATGCTTACTTTTTTTCCTTTTTTCTACTTTATTGCTTGTTTAACGTTATGTAATAGCTAGCCTAACTAGTTAATAGTTTCTTTACATAGCCTATACACAATTAATAAGAAAAGAAAATTACTAAAATAGAGTATTTTAAATATTTCGCTAGTATTAGTAAAGACTTTATAAATCTTATATTTTTCTTATAACTAGCTAAGTAAAGGCTTAATATTTCTTTTAAATATAAAAGTATTACAAATTCTAAAGTTATTTAGAAACAATAGAATTATTAAGTTTTAGAAACGCTAAGTTTATAAGTACTTAATAAACTTAAGTGTCTGCATAATTAGCTTAAGCTAGACTATTTTAGGGGCTAGGCGTATAATAAGAAAGCTTTTTATCTTTAGATAAAAGTTAAAGTTAAGAAGATACTTGTTATAGAGGTTGTACGCTATATTGCAGTATAGTATATTGTATGCGAATTGTTTATATATAGTGCTATTTAAAATATAAGAAGCAGTAAGTAAGGAGCTGCAGCTTTATAAAGTATTATAGGTTCCTGCTGTAGTACGTACGTGTTCTTTCCCTCCTTTATTATATTATATTGTAATTCTATTGCAATCCTACTGTAATCCTGTTGTTAGCTATAGGCTAGCAACCGCTGTTAGACACGTTTTTACTAGTGTTATTTTATAGTACCTTAGCAAATTTTTTAACCCTAATTATTGCTTAGTAGTCTAAGCTTTCTTCCTAGAACTCATCTACTAGCCGTTCGAATCTTATTAGCTACACATAATCTTTTTTTTCCAACTTTTGCAATTGATTAGTAGAAGGTAGCTGCTTTTTACCTTTTTAGAACCCTATTTTAACTATAACAACAACCACCACCTTTGACACCTTAAAAAATAAATACACACTAGCAAAAATATAACTTATTTTAGCATTACTACTACGCTACTGTATTGTAACGCAAGAATAGTAGAAACAAAATAAAACAATGTACTTTATAAACTACTTCTAGCCTTATGTATAGTACTACTAACACCTAGCAAAGCGACTGTATTATTTATACTACCTAGGGTAGACTACATTATTAGCGAGTATATAATGCTAATAGACGCTATAGAACAATCTAGAGACTCTGCATTAATATCCTTACTCTCTGCTTTTAACTCTAACATAAGGCAAAGTGCTTTTCTTTATGTACGCTTATTAGCCTGCGTTAGTATCTTCTTATTATGTAATAAACGCGCGATTACTTTACATAATAACTGTTTATTTATATTTACTTTTACTTATTACTTGTTACAAGTTTTCTCTAGGGAGGCCTAGAACATGTTTATATATACCTAGCCTAGACGCGTGCATTCTTTACGTTTCAAAGAAAAATTTAGTATAATATAATAAAACTAATTATTAATAAAATACTTATTGCAAGCAAAGTTACAAGCAAAATTCGTATTATTAATTTCTTAGGCAAGATAGATTAAGCGTTTGAACAAATTAGACAATATAGTAAGTTTTAGAGCTTATAATAACACGTAGGGCAACCTTGCTTATAAGCTAAGTAACTTACAAGATTAAGTAATCTAAGAATAAACTTTAAGAGAGAGAAAATAGTATTAAAATTTAGTTATAAACCTAGGTCTTACAAAGAACAACTACAACTAACTGACAAGGAATTAAAATAACTAATCTACAAGGCCACTACAGCAGGTAGTTACAAAACTAATTACAACGCTAAGAACTATTAATAGGAGGTCACGCACACTATCACTAGAAGCAATTACAACTATTACAACTATTGCTAGGAGTAATTATAACAATTAGAGCTATTACCTAGTATATAGTAATAGGCAATGTGGCCTTATAGCTTATTGTGTTTAACTTTGTACAAAACTCTAGTATTTAATCTAATGATTATATTGTATTCTTAACCTCTTGGGATATGATATTGATCTACTAATCGCGCTATCACGCTAACCCCCGTCCACCGCACTTACTCATTTCCTAAGAACCAACTCTTAGATCCTCTTAGGACATTCTTCACAAGACTCTACTTAAGGCTCAATTTATTTACTAGCATAGTAACCTTGTAGTATCTAAGATTTATACTGTAAGAAGTTGTAGTCTACTACTTATAACTAAAGAGCCTAGACAATTATTAAGAATATTAGTAGAAGGTAGAGTAAATAAATATATAATACAACAGGCGTTTAAGCTTATAAGTAGAAAGACTATTATAAAATAAAAGCATAATACAACTAATATCTAGGTAAAACAAGTTAGAACTAGGACTAGTTACTAGCTAGTTCTTACTCTACTACTTTTACTAAGCTCCTATGCTCTAAAGCCAACACTAGCGTACTAATAGATAGCTACACAGCTAGATACTAAGCTTAATAATACTTTCTATGTAGATAAAGAGCTTAATACCATCGAACACCAACTTTTCGAGGCGAGAAAAAGGTCTAGCTTTGCCTTTTTCTCGCCTCAACTATCTTAAACGCCTTCCTAAAATCAGTTTCCAATACTTGCTTGCTTAGTGCAGGTGTTGTGGCGCGCGCGCTAGCTAGTTGTAGAGAAACAGAGTAGTTAACTGTTAAAAACTCTACAAGTAGTCTGTGCGTAAGCTAATTTTAGAGTTGAATTAAAGGCACAATACAACTTCTACTTAACAAAGCAACAGCTTTTTACTTAGATATAATAGATTTATTAGCGTAGTAAACTAATAGATCTATTTATCTAGCTATCTATTTATTTAAAATCCTTATACTAACTCAATATACCGACCTCCTATATCAACCTACACATTAGAATTAATAGCTAGCGCTCTTAGCTATCTACCTACACCAAATTCCTCCATCCTGTCTTAATATACCAACTTAATATACTAACCCACACATTAGAATTAATAGCTAGACTAGCAAATAGCTATCTACCTACAACAAATCTATCCTAACTTAATATACTAACATCCTATATCAACCTACACATTAGAATCAATAGCTAGACCTCTAGCTATCTACCTACACCGAATCCCTCTTTCCCGTCTTAATATACTGACCTAATATACTAACCCATACATTAGAATTAATAGCTAGACTAGCAACTAGCTATCTACCTACACTGAAATCCCTATACTAACTTAATATAGTAACCTAATATATTAACTTTATACTAAATTGTTTAGTACCTATATAAGCAATACAAGAGGGCAGCTAGCATAGTCTACAACAACAATAACAAATAAAAAGAGATAACTAGACTAGCATACTAGCTCTACTTACCTCTTATAACATAAAGGACTGAGAGAGTTACTTGTTAAAACTACTACAAAGGACTGAGAGAGATACTTGTTAAAACTACTATAAAGGACTAAGAGAGATACTCTTTAAAACTACTCTAGGCTACGAGCCTCACCTTTATTTAGATAATCCCCTCCGTGTAATTAAAATATATTAGAAAACCCTACATAGTTACCTGCACAAAAAAAAAAAAAAAAAAAAAAAAAAAAAAAAAAAAAAAAAAAAAAAAAAAAAAAAAAAAAAAAAAAAAAAAACTTAATACTATAAACTAAGAAACTAAGATCTTTAAAGCTAGATATTATTGCAGAAATCCTGCTTAGTATTCTTTAAGTTACAGAGGGGTAATAAAAAGAAAGAGTAATTTTAAAAGTTATCTTTTTTAACGTTAGTTAATAATATAATTGTGGGAGCAGAGAAGGAGCAATTCTTTGATCACCTGAGTGGAAAGTGAGTGTATTAATTAACTAAGTGCCACAACAAAGTGTCCATTACTACTAAAGAGACATAAGACGATCTAGCCCGTTTATATAGACGCTAGCGGGGCCGTTACGTGAACAGCTTACTAGGATCACCTAATTAACAGGGTGATCCGCGTGTTAATACTCTAACACACCCCCTAGGTTAGTAAAAATCCTTTAATCTAAGCTGTAAGCAAATAGTCAATCCTTACTAGATTAACGTTGTTAATTAAAAAGTCTCCTTATAATCTTAGTACTACTGCCTAGTCTTTTATCTTTGTTGTAATATTGTAATGTTATTTTAATTAAGCAAGCAGCTTATGTAAAGATCGTCCGTAAATAACCTGTGTTGGTTCTCTTAGAATAAGCGAGTGTGATAGACAAGAGTTGTACTAGCACAATTAGTAGATTAATGTAATAGTACAGGGTTATATTAGCACGTTTAGTAGAACAATATAATAACGTAGAGGAGTTAAGAATTAGGTAATTCTTAAATTATACTTAAAGTTAAACACACTAAGCTATAAAGGCTTAATGCCTACTACTATATACTAAGAGAGTATTATACTATTCTACAGAATTCTATACCATCCTACAGAATTCTATGTTATCCTATGCGTAGGACGTTATAGAATTATATAGTATATTGTAGGACGCATATAACTTGTCTTATAAAGAATTTTTGCTAAGGCCTATAAAATTACGTGCCTAGTGTAGGGTAGCGTTATTTATTAGTACACAAAGGCTTTTTTTTATTTAAGTAGTTTAAAATCTTTTTCTGCCTTTATTTTTTATATATAGTCTATACCTTCTCTCTTCTTAAGTTTATAATACTATTTTTCTTTTCTATACTTTTGTCTTTATAAACTAGCCTAATAGTTTCTTGTAGTACTACTTATTATTACGCGCTTAGTAATTACATAAACAGTATTAGTTAACTTATTATAGTTATCTATTAAAATTATATTAAAAAGAGTTTACTATATAAGATGCTTTTGTTAAAAAAAGCGTGTAAAAATTATTATAAAAATAAAGCTAAAAATTATATTTTAGTAAAAGTACTATTACTAAATTACTTATAGTTAAACTAAAAGTTAGCTTTATTAGAGCAGTAAGAGTTTAAAGCTAGTATAGTAAAGTTAGGTATACTTAAGGCGTTATAAGCAGTATATATAAAAAAAGATTTTTTTTAAAAATAGTATAAAGTGCTAGCGCGTTATAAGCAGCAGTTTATAAATAAGTTAAAAAAATTTATTAAAAAGATTAAAGCTTTAGAAGCTGTAAAGAATATTAACTGTAAAGTTAGTATTTTAAAGAGTAGCCTAATGCCTAGTATACTGTTGTTAAATTAGAGCGCGTTCTCTTTTACTTATTTAGAAGGTAATCTTACTTTTAACAACTTTCTAGGTAAGTTACATAGTACTGTGTAAGTAGTTAGTAATAATTTATAAAATTTATATTTAGTTCTTATATATTCTCGCTATTTAGGTATTTAATTTATTAAACTAAGTAATTTTCGCTATTATCTTATACTTAGTGTGTAAAGATCTTCTTAACTTTAAAGACATTATTTCTTTTCATTTTAAAGTAGAAAGTTCTTTGTAATAACATCCCTAGGTCTACTAGTTCTAGTATATAAATGTAAAATTCTAGGTAGATTTTTATATTAAGTATAAAGTTAAGTATATATATAAGTAGTCCTTTTAAGTCTAAAATTAAAAATAGTCTAACTTTAATATTATTAAGTTTTCTATTAAGTTGTTTGGTGCAAAAACTCTTTATAAGCAAATATACTTTATTTTTCTTTTTTAGCTAAGGTGCTATTTTTTATTTTTAGTTAATATATAAAATACTTTAGCATTAAGCTTTTTTAATTGTTATTTTAAGTAACCTATATCCTATCTTTAGCTTATTAGCTATTATAATAGCTACTTTTATTTACTAGCTTAAAAATGTTTATAGAAAGAGATTTAGGTAACTCATATAGTTTACATAAAACAATATTTGTTTTATAAATTCTAAAATCTTATTATTGTATGCTATTTATGCTATAAGTAGTAGCAATACCTTGTTGTTTTACTATTTATTAATATTTATCTTAAAATAAGCTTTTATTATATAATTTAGGTATTTCATTTATCTATTTATTTATAAGTAATAAGCTGTTAATAGCTTTTATTTTATTTTAATTGCGGCTAATTGTGTTGTTTAAAAGTACAAAGTAAAAAGCTTATTTTTATTACTTATAATTAACTTTAGTATACTGTAGTATTAAATAATTTAATTATTAATAATGTGTGCTACTATACTACTTTAAATTTTTTTTAAAAGTAATATACTCTGCTTTTTTTGTAAATTAATTAACTACTATAAAAATTGCGTTATATAATACTTTAGTAATAAGGTCTCTTAAGACTAGTAAGCCTATAACAAAGTCTATAAAAATATCTAACTATAGTGCGTTAGGTAGCTTTATTACTTATATTTTTTTATAAGGTGCGTAGGAACTGTGCTTGTTCTTCTAATAGTCTGCGTATTTAGTAATAAAAGAAGTAACTTTGTTTTCTATTACTAGAAACCTATAATTTCTTTTAAGAAGTTTTATAGTTTAAATAATACTAAAGTAACTATATATAAAGTTATTATAGTATTATTTAATAATTACTTTTTACGATTCTTTTAGTATGTTATATGTAATTTATAGAATTGTGTTTAGCGTTTTTGCTAGTCCTAATAATCTATTCTTATTAATTTTAAGTATTATAGTATTAATAATTTCCTTTATTTCTATAATATTATGTTGTTAGCTAACATTATTTACTCTACTATAGTTTTTTTAGTGTGTATATAATCTTAAACTTGTACTATTTAGGTAATTCTAACTATTGTACTTATTATTAGTTAAGTACTTAAGTAGTTGTAAAGTTAACTAGGTTCTTATAATTTATAAATATTATAAGTTCTAAGTAGCTTTTTATGTATACTTATTAATGCTGTAAGTTTAAAATAATAGCTAATAACTCTTTATAATAAACGTTATATTATTCTTTTACTCTAGAGAATTTTTATAAATAGTACGTAATAGAGTGCTATTTACTTTTATATAGTTTACTAGCGTAACTTTTTAGCGCAAAGTCTAATATATTAGTTTTAAAGCGTAATAGTTGTCTTGCTTAAAATATATAAAAGTATAGTAGTTCTATGCTTACTTTCTTAAGCATTTAAAAAGCATTTTCTACTTTCTTACTTTACTTAAAAGATATTTCCTTCTTTATAAGTCTTATTAATAAAATAGCAATCTTAGAAACAAAATACCGACCGATCGATAGATCGTGCTCCGGCTAGAGGATACATATACTGCGACAAACTATTAATTAAAGTTTAAAAATTTTAAAAATAATTATATCTTCTTTACTACTATTAGTTATAGCTATTTTTTTAACTACTTATATCTTTTCTTTACTTATTTATACTTCTTATACTCCTACTATATATTTAAGAAAAGTAATTTTATTTTTATAAATTTTATATTTCTTTAGTTTAAGTTAAAAGTTAAACTAGTCTAAGCACTTTAGTACTGTATAGACATGTTTAATATAATCTTTTAAGTTCTTAAAGTAGACAAACATATTATCTAAGTATGCTATAATAAAGATGTCTAAATATACTTTTAATATATAATTAATAAGTTCTTAAAATGTTACTAAGGCGATCATAAGCTTAAATAGTATAATAGTGTATTTATAGTATTTATAATATATATAAAATACTATCTTTTATTTCTTACTTTTCTTTATCTTAATAAAGTAGTATTTATTTTAGAGGTTTAAAACTACAAAGACCTTAGCGCAAGATAATTAATCTTAAAGCTCTATAATATTTAGTAATAAGTATTAATTCTTTACTATAATATTGTTAAGTTTTTAGTAGTTAGCGTATATCTTTAGTAGCCTATTTTCTTTTAGTATAAAATGTATAAGAAATCCTGCTAGTAATGTTAAAAGTTTAATATATCTTTTCTTTAAATTCTTATTTAGCTTAGTTCTTAGTTCTTTAAGTTTTATATTTAATAATTAATAAATTAGCTTAAAAGGTAACGTGTTTCCTAGGTTGGTGGCTAACCCGGTATGTGGCTAAGCGAACACTAAGCGCGACATCTGCGCTTTAACTTCGCGCATTACAAACACAATATATTAAAAAAATATAGTAAGCTAATCAATTCTTTAGACTTGTCGCTATCCTTAGGATCTTGTATTTCTACCTTATAAGTGCGGGAGTTATGTCCTTCTTTACTACAACGTCTGCAGTGCGTTATACTACGCACTTTACGCGCAGGTTCTTTGCTAGCATTATAACTACTACTATCCTTTTTAGTAATTAAGTTACTTACTTCCCCTACTATTAAGGTCTTTTTTATTTATATATACTTTTATTTTTTTAACTAACGCTTTATAAGTTTATTAATTGCGCTTTACATGCGCGTTTATTTTTTATATAATTATACTATATTATATGCAATTTGCGGCGTGCCTTTACTTAGCTAGTAAATTTTTTTATTTAATAAGCTTATAAAAAATTTAAAACAGTTTTAAAGTTTTTATTAAATAAGCATAGCTTACGCCTTAATTTTATATATATTATATAGTGTCTGCGCCTTTTATGCGCTTTGCTTTAATAGTAATAGTGCTAGAGTCTATAACTTT
This sequence comes from Alternaria gansuensis, assembly GCA_009289805.1. NCBI lineage: Eukaryota > Fungi > Ascomycota > Dothideomycetes > Pleosporales > Pleosporaceae > Alternaria > Alternaria gansuensis. Next base: position 100,921 of record WBOK01000147.1, on the reverse strand, counting down.
ATGTTAAGCTTTAATAGAACAGCTTATAAGTTATATAGAACTAGCCTAGCACCTTTAAAGCCTACTTTAATATTCTTTACTATAAATAACTACTTAAAAGCTAGTTTAAATGCTTAAAAAAAAGTAATCTTGCTAATAAAGTATATATAGTTATATACTAAAGCTAAAATTTAGTTACTATACTTACGCTTTAACAGCGTAAAATAGCTAATATTAAAAAGCTGTAGTAAATGCAATAAGTATAGAAGCATATAAAAAAGTATTATTTTCTTTTTAATAAAAATTTTAGAATTAAAGCAAACTATAACTTTTATAGCTGTTTATAATAAGCAGCTAGTACATACTTATAGCGCTCTGCTTTATATACTTATTAAAATGCTCTAACTTGGCAAGAAAAAGTTAGTTATTAGTCTAGCTATTAAGACTTACTTTAAGAATTTAATCATAAAGTAAATTCTTAAACTAGACTTTAATAAGTACGCTGCCTATAAAAATAATTAAAAAAGAAATTAAGTGCTTAACAGCACTTACGCCTTAAATAATAATAACTTACTTACAGTTACCTAGCTTAATCCCTTTTTTTTCAATTTTTTTAAGCTTGTAATAATTATTTATAATTAAATCTTACTTATTATAAAGCTAGTTTTATTAAAGTTATAAATATTATAATTTTTAATTCTTTACTTCTATTTTGTTGCCTACACTAAGCTAAACTAGCGCTTAATAAGCGCTAGATCTTTGCAGGTAGCACGCTAGTAATTATATAGCTAGCTTTAGCGCGTATAGAGCTTAAAAGTTCTTTCAACATACTTATTAACTTAGTTTTTCTTAAGAAGCTTACTACTGTGCTTATATAGTAGTTTATTAGCTATTTTTTAAATAGTAGCTTTTATAGAGGCAAATCCTCTTATAGACTTGTTAAAAATATACTTTATAATGGCTTTTTTTTCTGATGTATTTATACACTTTACGTGCGCTACCTAGTTGTATTGCGTGCGTTTCTTGTTATATTATTAGGCTAGTATTTTTTAGATAATATTGTATAGCTTTGTAGCTTAATTGGCGCTTTAAACGCGTCTTTTATTAAGATTAGAGATAGCAAGCTGTGTATTAGCTTTAGTATAGGATGAATAACGCGCTTGTGGTTAAGATATAACGCGAAGTTAAAGCGCAGGTGTCGCGCTTGGTGTTCGCTCAGCCACATACCGGGTTAGCCACCAACTAGGGAAACACGTTAGAGTCTTCTTTTCTTTTAAAATAATTTTATTGTCTTAAGGTTATTATTTTAGTAAAGCTTCACTATTTACTACTTTTATAAAGAAGTACTAAAATTCTTTATACTTTTTTAAAATATTTTAAGTTATATGTTGCTTTGGGACTTTAGCTTTATAACTTAAAGGTGCCTTACTAGTATCAATTAAGTTAAACTCTTGTATTGTAAAGCTATTCTTAGTTAAGGTTTACTATTTCTTAGTAATATTATAAGTTTTCCTTTTATTTACTATTATAGTTATTAAATACGTAGGCTAGCTTATATTACGTTTAATTTATAGCACTTAAATGAAGACTTTTTTAACTTTTAGTTAATCTATAAGTTATATTCTCGTGACTAAAGAATTTCTAATATAATTTTATAAGTAGCTAATTTAAAAATGTTTATGTTTAAGTCTTTTTTATATTTCTTAATGCTAAGCGTTACTTTGTTAACTTTGTGCGTAATAGTTGTCTTGCCTAGTATAGGCTAACTGTTTACTATATATAGTAGGTAGAGTTCTTATTTCTTTAGTATTTATAGGCCTGCTACTTATACTACTTAAAGAAAAACAAATTTAGCTTAAGAGCTAGAATTTACTAATACTATTATTTAATATTTGTTAAGCTTTACTAGTAGCTTAAAAAGGCTAAAAGAGTTAATTGCGTTTATTACCTTAGTAGTTCTAGGTGTTTAGGGTGTCTGTCTGAAAAAACTATATGCTAAATTTATAGATCTTCTTAGTAACTATATATAGTTTATATTTAATATTAAGGCATATGTGCTATAAAAGCTAGTTACACTTTTATATATAAGTTTTATTTTTATAACTTGTTTACTGCGTTATATGTATTTGCAAAGTTTTTTTAGATTATTATATTTATAGAAGTATAAGCTATGTTGTTCGTTCTATATATATACTGCGCACCTATTATTAAGGCAGTTATACTATAAGTATTTATATTATAGCATTTTTTTAAGTTTCTTAGGAAACTATTCTAATTTATACTGATTTAAATAGTAGATAGTACAGCTGTTATATATATATACTGTCTATAAGTACTTAGCATACTCTAAGTTATATAAATTTATTTAATAGTATATGCTATTATAGCTAACTTTTTATGCCTTGTGCTTTTAGCGTATTACTTAGAGTTTTTTTGTAAATCTTCTTCTTCTCTTAGTTTAAGAGCTAATGCGTTAGTTTATTCTAAGATGCCTTAGCATCTTAAGTTTATTTCTTTATTAAATTATTATGTTAATCCTTATTAATAGTTGCTGCTAGAATAATTTCTTTTTTCTACAGTTTTTCTAGTAAGTTAGTATACTAGTAGTAGTCTATTAAGATTTCTTTATAAAGCCTTGTAAAGATATCTTTAGTTTATCCAAGCTACTCTAGCAGAATATTAATTTTCTTAGCTAAGTTGTTTAAGCATTGTGTTTTTAAAGTTAGTAAAACTTATATATTAATATTTTACTTATCTAGTATAGTATAGTACTTCTATATAGCTAGTAGTAAGTTTTTTTAGTCTATTAGCTCTTTTTATGTAACTAGTGTAAAGAGCTAGTATGTTTTTTAGAACTTAGCTATTTTTCTATACTTAGTTTAGTTAGCTAGAGTTCCTTTTATTTCTTTATTAAGCATTATTTCAGAGATGTTGTTGTCTAAGGCTTTCTCGCAAGTAGTTATAAGAAGGTTATCTAGACTATTAATATTTGCTTAGTCCTATTCTTAGACTATAATTATAAGTTAAGTAATAGTATTCTATTTTTTTCTAGATTGTTGCTAAGTATTATATAGTAAAGAACTTTTAACTATTACTTTACTGTACTTTAGCTTTAGTAGTTTTATTTTATATAACCTTCTTTGCTATATGCTTAGGAAGTAATTCTTTTTTTACTACTTTTATTATTTTAAAACTTGATCTTCCTAAGTCTCTTGTTAAGATTATTAAAGTGCATAGGCTTATAGCTATTAGTTATATAATTTTTTAAATTCTAAGAGTATTATTTTGTTGTTAACCTTAGTTAAATTATAAACGTTAGATTATTTAATAAAGTTAAGCATTTATATTTTTAAGTATATAATTTTCTTATATTAACAGTTGTTTTTCTAACTTTAGCTTATAAAGATTATTGTATACTTAAATAGCCTTAGCTATAAGTTTATTAAGTATATTAAGAGTAGCTTTACTTTGCATAAGTTCTACTTATATAGCTATTTTAAAACTTTATTAGTATATTTATATTAAAGAATTGTTATTCTATTTAATAACTATTAAGTACTAATAAAATGCTATTATATAGTTAGTTATAAAACGCGTTTATTAAAACTTCTAGATCTTTTGTTCTACTACTATAAATTTTTTAAAAAGTAAAAATACTTTTTTATTTTTATTTTAAAGTTGTCCTAGTCTTTAACAAGTGCTTTATTAACATTGTTGTTAATAGTAATATTAATATTGACAAAAGAATAAAATGAGCTTATTTCTTAGCAGCTTTATATAAAAACGTAAAGGCCCATATAACTATATTATTATTGTTAATCTTAGATTTTTAAATATAAAAGTATTTATTAACTTAAAGTAGCTATTTCTTAAGCTTATTATGATTACTATAGTAAGTGTTAAGCTTATTATCTTACGTAGTTGTTCTTATAGTTAGGATGTTAGTAGAAGTATTTATTATAGTGTTACTTATTTTAAAAGTGTTTAAAGTATAAAAATTATTTATAAATAATCTATATTAGTTCTCTTAGAATAAGTAAGTATAATAGATAAAAGTTTATAATAGCATAATTAGTAAATTAATATAAATAGTATAAAGTTGTGTTAGCACGTTCAGTAGAATAATATAATAATATACAAAAGTTAAAAATTAAGTTATTATTAGATTACACTTAAAGTTAAATACACCAAGCTATAAAAGCATAATGCCTATAACTATATATTAACAGAGTGTCTTACTATTTTATAGAATTCTATACTATTTTACAGAATCCTATACTATTCTATACGTAAGATATTGTAGGATTTTGTAGTACATTGTAGGACGCATATAACTTGTTCTATAAAGAATTTCTGCCAAGGCCCGTAGGATCACGTGCCTAGTGCAGGGTAGCGTTATTTATTAGCACGCAAAGGCTTGTCCTTTGTTTAGGTAGTCTAGGATCTCTTCCTGCCTCTATCTTTTATACATAGTCTGTACCTTCTCTCTTCTTAGGTTCGTAACACTAGTACCTAGCTCTAAGCTAGAGGTTACAGAGATCCGTGCTAGTATATATACTACTCTAGACTAAGAATAACTATCTTAGTTTTTAATCCTCTTTTGGGGTGTAGTAGCATAGTAGTCTAGAGCTATGTCCTTATACTTTTGTTATAAAGATAAAGAGTAAACTTCTTTTTCAAATTTTAAAAGTTTAATAGATATAAAATGATAATAAAAAAGAGAAAATCTTAAATTAGAAAGAGATCATTATATAAACTAACGCTAAAGAAAGCTTACGTAATTTTAGCGCCTTTTCTTAGCGTCTTTTAATTTATTTTTCAAATTAAAAGATAATTATTGTTGGAGTACTGACACGCGGATCACCCTGTTGATCAGGTGATCCTAGTAAGCTGTTCACGTAACGGCCCCACTAGCGTCCATATAAACGGGCCAGATTATCTTATGTCTCTTTAGTAGTGATGGACACTTTGTTGTAGCACTTAGTTAATTAATACACTTACTTTCTACTTAGGTAATTAAACAATTGCTCGCTTCTTAGCTCCTACAGTTATAAGCCTAGCTGCTTAATTATAGTATTAATCTCTACTACGTAATTAGAAAGCTAGAAGGGTAACTATTCAATAATTAACTTACTTTCTTTTATTTTTTCTTACAGCACGGCTAGCAAATTGCTGCAGCTGCTATACTTTTTATCTACTTAATTATACAATTAACCTTCTACTAATTTATCTTATAACTTACAGGCTACTATTATTATTAACACAGCTACTAACTTACTAATCCTGCGTTTTCTTTAATAATAACTTATGTTATAATCCTACAAAGTATCTTCCTAATATAGACTTTTATAATATACTACTTATTACCTTAAAGGTATTTTTTAAGGCTTAATGAGACTAGTCAACTTAGTTTATTCTATTAAAACTATATAGCTTAAAAAAAGCATTTAGAATAAAGTTAATTTTAATCTCCTCGATGTGCACTAAATAAGTTACTAAGAGCTTTAGTATTTTAAGTTACTTAAAAGTATTAAAAAGCTTATTACTCTACTACCTAGCGCAAGCGCTTAAAAACAAAAAAACTATAAAATTACTTAGTATAAATATAAGACTTATACAATTGATGCTAAGTATAAAAGAAATAATTATTATAAGCTAGTTAATAGGTACAAAGTACACACTACATAATAAATAAATAAAGTTGCTAAAATTACTAATGTTAAAGACTAAATTAGTTAGACTATATATTAAAACCTACTATTAAATGCCTTAATAAGCATAATTCCTTAAAACCTTACTAGTCTTTAAGCCTTAGTAAAGATTCTAAAAAAGAATCTTGCTTCTACAAATTAGAATACTTAGTATTTAATTGGAGCATGATACTGAGGGGGACAAAAAAAAAAGCCAAAAAGTTATTATTTTCAAAGCTTTATATTTCAATGACTACATGGGGCTATACTAGATTGAGTAAGTAATTTGAAACGCCAAGAACCTCTTCTTTATAATAGTCTGCTTAGTAAGTTGCTTAGTTAGCATGATTGCTCTTAGTCTTCGCAGTGAAAATACAGGTTCAAAAACTTAAGAATATATTATAATATAACTTTTTGTCTTAAATATGTAAATATCGCTATAATTTACATATAATAGATAACACAAGCTAATCTTAGTTTAGTATAAGTTTAAAGGTAATTGTAAAATTAACTGTTAAGTAATTATAGAGAGCTTGTTTTTTAAGTTTTTTTTTAATAAATAACTACAATAGCGTACTAATACTTAGTGCACTAGCCTTTAGCTTCTTTTACTTGCAAATAACGCCTTAGTAGTGATAGAATATAATTATTAATCGACTTTTAAGGTAATTAATCTTATTCTTCCTTTATAGAAGCCTTAAAGGCTGCTATACTTCACTTATTATTTCCTATACCTAAAAAAGCAATAGGCCTTTTAGCTAAAGCGTTTTTTAGCAAAGCCTATACGTTTTCTATAAGATTTAGATTAGGACTATAAGCAGGATACTTAAAAAGTAATATCTTATTCTTAGAAAACTGAAATAAAACTTTTAGAGTTTTATGAATCTTACCGTTATCCTGCTAAAACTTCTAGCCTATATAGAAGTAAGTAAGGTGCTTGAATAAATAAGAAAAGACTCTAACTTTATAATTTAAACTTAGAGTAATAAGCCTCTAAATAGAAAAATAAAGTATGTATAACTTACCTTTTTTTATTACAGGTTTTACTATAGGAATTAGAATCTTTTTGATATAGTCTAAATTCCTAAAAAGAGTAGTAATTAAAGGGCTTTTAGTTACTACTAGTTTAGATCTTCTACTTATCTAAATTGCACCCTAAACTTAAATAGAAATATCTTAACCTATAACTAGATTAGTATGTATTATAAAAATAGATTAAAATAACAAACATATTATAAAAATAATATAGTTCATTATTTAATAATTAAAGCTTCTTAAAACTTACTTGTATTTGTTGTAAACACAATTTTATTTCTAATTTATATTGTGCTTTGGTTAATAGTATTCTGTTCTAGCACTGTGCTTACGCTTAATAGCAGACTTGTCTAAAAAAATAACTTTATAAAAGTTTATATTTTAAATGTTTTTAGGTATTTGCTTATCATAAATTTAATAATTATAAGCTTTTTTAGTGTCTAAACGCGTCTTTTTTTGAGAAATATAAACAGAATGGTTCTTTTTTTTAGAAACATTGTACGCTTCTAATTATAAGATCTATACTATTTTCTTTTAATAAATGTTGAATTGTCTTTTTAGGGCTTCTTATAAGGTCTCTATTAAGCACTTTTTTTGCTTTTTTTAAGATTTTAGAAGGCCGACCTTGTTTAGAGCTAATAAAAGATAAAGGAGCGTTTTTTTTTGTTTAATTTAATAAAAAGTATTGTAAATACTTTTAGAAGGCTTTTCTAATATATTACTAATAGAGGAGATATATTTGTTGTGTAATTATAAAGTATAAACTTGTTGTTCAAATTAAGAGAGATTGCAAGCTATAGAGGAGATAATATAAAAATAGAAAGTTAGGATAAACAAGAGGAGTATATATACTATATTTTTCTTAAGTTATTACGTAATTAGTGCTTACGTAAGCAACTCTTATTTTTTTATCCTTTTATTAAACTGTAAGGAAATAAGAAATATTACTCTGAAATTTGCTCACATTATGCTTACGTAAGCTAATTAAACTGAAATTCTTTTGGGCCCTTTTTATACGTTCACAAAAAAGATATGCTGAAAGCTATTTTTGCTTTTTTTTCAACATATTTTAAGCGAGATTACAGGCGCAATGGTGCGGACTAAGCAGCTTACTAAGCAACCTATCTTGAAGAGGAGGTTCTTGGCTTTCCAAATCACTAACTCTTTTCAGTATAGCCCTTCTAGTTATTGAAATATACAGCTTTGTAAACTATAACCTTTTTGATTTCTTTTTTTTTGTCACCCCACTGTATATATGTTACCTAGATAAGGCTTGCTAGAAATAAAAAAGCCTTAAGCATTAGTTTACTAAGTAGTAGCTCTTGTATTAACAAGCAATAATTTACTTACTCTTTAAAGTTATTAGGCTATTAGAAGTTACTAATTTTTAGACGCTTTAGGCACTAAAATTGTACTAAACTAGTTATATAAGAAGCGCAATAAGCTATTATAAATAATAGCGCTTAGCAAAGCTTAATTAACTTTTTATAATTTAAAAAAGATTTTTAGTATTTTATTGTAGAATTAGTTGATTACTTTTTTTTTACAAAAAAGAACATATAGTGTTTTAAACTAAATCTAGATTAAAAACAGCTTAACAATTATTAAATAACTTCAAGTTAAATAAAGGTAGTAGGCAATTATACTTTTACATTTATGAGCTAAGTAAGTACTCCTAAATACTACGCAACTACTTCTAACTTTAAACTATAGTTATAAAATCAATACTTACTAATAAGATACTAATTAAATTAATAGATAATGATTGAAAGAAAGTTTTTTAGTAATGAAATAGTAATAGATAGGCAGTACTTTGCACATAAATTAGGATGAAAGGCTAGAAAGCTAATACTAGTAGATTAGTTGCTAATAAACTAAGTTAAGCCCACTTTAACTTATTAGTTTTAGCACTAATTAACTTAAAAGACTTAATTAAAAAAATTAGTTTTCAAGTGTTTAGCGTAGCCTTTACCTTTTATACGTTATTCTTTTGTATAATTATAAATAGTAGAGCAGTAGTCTACTTAGTTAATAGCATAAATTAACTAGTACTAAGCACCTATTACGAATGCGATAAGGACAAGACTGTTAAGGCAGGTACTTAATCTATTCTAGTTACTAGAATAAGAAACAGGCTGCTTAAGAACATCCTACATAGTAAGGCTAGCCTTAAGATAGCTAATTTTCTGCTTACTAACATTAAGTTTATACTAGCCTTTTACGTCAATATTGTCTCTAAAGCATAGCTTAAGTAAGTAAGTATTTAATATACAGGTTATAACTATACTATACATTTTAAAACAAGTAAAATGACTGTTATCTTAATTAACTTAGAGTATTACTTTAATTTCTTATTTATTAAATATAAACAACTCTTTTATTACATTACTTAACTACTACTAGTCAACTCGTAGCATAATTAGGGAAGCCTTAAGTGCGCACTAATAATAAGAATCTATAGCATTAATAATTGGAACACTTAGAATAATAAGCTATTAAAGCTCTGGTCTGCTTAGCGTAAAACATTAACATTACTAGCAAGAAGCTATTAGAATATAATCACTACGCAATAGCTTATGCCTTAGATGTAATTTTATAATAACCAAAAAAAACTACTTTAAGTTTTTCATAAGAATTTATAAAATCTATTTAATTTTTTAACTAGTTAACTGCTTAAGAAATAAGCACTAATTATTAAAAAAGACTACTGAGGCAAGTGTCAGGACCTGACGGCCTTCCCTGCTAGGTCGGATCCGTTCGGCATGGCTGAGGTCAGACGAGACTAGGTTAGGTCCAAGTAGGTCATATAACTCTCGATTACCTTTGTATAAGTAGGGATACAATATTATAGTGGAGATAGTATTAATTTGTCTTTTATCTACAAGCTATATACTATTATTTCTCTATTTAAAGCATCTTGTATCCTTATTTAGTATTACGCCTTATATTTAAACTAATTCTTTTAGATACGCTTATACTACACAATAAGTGCCTAATTTACTTATGTAAATAGCCGCGCCCGTACTATTACTAATAATAAGGAAGAATTATCTAACCTAAGAACTTAAGGGACAAAATCGTTAGAACTAGCACTTATTCTTTAAAAAAAAACAAGAACAAGCACCTAACAACTAAAAAATAAACAAAAATGAAAAAAGTAACACATATTAATTCTTAATTACACTATAATATTTATATATACTTAGGAAAAGCTAAAATAGCCTAAAAAACGCTACTCTAGACTAAGAATTAGCACAATTGTGCACATAAAAAAATAGCTAAAACAATATAAAGTAGCTAAATTAAAAAAAATATATAACAAAGTAACATTAAGAGACGTAAGGGCACTTAATAAGAATCTAAAAGATATAGTTTTAAGTAAATAAACTAATTTAACCTTATTATTTAGCTTTTTATTTTTTGAACTACTATATATGTTCTTAAAGGCTAGCCGTGCGCAATACAACTAATAAGAAGAAAATTATAAATTATACTTTTTTTGCGTCCTACAAGGTTCTATAGCTAAAACTTAAAAAATTAACTTGAAGATAAGATATATTTTAAAACTACTAAAAACGCTGTAGCACGCATATTAAACTATAGAGAAATAGAAGTTACTCTCTCAGACACTAAAATAGGCAGACTTAAAAGAAGTAATGTTAAACTTTTTAAGATTATTCTAAGAATGTAAACAATAAGCCTACAACTTTTTAAAATATGTTTACTAACTCCTAAAGTAGAATTTTATAGACTTGCTAAACTATATAAAACTATTTTAGAAAGAATTAGGCCTAAATTGTATACTAAATGTTTAGGTTCTAGAATATATAGTAGCATTGCGTAAAAATATTGAAAAATGTCTCTTTTTACTTCTTGTAGACTAATAGGCAATATTGCTGCAAATAGAAGAATACGTATATCTTATTTCTAGATAAAAAGCTTAAAAAATGAAATTTAAACTGCAACACTTTGAAAAAAAAAGCAAGAGGATTATAAGACTAGAAAAAGTTAAAAGATATAAAATAGACTTTAAAAACTACTAAGTAGGCAAAAATAGGCTATTATAGCCTAAAGCAAAGTAAACTTAGCAAGAAAAGTGTAGAAAATCGCACTTTATAGCATTATAAGTATAAAAAACTTAGATATTACAAGTTTAACTACTATAAGCTAAGTAAGCTAAAAAAAAATAGTAGACAGCGCTACTGCATCTAAGTTAAAAAAAACTAGAGGCAAAGGAACTTAAGTTCTACCTTACTACCTATATTACTTTTTACTAAGAGAATAAGGACTTAAGTATGTTATGTAAGGTAGTTTTACATAAACTAGTACAGCTTTTAACTGTAAAGTGTATAGTTAAGGTATTAAAACTTATAAAAGCTATAGTTAATAGAGGCTTATAACTAAATTTTGTGTCTGCTACAAGCGCATTTTAAGAGAGACAAGAAGACAAAGGTAAAAGTAGACGCCTTTAGTAGTATAATATTAAGTATTTTAAGCTAATATATTTTTAAATTACCTACTATAAAATAATAAAGGCTAGTTGACTTTTATTTACGTAAGCTAATCCCGGCTAGATATAACTATAATATTTATAACTAAGAACTTTTTATAATAGTTAAGAGTTTAGAACACTAGCGCTACTACTCTAAAAGTATCTATTTTAAGATTCTAATAGATTATTAAAACCTTAAATAGTTTATAGAAACTAAGATTCTTAGCTACTACTAAGTATAGTTATATCTAGTGCTAACACGCTACAATTTTGTCCTAAACTACCGCCCTAAGAGCACTAATCTAGCAGATAGCCTATCTTGCTATTCTAACTATATAGCTAAGTTACAGAAACTAGCACCAAAATATAATAAAGCTTTTATTTAGCTAATAAAAGATATTCTAAGCAATAAAGGCAAACAAAGCTTAGTTATTATAGTAACTTTTACTTAGTTAAGCAAATATATAAAGCAGTAAGCTACTTTAAAATAAGTACTAAAAGAGTTTAAATAAGTAAACAAGTCTATACTTAGGATCTAGAACTCTTAGAAGACTGCAATATTACTAACAAAGATATAAAAGCTACATTAGATAAACTTAATATAGAAATAGACTAGAAGAGCTTATTGAAACCTAGAATAAGCTTATTGCGTCTAAAAGAGCTTACTAACACTTAGAGCAAGGCGTAAGTACTAGAGAATACTATAATAACTTACTTGCAGGCTATTTTAGTTCTAAAAAAATACTAAAGAAGTTATAACAGTAATGTAACGGCGCAGGCAAGACTTACAAATTAGTATCGGCAGAAGAGATTACAGCAAAGCATATAGGAGTGCGTTGTAATCTACAAATAAGCCTTAATTCAAATAAGACACCTGTAGGCCTTGTACAAAAAGATATCTAAAATCTACAAAGCAACTATAGGTTTTAAGCTGTCTTTATCCCTGCGATCTAGGCTAGAACTTGAGTAGGTCCAACACAGATTAGATTCTAAGATAATAGTAAAGATAATAAAGTTGTAACGTGTTTGTTACACTACCCCCCTTCCTAGTAGTTAGCTAGTCTTGTAGCTATATATATTTTTTAACATGTTTATTGTTTATTTATTGTTAACTTTAGAACATCTTTTATTGTTATTATAAACTTCTAATAGGCAGTTACCGCAACTTTAACCTAGAGTAGTATTAGACTAGCTTTAAGCGTTTACTATTTTAATATTATAACAATACGTTGTGTTTAATTTTACTGCTTCTCTAAAACACTATATATATATACACATATATATACACACACATATATATATACACATACTATAATACTATATTACTCTTTAAGGGCTTTACTAGAGGCGTATTACTTTATTTACTTATAGTTAGTATACGCCTTTACGTAAAGCGTTCTTAAAGTTAAATATTAGTTTAACTTTAAGACGTTTAGAAAATGCGCTTACTACGCATAGTAGAAAAAGAAGTGCTTTTTTATAAGTTTAATATATTTTACCTTTTTAAATTTAAAGTTAACTTAGATAGGTGCTAAAGTACGTTAAAGAGGAGTTTTTTAGACTTTTTACTACTATAGACCTTTTTACTACTATAAAGCATAAAAAAGATTTAGCAGAGGACTACCTCCTTGCTAAAAAGTAGGTGTAGGCAGTAGCTCTTATTCTAGCTAAGAAGGTCTAGGGAATAAAAAGCTAAAAAAAGAAGCTATCTATAGCTTTAATTCTAGTTTTAACTTACTAAGTCTTTTTAAAGATCTAAAACGCTGTCTATTTACTAAACAGCTAGGTTGCCTCTTTAGAGGCCTTTGCTTACTAGGGTAGAACTAGTAGTAGTGGTCTAGTTGCTCTACTAGGGGAGGAGGACGATAAGCAGCGCCTCTAGAGGGAGGCGGGGGAGGAGGAGAAGAGTAGTAGGCTCTTTTCTAGCTCCTCTTCCTTTTATAGAGAGGAGGAGTAATTCTTTTTAAATCTTTAAGTAAGGGTAAGAGAAAAAAAAAGGGGTTTAAAAGTAGTTTAGGAGTAAACTAGCTATTTTACTAAATACTTATTAAAAAAAAATTCTTTTTTTTATATATTGTCGTCTTACAGTAAAGTTATATCTTTTTTTTTAAGCTATAATTTACTTTACTAATGACTTTAGAGGACCTAGACGTGTAGAGTTTTTTTTTTAGAAGGCTTTAAGTTTATAAAAAGCTTTTATAAAACTTAAAGCTAAGCACTAAGTTAGGTTTAAGTTATGTTCTACTTAGCTAACATAGTATTTTAACTTTAAGCAATATACCTTACTAGCAAAAATTTTGTTAACTTTTTATTTTTCTATACTTTAAATTAAAGTAAGAGCTAGCTTTAAAGCTTCTTATCTAGAAAGTAGGTTTTAAAATTTTTTATATAATAGTTTTAATGCAAAAACATTGTAAATTTAAAACCTTTTTAGTAACTTAAGGCAGTATAAATAACTAACTTTCTTAAGAACTTTAAAAAGTTCTTTTTATTTAGCTAATAGTTTCTAGCTTAAGTAATAAGTTGTAAAGTTCTTTATATCTAAAAAAACTTTATCTCTAACATCCTAATTAATTAGGTAGCAGTAACAGTTTACTATAGTTTATATTTAATTTTAAGCTTTTTTTAAAGAGGTTTGTACTGTTTCCTAGGCTTTATATCTTTAAGTAGCTATGGCTAACGCGTTTTTATAGTTTATTTTGTTAGTTGAGGTAAAAGTATTAGCTAGCTGCTTCTAGTCCTAGCTCTATCTAAAATTAAATCTATAAAGAATCTAATATAAGGACTTATCTAAGGCAGAGAAAAGTAAAGAAATTTATACTCTATTAATTAAAGGCAGTAGTTTACTCTAGTTGTCTTAGTAGTAGGATATAAATAGCTAAAGCCTTTAGTTAATATATTTATTTAGAATCTTTATCTAACTATTAGTCTTTTTGTAGTAGGCTGTTAATAGTTTAACTTTAACGCCTAGAATCTAACAAAACTTAGACTAAAAACTAAATATAAACTAAGGTTTTTAATTAGAGATAATAGTGTTAAGTATATAGCTAAATTAGTATACTTATTAAATAAATAATTTAGCTATACTTCCTGCGTTTATTATTTTATAATAAGAAATAAAAATCGCTTATTTAAATAAACAATTAATTACAACTATAATTTAATTATAACTATCCTTATCTAGTAGAAATTTCTTAAAGTTAATACATAAGTGTTGCACTAAATAATTAGGAATTAGTAGAAGGTAAATTATCTTAAAAATTTAAGTTTATTTTAGATATGCCTTGCAATAGCCTATATAGTTCTGTACTTACTTTTTATAAGTAGCTTTTATACTTTTTTTAGTAATATTTTAAAGTAATTAACTAATAAGTTTTAATAGTACTAGTGTAAGTAGAGAAAACCTAGTTATGTGCCTTTTAGATTATTTAGGTGCAGAGTATAAAGTTAGGTAGTATATAAAAGTAGTTTAAGTACAAAAATAATATAGTTTTAATTTAGTACTTATTTAGCAATTAGTTACGCTCTTTTTTAAACGCAGTGCAATTTATTTATAAATTAAATTTAATTAATTGTAGTAAATTTAAAGTTATAAGCTTTAAAGTAGCTTTAACTACACGTAAAGACAAAATCTAAGCGTAGAGTTAAGTAATATAAGTAAGAGTAAGGTTAAAGTTAATTTAGTTGTCTAGTTAGTGCAGGCTAAGTAAGACCTGCAAATAATTATTAGTTTTAGCAGACTTTAAGTTTTATATATTTTGCTTGCGCTGTAAAAGAATATCTATATAAGTGTTATTTTTTCTAAAGGTATGTTAGATGTAAAAAGAAAATAGGGTAAGTTCTTTAGCCTAACGTACTTGCCTAGCGTTTAGAACTTTTATAATTATAAAGTACTTAAGTAAATACTAGTTTAAATATACGTTAATTTTAAAGTAAGCTAATATTAATTTAGCTTACTACTTGCTAAACGCGGTAATAATAGCAAAAAGTTTTTTATTATAAATCTTTTAATTTAGTCTAAACCTAGATAGGACTTTACTAAAGAACGCTACTAAACTTTATTTTCTATTTAGTTGTTTTTAAGAAACTATGCCTATAATAACACTATTTAATGCGTTAGTTTTTACCTTAGTATTATATTTAGAGTAATAATAGTATAAAGTAAAATTTTTTAGTAATGTAGCTTTTAACCTTTTAAAGGCTTTTTTATAATTTAAATCTTATATTAATAGCTTTAAAGAGCTTCAAAGTACAAGAAGTAGTTTAGCAATTTATAAGTATTTTAGTATAAATTACTAGTAGAACTTTATAAACTTAAGAAACAATCTTACACTTGTAATAGTAGTAAGTTATGCCTAGTTATTAAAAAGTTCTACTTTATTAAGATTTACTTCTAGCCTTTAGTTTGTTAATATATAGCCTAGGTACTTTGTTTTTATAATATAGAATTTGCTCTTTTTAATATTAACTTAAAGGCCTACTGACTATAGTCTTTCTAGTAACTTTTGTACGTAGAGAACATATTCTACCTCTAATTTAAAGTAGATAAAGATATTGTCTAAATAGACTATATAAAAGTTATTAAGATACTTGTGGAGAACAAGGAGCTGGTAACAGTAGTTTAAGAGAACTGGATTGTTAATTCTATCTTTCTATCTGCGTCTAGGACGTTCTTTATATACAAAGGAAATATTGTAGTCTGTAAAGAGCAGTGTAGAGCTTAGAGGGATTTCTCTAAGCCTAGCAAGTATTCTATAGAGTTTAGATGCTTTCTTCTAAACTTAGCGTGAAAGCTCTAAGGCTTAGCGCTTAGCGCTACGCGCGCTACGCAGGCCTTATCGCTTATGCCTAGAGCCTTGTAGCTAGAGCCTTGTAGCTAAGGCGCGTAGCTTAATATATACAACACACCTCTTAGGTAACTAAGACTTTAGTTAGCTATATAGAGCTTTATATAGTTATAGCGCGTCTTATAACGTACTGCGCACGCGCGGCTTAGCGCAAGGTGCTAAAACAATAACAAATTTTTAAGCCTCCTAAGCTTAGTATCTAACACTACTATAGCTGCTGTAAGTATTACTTAGCAACTTATCTAAGTCTTTTAAAAGCAATACTAATTGCTTTTATAAGTGCTATTATATTCTTATATAGCTTTCTAGGCTACTACGCGCTACTCTATACTCCTACGCAGTTTCTAGCTTTATTTTAGCACTCTTTTTATTTAGTTACTAACTTTATATAGAAGTTAAAGCTACAAAAAGCTACTACTGCCCGCGCTGCTGCCTGCGCCTCTACGCGTGCTGCCGCCGCCGTCCCGCCCTTGCCCTTGCCCGCGCTCTTGCCCTTGCTGCTGCTGTCGCTGCTCTTACTAGTAGCGCGGCTGCCTCTAAAACGCGCTTTTTGTGCTAAGTTAACTAGTGCTGCTTTAAGTATAGTACCAGCCCGCACGTTTAAAGGGCGTGTAAGCAAAGTTAAAACTCTAGTTAAAACTACTTGCAGGGGTAAGACTCTAGCAGCAACTTTTAGGCGCTAAGGTAAACTTAGTGTGTATCGCAACGTGCTTTATCTTAAGTGCGTTAAAAGCGCTTTATTTAGTAGCTTTAATAAAGCTTATTAAAATAAGGCCTTAAGCTTTAAAACGCGCTACTAGTAGTACTCTAATAAGAAGACTTGTAAGGTTTTTCTAAAAAAAGTGAAAAGCAGCTACCCTCTACTAATTAGTCGCAAAAGTTAAAAAAAAGATTATGTGTAGTTAACAAGATTTAAACAGTAGGTAAATAAGGTCTATGCGCTAAGCGCTTAGAGCAGAAAAGCTTAGACTACTAAGCAAAAATTAGAGTTAAAAAGATTTGCTAAAAGTAATGAAAAATAACACTAATTAAAACGTGTTGAATAGGAATTACTAGCCTATAGCTAGCAACAAGATTGCAATAAAGATAGAGGAGTAAAGTAAGAATATATATGTTACTGCAGTAGGAGCCTGTAATACTTCTTTATAAAAGCTTTCTGCCTACTGCTTTTTACCTTTAAGATTTCTTTTACTACATAGTACTATATACAAACAACTTATATACAAATAATATAATACTTAGACTATTTTTTTTTAATATAAACACAATTAAGTAAAGTTAAACTTTACTAAGTTACTATACTAGAAGCTATAGTAGTAGATTATAAAGCTAGCGTTTACTATTATTAAGCAGCCACTTCTGTTAGTTAAAAAGGAGCTAGTAGTAATAGTCCTTATAGTAGTTAAGTTAGTGCAGAGGTTAGAATATAACTATAGTTAAGACATCTTTAATATATTTAGTGTTATAAATGTTAAGGTTATAACAAGGACTCTAAAAGGCTAGTTTAGCTAGTACACTATATATATTGCGCATATTAATAGTCTAAGTATAGTAAAAGTATATTACTTTAGCAATCTCCTCCTACGCAAATGTAACTTTAGTAAAAAAACTTAAAAGTAGCTTTGTAAAGAGCAAAGGCGTGTTGAAATAGCTATTAAGTAGCTAAAATAAACTAATAAGTAGAAGAATTTTATAAGTTGCCTTTAAAAATAAGAGAGCTATGTATAAATAGTAATGCTGTTATTAATTATTTACATCTAAGAATAGGCACTAAACGCCGTAAGTGCAACACTGCTAAGATAGCAATAGAACAATAGAAGTTGTAGTTAGTAGTAAATAGTTAGCAGTAAATAGTTATTAGTTAAAAGAGTTAGTTAGAAGGATATTGCGCATCTTTGTTTCTGTTTAAACATGCAATACACTGTTGTTAGCAATAAATCTTTTTTTACCAAAAAGGTGTCTACAAAATGTGTGGTCACATCAAAAGGTTGTCTCAAAAGGCCGAAGCGTAAGGTTTTATATATATTTTTTTCTTAAATTTTAAGCTTATACTAACAATTAAAGTCTTTAAATTGTTATCTTTTTAGCTAAAAAGCTTCTTACTAAGCTCTAAAAGGATATGCTGTTATAAGCCCTTCTCCTATTCTTTCTTAAGTCCCTTATATTAACAAATTATAGAGTAAGCAGGCTAAAAAGCCTACAAGCTGCCGTCCGCGTCCTTCTAAAGAAAGTAGCTAAGGAGGAGAAGTCTAGAGAAGGCCTTAAGGGTAAGGTAGAGGAGAAGAAGGGTTAGGATAACTAGGAGAAGCCTACTAGCCTTTCCAACAGTCTCCTTGCGCGTTGTCTACGCGCTAAGAAGCTGTTAGATAAGCTAGTTAACCTCTTAGTCACCTAAAAACTTATTAGGAGGGGGTTGTCCTCCTAGAATCTTATAAGTTCCCTAGAGGTAGAGAGCTAATCTACCCTAGTAATTAAACATTTATCTTTTCTTTTTTTATACTCTCTTTCTCTTGTAATCCTTTATAAAACACACGTCCTATATTAATAAGCTTCTTAAAGTGCTTAAGTTTTTGTCTTAATAAGTACTTAGTAAGTCTGTTAGCTAGCTTTTTAGCTATTAGTAAATATTTAATCTAAAACAAGCCTTTAGCGTGCTCCTAGCAGAGCTACTTATTCTATATATTAACATAACAAAGCTTAGTAGTTATCCTTTCTTACTCTCTAACAACTAGGCGTATAGTTTATTAGTTGTTGCAAAAGATCTTTTAAGCTCTTAAAACTACAAGCTTAAGCTTTTTAAATAGTCTTTTAAGCGCTATAAATTCTTTTACTACATACTCTAATGCAAGAAGCTTAGCTTCTATAGTTAAAGTTATTACTATAGCTTAATAAGCTACTTTTTAAACAATTAGACCGCTAAAGAGCATAATAATATAGCTTTAAGAAAATTAATAAGTCTCTAAACTATGTGCAAAAGACGTGTCTTTATATATAGTAAGCTTCTTATTATTATTATTACTATATATAATCTCCTTATGCCTTGTATAGTGGAAGTATTATATAAAGTAATTTATAGCCTTTATGTAAGCATTTAAAAAGTTAGTTAGAAAGTAAAAGAGCTTAGAAACTACGTAAGCAGTGTTAGGACGTAGTATAATAGCTATATATAGCGTGCTACTAACGCACTCTTAGTAGGCCTTAATTTAAGGCTTTAAAGCCTCTTCTAGATTTTTAACTAGCTCCTCTAGGGGTAAAGAAGTTTAGAGAAATTTGCTAAAGGCGTCTAAGTTAAACTTTTTAGTAACTTTGTTAATATAAGTATTATGTAGTAGCAATATTATGCGCTTTTTGTAATTTCTTACAATCCTTATCCTTAAGAACTAGCTTGCCTCTTCTTTATTATTAACTTTATAGGTGTTTTTAATAGACTTAAGGAGCTTGTAGGCTTTAGTTTAGTAAGTTTAATAATACATAAAGTATATTATCTACATAGAATATTAGGAGGAGCTTGCAGTCCTTAGTAAAGAAAAGGCACAGCTCCTTAGCTAAGGCCTACAGGCTAAGCTTCTTTAGTATACTTAAGAACTTATTATACTATAATAAAGGTAAGTCTTTTAAGCTATATAAGGCTCTTTTAAGCTTAACGCACTTACTTAGGCGCTTATAACCTTTTAGTAAGTTACACAAAACTATTATTTTATTACTAATATTAGCGTTAAGGAACGCGTCTACTACGATAAGCTGCTATATTTTTATATTAAACTTAGCTATAATTACAATTACAAGCTTAAAAGATTTTACAGCTAGTGTTGCTGTATATATTAAGTATGGTAAGTTCTTTACTTAAAAGTCTTTTTTTACTATAAAACGTGCTTTATATTTAAAAAAGTAGCTATTCTTATTAAGCTTGTAGGTAAATACCTATTTAAAAGGAAAAGGCTTAGAGTTTTCTAGAATCTTCTCTTCTATCTAGGTGCCTTTTAAAAGTAGAGTATTAATTTCTTTTTAGCTAGCCTGTCTAAATAAAGTCTTATATTAGTAGTTGTAGAGGTCCTTCTATTTATTTAGAAGCTTTAGAAGATTATTAAACTATATTTAAGATCAATTAACTTTTTTAAAAGCTACTACTATTATAGCGTAGACTATAATTAGTTCTCTATTATAGTCCTAAAATTAAGAGAGTAGTGCTTTAAGCTTAGGAACTTTTAAGAAGTTATATAGTAAGCAGTATACGCCTACACCCTCTATATTAGAACTACGTTAGTTTTTATTCTTTAGCCTTAAGAAACTCCT
This sequence comes from Alternaria gansuensis, assembly GCA_009289805.1. NCBI lineage: Eukaryota > Fungi > Ascomycota > Dothideomycetes > Pleosporales > Pleosporaceae > Alternaria > Alternaria gansuensis. The sequence goes on along the minus strand of WBOK01000147.1, from coordinate 80,585 downwards.
TGCAAGAGGTCTCTATACCTTCTTTTTATAAAGTTTCTTTGCTAGAGGATTCTAAGGGGCTTTAGTTAGTATTATAAGATTCTTAGCACTGTGCTAGGCGTCTTTAAAAGTAATTCTTGCTCCTCTTTAAGACTTTAAGAGTCTTTACGCGTCTATTAAGCTTAATTTACTAGTAGTTTATAATTTTTAAAAGCTAAGTAGCTTATTGCTACTACTTACAGCTTTTTAAGCTAAGGTGCTCTGCTTTAGTATTTACACTTTTAGTAAAAAAGGCGCTAGCGTTGCCTTAGGCGTTAGTAGCTATCTTAAAAAACCTTTCTACTTTACACAAATTCTATAAGAAGCGTTAGCCTAATACTTCTTATATACTTTTAGCGCACTACTTGTTAAAGACTATAATAGGCCTTTTATAGTCTTTATTACTAGCTAATTACTTATTAGCTGTAAAGCCTTCTGTGTTGTTACCCCTGTTTAACTAATACTAGTAAGCTACTTAAGTACTTTCTTAAATTTACTAATTTTGTTTTTACTAAAAGTGTTTACTATAAGTACTGCGTTCTGCCTAGGCAGCTTATAAGCTTATTCTTAGTAGTACAGCATTTTGTTAAATATAATATTACGCGTTATAATAACTTAGTTAAGCGCTAAGACCTATATATAGTATATGTTAAAAGCTCTATAGCCTACTAAGTAACTAATATAGCCCTTAGGAAAAGTCTTAAAGCTTTTTCTATATTACTTAGCTACTCTATCCTTGTTTAAGAAATAGGCGCAGCAGCTATAAGCGTATATACTACTTTAATCTAGTTTTATATTAGCTGTAAGGCTCTTAAAAGGCTTAAGCTTATAGTACTTAAAGTACTTTCTACTTTATTACTTAAAGAGCTTATTTAGTGAGCGTAAGCTATACACGTAAAAAAGACTTATATTATAAAGCTAAGCCGCAGCTTTAATAATCTCTAGCTAGAGTTTTTTAAGTAGGTTTACGCTTACTCTTATTTTAATAAATTTTGTTATTAGCTCTTGTCCTACTTGTTTAGCGGCTCTATTTAGTTTATATATATTTAGTAGAGAAGGCTTAATAAAAATACTGCGTTTTTTACACTAGATTTAGTACTATAACGTCTCTTTTTAAGAGAGCGTTAACAGATTGTTATTTTATGTAATTTTAACTATCTAGAGCTTATAATAAGCTTTTAGTAAAGCCTTAAGATTATAAAAAGCTTTTATAATTTTTAAAATAGATTTTACCTGCAAGATGTATATATAGAGCTTGCTACTAAAGGCGTCTTTAATTACTTATATTTATTATTCTCTTAAACAGCCTTAAGGCATGTTAAATAGGTCCTATAAGATCCTCTAGTATAGTTAAAGAGAAGGCTTTTTTAGTTGTCTTAAGATAACCTGTTTTACATAAGTTAAAGTATAGTACTTATACTTAATATATACTATTTCTTTAATTTTTACGCCCTAAGCTGCGTTTACAAGCACTTCTAATGCCTTAGAGCCTAAGTACTCTACTTAGGTATACTAAAGGTTCTCTAAGTTGCTCTTTAGATATGTTACTTATAAGCTTCTAACTATATTTATTACGTTTATAATAAGCTTAGAATAAGAAAATAAAAGCTTATATTTAAGAAAAAAAAAGTTATAACAGCATTTAAGCCTTGCAAGTACAACGTTTCTACTTAGTGTACCTTAGTAAAGAGTATTGTCTAGGCCTAGGTACTAGACTCCTTTTCTGTGTAGGCGAGCTTCTAAAATAATATTAAGATAAAAACCTTTAATAACTACTATATTTATAAGCGTAAGGTCCTTAGTTTTCTTGCTACGTGTCCTATTTAAAACTTATTGTAAGATATAAGTTCTTTAGCTGCTAATAAAGAAGGCCTAAGTGCTTGCCTTTACTATCTCTACTTCCCTAGCAGGTACAAAGGAGCCTAGTACAAGCAATTCCCTGCTGTTTACTAAGTGCAACGCGGCCTTACTATCTAATATAATGCTCCCTAATAGTATATAAGCGTTAAAATTACTAGTGTAGTATACACTTAGGCTGTTGTTCTCTTTAAGAAGCGCTAGATTAATTAAAAATACAACTATACTACCTAAAAAAAGCTTTAATTTTCTTTTTTCTTTTTAAGAAAGCTTATATCTAGCTTTAACAAGCTCTTTATAAAAAAATTTATACTAGTTAGTGTATAAGTAGTCTTAAATCTTTCTAGCCCTCTTTTTGTTAATATTATAGTTAACCTTTAAGCTAGCCTTAATTGCTGCTAAGAGTGCGTAGCATTCTACTAGCTTCTAGAAATATAATTCTTTAGTGCTATCTCTACAGAAGCACTTATAGCTTTATTTCTAGCTTACTACTTTAGCACCTTATCTTTGTGTACAAAGTTTTAAGCTTCCTAAAGTAGTATAAGCTCTTAAGAATTTAGCTAAGCTTAGTAAGCTAATTAAGCGCTAGTAAAGCATCTCTAAAAATACTTAACCTATTTAGTCTAAATTAAAATACTTCTTTCTAAGCGTCTATTACTATAAGTAAAGCGTTTTTATAGTGCTTACCTAGTTAAGAGCGTATTTAGCTCCTACAGCGTCTAGAAAGTTAAATACAGCTAGTGCGCTGTCTACTTTAGGTATCTTTAGCCCCTTAGCTTTTAATTAGCTTATCTACTACTTATTATACTAAGCTTATAGTTCTATAGTTCCTAGCTTTGCCTTTTTAAGGCTTGCTTAGTACTCTTAGCGTGTTACTATTTAGTTAACAGCGTCTATTAGCGCTAGTTTAAGCTTTAATTACTTAACAAGCTTATGAAAAGTTTAGCTTAGTTTATTAGCAAGTTTTATTATAATTAGAGCTAATAACTACTTATTAATAGTTGCATAGACCTAGTTTTATATATATTATAAAGCGCGCACGTTTATAGCCTAGTTTATATGCTTTACTTAATATTTATTAAGCTTTTTACTATAAGCTTTAAGCTTTTCTTTAGTAAAGTCCTTTGCAGGTACTAAAGGCCTTAAAAGTAGCTCTATTAATATATTAATAGTTATAATAGCCTCTAAGTTAACATATTCTTAGACTTTTTTAAATTTAGCGTTAAACTTTAGCTAGGTATACTAGTAAATCTAGCTTACGTAGCTTAAAAGGCGCGCTAAGTTAGTAATTTATAGTAAGTTGCTTGCTATTATTATGCTATAATTAGTTAGTAGATTAAAGGGTGTGTTTAAACAAATTAGAGGGTCTAAACTACTACTAGCGTACTCTAGGTTGCGCAGAGAGAATCTAAACTATAATTTAAAGCGCTAGGCTTATAACTGTAAAGAACAAGGAGCTAGTAACAGTAGTTTAAAAGAACTAGATTATTAATTCTATCTTTCTATCTGCGTCTAGGACGTTCTTTATATACAAAGAAAATATTGTAGTCTGTAAAGAGTAGTGTAGAGCTTAGAGAGATTCCTCTAAGCCTAGCAAGTATTCTATAAAGTTTAGATGCTTTCTTCCGCGCTTGGCGCTGCGCGCGCCGCGCAGGCCTTGACGCTTGTGCCTAGAGCCTCGTGGCTAGAGCCTCGTGGCTGAGGCGCGTGGCTTAATATATGCGACAATACTTAGTTAGCACATTATTTATATAATGTTAATAAGTAGTAGAGCTGTTGTATAATCTAAATAGCAACACCTTAGACTTATACGTTTTATATTCAGTCTAAAAAGTAGTATAGTTCTTAAAATCTAAGTCTATTTTAATTTTATTAAAAGCCGCGCGTATGTCTAACTTAGTAAAAAACTAGGCTCTATACGTGCAAGCTAATAGCTTATTAATACATAAAATTAAATATTAGTTTTTTTAAGTAATTGCGTTAAGTTTATAACAATTAACATAAATTTAAATGTCTCTATTAGGCTTCTAAATATAGAGGATAGGGGAGGCAAAGAGGCAATTACTAGGATTAATATATCCTTTTTTAAAGTTATTTATTACAACCATCTAAGTAGCTTAAAGTTCTTTAGTGCTCTACTTATATAGAAAGCTAAACTAATTTAAAAATAGTTTAGTAAGAACAATTTTGTAGTTATATAAGTAGTGTTAAAGTAGTTAGTTTACTATAGTTTTGCTAAACACGTCTTAATATAAGTAGTAGATAGATAAAAGTTAGTTCTAAATTAATTTAATATTGCTAGAATTATTAAGTTCTACACAGTCTTTTGATAAATAATTAATTTTATAAAAACTTATTAAAAAGAACTTATTTTCTTTCTATTTTATTAAATAATAAAAGGCATTTCCTAAAATAATAGCTATGCGTAGGGTAAGGTCTAACTAAACAAGATTTAGTTTAGGATTAGTAACTTTAAAAGAAAAATAAGCTTTTAAAAGCTAAAGAAGGCTATAAATTCTTTGTATTAAAACTATTATAAAGCTTTGCTTTCTTTAGTATTTATTCTTCTTCTAGAGCATGTTTCTCTACTAGATATCCTCCTTTATAACTTTATTATTAGAAAGTTCTTTTAACTGCATAAAGATAAAAGAGGCAGAATTATACATAGCAGGATATCTTGTAAGCTACATAATTTAGTTCTAAACTATGTTTTGTAATAAGTTAAATTACTAAAGCTATTTAATTGTAATAATACAATCTTGTATACCTAAGTTTATAATAATAAAAGAGTAGTTTAGAATTTTTCTACTATCAATTTAAATATAAGAATAAATATATTTATTTACTTTAGTTTAGATCTAGTCTTAAAATCTTTTTATAAAGACCTTAAAAGAGAGTTTTTAAAAAAAACTTAAACTAATTAGAAAAGAGTATAAGTAATAAAGCAATTTAGAAATATAAAACTTTAGTCTTTAGTATTAAATATTAATTATAGCTAGGCGCATTACTTTTTTAAATAAAGAATAGTAAAAACTTAAAAAAACTTTTTTTTAAATATGTTTAATAAGTTAATATTAGCAAAATTATACTTATATAGGCCTAGGCTAGAGCGTTGTCCTAAGAGTTTTTGTTTCTCTTTTATTCTTAGTCTAAGTAGAGTTCTGTAGCTTCTAAGTATTCTTTCTATTTAATTTTAATCTTTTTTACTTAAAGAGTAGTACAATTGCTTACAAAGTAACTAAGCTTTCTACACTTAAAATAAGTATTTAATAGAGGCTTGTTATTAAGGGCAAAAGTCTTAAACAAAAACTTAGGCGTGCTTAAAGTGGCGCAAGTAGAGGTTAAGGTTAAATTAGATAAGAAGCTATTATAAAAAAGCTGCAGGCTTTAATAATATTAAAGGTAGGGCTTTTTTAGTAGTACTAAGGTAAACACTAGTTTACTATTTATATTTAGTCTAATAGGAGAATTGCGTTTTTTTATATTTAATATAATAAGGTGTTGCACTATTTTATAAAATAAATTATTTTATAAGTATTTAAAACCTAAATTTAGGGCGCGTAAAGCAGCGGTGATTTTCTCTTATAAGTAGAAAGACTACTCTAACTTAGAAATAGACTTTTTAATAGCAATACTAATAAACCTTGCCTTAAATGCTAGAAACATATCTTTTTTATTTATAACTAGGCAGTAAAAAGCTATACAGCTTTTTGCCTATTTATTGCTAAATACAAAATATAATTTAAGTAAAGTATTTATTACTTCTATATTTTTAAACTATTTTAAAACTAAATTAGCTAAGTACTACAGTTTAGAGTATTTTTTTATAATACTAGTAGTGTGTCCCTACACAAGAGCTATACAAGCGCGCTTAGTCTATTAGTAATTTAAGTTAATTTTTAATTAGTCTTCTATTAAGGCCTACTATAAACAAAACATAAGGTTAGTTTTATTATTAAGATTTTTAATAGTAGGCATGCGCTTTATAAGCCTAATACATAGTATTGTAAAAGTAGTAGAAATGTACTGTATTAATTAGCGCAATAGTATATCTGCTTTTATTAGTAGTATTTTAGTAGATAGTACAGCTGTGTCCTTAAATAGCGTAACTTTCTATGTTAATTGCGCAACTTGCGTATTTAAGCAGTTAATTCTGTCCTTATAAAGTATAACTAGATCTTCTTCTAAACTTACTTCTTTTTTCTTTTTAACTCTATTTTTTTTAATACCTAGTTGCCTGCTAGTTGCTTTGTCTTATAGGGATTGTTGTTAACCCTAGTAGTAAGTTAATTCTTAGACAGGCTCTAAAAAAAGTCTAAAGTAGTTTTAGTTAGCTATTAGCAATTAATTTTAATACTAATAATTTGTTAGTAGTTTTTGTATTTTTACCTTAGCGCACTTTACGTTACTTTTCTAATGTAATTTGCCTTATTATTAAGGTTAAAAGTTTTAAACTTAAAGGCTTTAGTTAGTAAGAAATCTAAGAAATTCTACTTAAGGTGTTGTTAAACTTAACAGTATAAAGCTTTTAGTTTATATCTAGAGAGGCTTAGGCTTAAGCGTAGTGTAAATAAATAGCTGCGATATTATTTTTAATGCTATTACTAGCTAGGACGAGATTTTTAATATAATGTAACAGCGCAGGCAAGACTTACAGATTAGTATTAGCAGAAGAGATTACGGCAAGGTATATAAAAGTGCGTTGTAATCTATAAATAAGCCTTAATTTAAATAAGACACCTATAGGCCTTGTACAAAAGAATATTAAAAATCTACAGAGCAACTATAGGTCCTGAGCTGTCTTTATACCTGCGATCTAGGCTAGAACTAGAGTAGGTCCGACACAGATCAGATCCTGAGATAACGGTGAGGATAATAGAGTTGTAACGTGTTTGTTACAAATAATATACTTAAAAAGGCATTAAAAAAGATGTAATAAAGTATTATTATAACTACTTTACTTACAGAAAGTAAACTTTAGCGCGTTATAGGCCTTAAAGCTCTCTTAAACCTTTACCTCTACTAGGTAGGCTGTAAGAGGACGTAATAATAGACTTTATTATAAAACTGCCTCTTAGCAAGATACAGAGCTAAGTATACATCGTAATACTTATAGTAGTATACTAGTTAACTAAAATAGCTTATTATATTCTAGCAAGGGCTAACTAAAATATCACTAACTTAGCTTAGGCTTAGATATGCAAAATAATTAAATTACATAGCGTACTAAGGCAGGTAATCTTAGACAGAGGCTTACTAATAGATATAAAGTATTAAAACACTTTTTAATACTATATAAACTTTAAAAAGGTCTTTACGTCTGCTTTCTATCTACAAATAGATAAATAGACAAAAAAGTAAAACTAAATACTTAAATAATACTTTTATTGCTACTGCTCCTTAAAGTAAAATAATTAGGCTTTATGAATCTTTATTAGAAAATTTGCGTATAATAATAGCATATTTATAACTATAGAGACAACTCCTTTCTAAGCATACTATAAAATGGAACTAATTAGCATAGAATAGCTTAGTATAGCCTTAAAAGATAAAAAAAGCTTAATAAAACTATAAACTGCCTTCAAAGTGCTAAGTCCACAAAGTAAATATAAATAGAAAATTATTATAGCTAATACTTACTAAAAAGCATAGGCTAATAAAAATAAGGTACTTATTATATTTAAAGTAGAAGACTAGGTCTTAGTATTAAATTATTACATATGATTAACAAGGCTAAGAAAAAAAAATATACTAGAAGTTTATAGAGCCTAGATGTATTATAGCCTAGATTAAGCTATCTACGTTTAAAGTAAACATACTAGAGTTGGAGAATATTTATTTAGTCTTTTATACCTTTTTATTAGAGCTATATAACTTAATAGGGGCAATACTACACTTAAAGAGGTAGAACGTAAATGATTTAAAAGAGTTAGGTAATAATGTATATAAAGTAGATTATATACTAAAAAGAAGGAAGAAAAAAGCTATTTAATAGAAATACTTAGTTTTGTAGAGAAGTTATTCTAAAAAAAAGAATTGTTAAACACTTAGTCTTAACTTAAGCGTAGAAGCGCTTAAGAAATTTTAGGAAAATAATAATATACTTCTATATTACTAAAATAAGAAGATAATATTAAAAAAAGGTTAAAGACAACTTCTTAAGAGAAAATAGAATAAATATAAGTAAATGAAGAGAAGACAACTAAAGTATACTTTAACCTATTTTTTTTATATTAAAAGTTTTTTAATTAGGTGTTTAATAGTACTTTAGCCTATAACTATAAGAGGTTTTTTTACATATTTAACTCCTTCTTATATAGGCCTGTAGTAGCCTAGTATAGCCTACTAAAGCATACTAAGGCTAACAAGATACTACAACTAAAAAATAGTTAAAGTTAAAAAGCCAAAACTTATAAAAGAAAAGTTACACTAGCAAGAAATTACTAAGTTTAAAGAAAACTATATTATTATTTAACTTATGTAGATTAGGGTATCTACTAAAACGCTTTAGACTAGGCTATTATAACCTAGTCTAACCTATAATACTTTATTAGGAGCAAGTACCTCCGAAGCGTATTTTATATATATATTAAAGGTCTTAGGCACTTATTATAGCCTAGAGTAGCCTTTTATAGCCTATATTATGGCTTCGGTCTTTTGAGACAACCTTTTAATGTGACCACACATTTTATAAACACCTTTTTAGTAAAAAAGGATTTATTGCTAACAACAAGTATCTAGGCTCATGCCCCCTTATTTAGCATTGCTAGCACGCAATTAGTGTGTTGCATGTTTAAACAGAAACAAAGATACGTAATATTTTTCTAACTAACTATTTTAACTAATAACTATTTACTAATAACTGTAACTTCTATTATCTCTATTGCTATCCTAATAGTATTGTAGTTATAGCGTTTCTAGCATGCGCTTATACTTAAATGTAAATATACAACAACAGCGTTACTATCTAAGCACAGCTTTCTTATTTTTAAAAGCAACTTATAAAATCCTCCTACATATTAGTGTGTTTTAGCTACTTAATAGCTATTTTAACACGCTTTTACTTTTTATAAAGCTACTATAAGGTCTCTTTACTAAAGTTGCATTTGCGTAGGAGAAGATTAGTAAAATAACACACTATTACTATACTTAGACTATTACAGAGGGGTGACAAAAAAGAAAAGAAATTAAAATAGTTATAGTTTTCAATGGTTTATATCTCCATAACTACAAGGGCTATACTAAAAAGAGTTAGTGATTTGAAAAGCCAAGAACCTCTCCTTTAGGATAGGTTGCTTAGTAAGCTGTTTAGTCAGCATGATTGCTCTCAATCTTCGCAGTGAAAATATAGGCTTAAAAACTTAGGAATATATTACACTATAACTTTTTTTTGAATGTGTAAAAATCGCTATAATTTACATATAATAGATAAGACAAGCTAATCTTCTTTATATATAAGTTTAAAGGTAGTTGTAAAATTAACTGTTGAGTAATAATAGAGAGCTTGTTTTTTAAGTTTTTTCTTAACCCTTTAGCTTCTTTTACTTGCAAATAACGCCTTAGTAATAATAGAATACAATTATTAATCGCCTTTTGAGGTAATTAATCCTATTCCGCCTTTATAGCAGCCTTTAAGGCTGCTATACTTTTCTTATTATTTTCTATACCTAAAGAAGTAATAGGCCTTTTAGCTAAAGCGTCTTTCAGCAAAGCCTACACGTTTTCTATAGGATTTAGATTAGGACAATAGGCAGGATGCTTAAAAAGCAATATTTTATTCATAAGCCTCTAAATAGAAAAATAAAGTATATATAACTTACCTTTTTTTATTGCAGGTTTTATTATAGGAATTAGGATCTTTTTAATATAGTCTGAATTCCTAAAAGGAGTAGTAATTAAAGGGCTTTTAATTACTACTAGTTTGGATCTTCTACCTATCTAAATTGCACCCTAAACTTGAAGAGAAATATCTTGACCTATAACTAGATTAGTAAGTATTCTAAAAATAGATTAAAATAATAAAAATATTAGAGATACAATATAGTTTATTATTAATAATTAGAGTTTTTTAGAACTTACTTGTATTTACTGTAGAAACAATTTTCTTTCTTATCCTATTATTGTGCTTTATTTAATAGTATTCTGTCCTAGCACCGTGCCTACGCTTAATAGTAGACTTGTCTAAAAATATAACTTTATAAAAGTTTATATTTTTAATGTTTTTAAGTGTTTGCTTGGCGTAAATGTAATAATTATAAGCTTTTTTAGTGTCTAAAGGCGTCTTTATTTAAGAAATATAAGTAGAATAGTTCTCCTTTTTTAGAAAGCGTTGTACGCTTCTAATTAAAAGATCTATACTATTTTCTCATAATAGATGTTGAATTGCCTTTTTAGGGCTTCTTGTAAGGTCTCTATTAAGCACTCTTTTTGCTTTATTTAAGATCTTAGAAGGACGACCTCGTTTAGAGCTAATAAAAGATAAAGGAGCGTTCTTTTTTTGTTTTATTTAATCAAGAGTATTGTAAATACTTTTAGAAGGCTTTTCTAGTATATTACTAATAGAGGAGATAGATTTGTTATATAAGTATAAAGTATAAACTTGTTGTTCAAATTAAGAGAGATTGCAAGCCATAGAAAGTTATTACGTAATTAGTGCTTACGTAAGCAACCCCTATTTATTTTATCCTTTTATTAAACTATAAGGAAATAAGAAATATTACTCTGAAACTTGCTCACATTTTGCTTACGTAAGCTAATTAAACTAATTTTTTTTTCAGCCCTTTTTATAAGTTCATAAAAAAGATATGCCAAAATCTATTTTTGCTTTTTTTTTCAACATATTTTGAGCGAGATTACAGGCGCGATCGTGCTGACTAAGCAGCTGACTAAGCAACCTATCTTGAAGAGGAGGCTCTTGGCTTTCCAAATCACTAACTTTTTTCAGCCTAGCCCTTCTAGTTACTAAAATAAAAAGCTTTGAAAACTATAACTTTTTTGATTTCTTTTTTTTTTGTCACCCCACTGTAATAATGCTAGTTAGGGGATCTAACTAGACAAACAATTAATTTGTAGCAAGGAGAATCCTGCTATTAAAGTCTTTTTTAAGTTTAAGAGTAAACTAAGGCAAATAAGCTAAAAAACTCTATTAGTAGTTAAGAGTAAGCTAAGGCTACAAGCTAAGAAACTCTAATACGCTAGTAACAGAAGATTAATTTAATTAGCAGCTAGAGTTCTTTATAGTAAGAATAGTAACTGCAGCTGTACTAGGCGTAAAATTAATTATTATCTACTTAGCTAGTCATTCTAGGCTTAGGCTAGTAGATTAAAATAGCTAATAGCAGTATTTTTAGAGTGCCTAAGCTTAAAGGCAGATCTAACTACAATATATAGGCACTTAGGATTTAATTAATCCTTGTACAACAAGATTGCAAGGATATTATAATAATTAATTTTAGCAAATTGACTAAAGAGGACTATCTAGACAACTATTAGACGCTAAAAAACTAAGAGGCAAAAGCTTTATTAATATTACGTCTTAGCCTTAAGGATAGACCTCTATTATAGTTAAAAGATATTGTTAATCTCTATTTTCTCTAGAATTACCTAAAGAAATTGTATTCTTAAAAGAGATTTAGTTCTAATTTTTTAATGTGTAGAGATCTTATTAATACTACACTACATTAATGTTAGAATAATGTAGAGACTTATCTATAAAAAGTTAATAAGCTTGTTTTAAGTCTAGAGACTAAAAATATTAAATTGCATACTAAATTTGTCGCAGCTCTAATACTTAGTAATTTAAGTTTAGATTTTAACTATCTAGTTACTGCAATTACTTAAAGCTTTAGATTTAATAAAACAATTAATCTAAAAGCAATGTGCAGCCAAATATTAGACAAGTCTAGACGTCTAAAAGCCTTAAAAAATAGCTCTAATTAGAAGGGCTACAATAATAAACATAATTAATATAAATTAGAGAAGCTATATTAACAAAAAAGCTATAGTAGCTTACTAGCTTCTTAATCTTAGAACGTAGATAAAAGATCTTAGCAAATTGCTATATAATTAAAAGAATTAGAAAAATTAAGTAAATTAGATATCTAATATACTAGATAATTCTAAACATGCTCTTTTAACTATAGTATTAGTGGATTAGAAGATTGCTAATATTAATACTACTAGATCTACAAAAATTATTAAGTAGGTACTAGATAGTAGAGCAAGCGCGCATATTTGCTATAACAAGGATCTATTTTAAAACCTTTATAATATAAGCAATACTTATATTAAATAGGGTAATATGACTACACTACTACTAGCAATTGTAAAAGAAGACGTCTATATTACTTTTACTAGCACAAATACATCTGTAGTGCTAAAAGACGTACTCTTAGTACTAGACTTTAAAGTAAACTTACTTAGTCTATACTACTTTATTTAAAAAGGAGCTAAGTTTTAATTTACTAAAGCTAATAGCCTAATTATTTAATCTAGTGAAATACTAGCTAAAGGACAGTACCCTAGAAAAATTGCAACATTTACTGCAATTAGTAGTATTAAAAGTAATTAAGCCTGTATAGGAATTAATAACTTAGAAAAAATTAATTAAATTGATTAAATAGATTTAATATCTTTTCTGCATAGACGCTTTAGCTATATTAGTAATACAAGCTTAAATAAGCTTAGTAATAATACTTATAGTATAAGATTAGAAATAATGACTAGCAAAGCTTTTAGCAACTGCAAGATTTACTTAAAAAGTAAATTTGCTAGCAAGATTAGCAGAGATCTAATTACAACGCCTATAAATAAATTTATTAATCTTATTTACTGCGACCTAAGAGGACCTATTAAGCTAAAAACTAACAGAGGCTATAAGTATTACATTACCTTTCTAGACTATAAAACTAAATATCTAGAAGTTAATCTTCTTACTTTTAAATTAGAGCTTGTAAATCTAGTTAAAGCCTTTATTAAAAGGGCTAAAGTACAGAATGAGAAGCAGATTAAGCTTATTTAATTAAATAATAAGCTTAATACTTTAGATCTGTAAAAGCTCTTGAATAAAAAGGGATTTTTATTATAATTTACTCCTCTTTTTAATTTAGAATGCAAAGGCGGTGCTAAAAGAATTAACAGAATGCTGTTTAATAAGATAAGAGCTCTACTTTTTAAGTTAAATATGCCTACAAAGTTCTAGGCAGAAGCTCTACTTGCAGTAGTGTACTTATATAATAGAACTCTTTATAGTTTTATAAACTACTAAACGCCTTTTAAAGTTAAGTATTGCTATAAACTAAACATTAGCAATATTAGAATTTAAGAATTTCTAGCATATAAAAAGGAGCTAAAAGAATTTTTTAGCAAACTTAATTTTAGAGTTAAGCCTTATTATATTACTAGCTACCTTAGTAATAATTTATATTGCCTTATTAATCTTAAATAAAACAAAATTACAACTACAAGAGACGTTAAGATATTAAAAGAAGTATTTTATAATTAAGTCTTTTTTAATTTAGAATTACAGTTAGAAAATAATTAAGATCCTAATTAAATTAATTAGAATAAACAAACAAACAATTAGAATACTAAAGATAATACATAAAAACTTTTAAGCTTAATAAGCTTAATAAAAAGAAATCTAATTATTCTAATAAAAAACAGAGCTAAATTATTACAAACAGCTCTAACTATAGAAGCTGCTAGTTTTAAAGACATAATCTTAGAAGATATTCTTTTTACTTCTAAAGATATAAATAATCCTAAAAACTTTTATTAAGTGCTTAAATATAAGGATAAAGAGCACTATTTAGCAATAATAAAAAAAGAACTTAACTAATTACAGAAAAACAATACTTAGTTACTAGTACTAAGGCTTATAAATTAATTAGCTCTATAAGGTCGTTAGGTTCTAAATAAAAAGTACTAATAAAATAATAACTATATATTTAAAGTACGCTAGGTTGCAAAAGGCTTTTAACAAGAATTTAGCGTTAATTATAAAGAAACTTTTGCTAATACAACAAGGCCTAATTTAATAAAGCTATTAAATTTATTAGGTACTATACTTAACTAGCTAATTAAAAGCTAAGATATTAAATAAGTGTTTCTAAACGCTTTAATTAATACAACAATCTATATTAAATAACTAGAAGGTTTTTAAGATTAAAAGTATCTTTAGCACGTTTACTTACTTAACAAGGCTTTGTATAGTTTAAAATAAGCTAGTAGACAATAGCAAAAACTATTAGCTAGCTTACTAAGCTAACTACAATTTAAATCTCTGTCTATTGATACAGCTATATATATTAATATTAAATAGAAGATTATAATTGCAACTTACGTAGACGATCTGCTTATATTTAGAGCAAATAAGCAGAAAATAACTTAATTATTTAAGAATCTGTTAAATATATTAGACCTTAAAATCAAAGACATAGGCGACGTATTTAAGTCTCTAGAAGTATAGGTAAGTAGATTAAATAAATTAACTTTTATTACTTAAGAAAATTACGCTGAGAGATTACTAGCTAAATATAATAAGCTAGAAATTAAGCCTAGAAAATTACTACTCTAGCAGAATATAAAGCTAAAAAAAAAATTAGAAAGCTACGCTAAAAGATATTAAGATATTTTAACAACACAATAGCTCTCTAATCTATTTATTACTTCTTACTAGGCCTAATATAACTTATGCAGTAAATCTACTATTAAGATTTATAGCTAATTTAAGTACTAAGCATTTTAGCAGCCTAGATTATTTATAGAGCTATATAGCTTAAACTAAATAAATAGGCTTGCTATATAATTCTGTATAATCTACACTATTAAAAACAGAGCCTAAGATTAATTTAATAGGCTCTAGTAATGCAGATTAGGAGGGTGATAATAGTAGCAAGAGATCTACTTTAAAATATATATTTCTACTCTAAATTAAGAAATTGCTTAGCGCTATTTTTTAGCTATTAAAGTTACAACTAACAGTAGCTTTATTAAGCATAAAGGCTAAGTTTATAGCTTACAAAAAAGTAACTAAACAAAGTATTAATTTATCTTAGTTTAATAATAAGATAAAGTAGCTATTTTAAATTAAATTAATAGAAGCTACTATAATTTACTCTAATAGCTAAAGCGCAATACAACTATTAAAAAATTCTGCCTACTATACTAGAACAAAGCATACTAATATACAATTCTACTTTATACGCAAGAAGGTAGAAGTAGGACAAATTAAGCTAGTATATTAAAATATAAGCTGCCTACTAGCAGATACTACGCAATCTATTACGTGAGATTACATAAGATTGCAAGATATTGCATTATCTACTACGCAAGCTATTGCGTAAGTACAGATCTTTTTAGAATGCAAGTAACAAGTATATATAGACTGTAATTTGGCTTGTAGTTAGAAACTAAGAGAGAGTTCTTAAGAAAGAGAAAAAACAATTACAATTAAGCAGTTGTACAATATAATAATAAGACTCAATCACTCTCTTCCCCTAGTCTCTATTTATTTCTTGTATTCTTATTGTTCTACTTCCGCAGCTGCCTCTGAGTCTATTACAAACAAGTAGAAGGCAGAGACCTCTACCTCTGAGTTGATAGTAGAACAAGCAGCAATTAGGCCTAGAAATTGAATCTCCAATAGGTTATAAGCCCGGAGGTCAATGCGCAACAAAGAAAGCTATGTATAAATAGTAATACTGTTATTTTTATTTATATTTAAGAATAGGCACTAAACGCTGTAACTACAACACTGCTAGAATAGCAATAGGACAACAGAAGTTGCGGTCAGCAGTAAGAAGTTAGTTGTAAATAGTTATTAGTAAATAGTTATTAGTTAAGAGGGTTAGTTAGAGAGATATCGCGTATCTTTGTTTCTATCTAAATATGCGACACACCAATTGTGTGCCAGCAATGCTAAACAAGGGGGCATGAGCCCGGATACCTGTTGTTAGCAATCAATCTTTTTTTACCAAAAAGGTGTGTACAAATTGTGTAGTCACATCAAAAGATTGTCTCAAAAGGCCGAAGCCAGCAGCTTATCTTAAAGAGGAAGCTCTTGGCTTTTCAAATTACAACCTCTTTTTAGTATAGCCTTTCCTATTTCAGAAATATAAATCTTTAAAAACATTAACTTATTTAATTTCTTTTTTTTTGTTACCCCTTAGTAAGAGGGTATAAGCCTAGATACTTGTTGTTAGCAATAAACTCTTTCTTACGAAGAAGGTGTCTACTAAACATGTAGTTACATTAAAAGGTTTTTTTTAAAGGCCGAAGCTAGTGTAGTATCTTATCTACTTTAAGTTAAATTAAAGGGTAAATAAAATATAGATTACTAATATAAGCGCTGGCTACTTAATAACTCAGTAAGCTTATAGTATACTAACTCTTACTTTTAATCTTTACTTATTTTTTTAAAGTATTTTCCTTTTATTTTATCATCCATTATAGATTAAATAGTATGTAAGCACGTTATATTACTAACACATGGTTATTAATTTAAGCACTAATTTATTGGAATACCTTTCTAAAAGGATTAAAAGATACTTTTATGAAATCATTTAAGAAAAGTGGTTTTTTTTTGTACCTTCAGGTCTCAAATAGGTTTTTTTACTAAGATAAGTAGGAAGGTTTTGAAATTATTTAATTAAAACCTTAATCATATGTCTTTAAAATTAAATTGAGGTTTAATAGAATAGTTGATACCTCACTACTAAAAGTTTACATGATTTCCTATAAATTATTTTTTATTTTCTAAATTCTTTTAGGAAAAAGTTGACTCTAAATGGTAAGAAAAGCTTATAATTATTCTATTTATATCAAGCAAAAACTTGTAATACCTTCGAATATAGTTTAAAATTGGATTTGATAAGAAAATAAATTTGCTATAAAGCTGTATTATAGTAAAAAAGTTATATATTAATTGATATATTAAGATAAGAGTATTACAAAAGAGTTAGTTTACATAGAAAGTAGTTGGTTTTTATACTTCTCAATAGCTAAATTGTTGTTTAGCTACTAAGAATGCTAAGGGCTTGTTTACTTAATATCAGCAAGCTATTTTGATCAATTATTCAAATAGAATTAAAATACAAGCTTTTTACTATTGCTTAATGTTTTATAATACTATTACTTTTCAAATTTTACGCTAGAAAGGATTAAAAGTGTTATATTATATATATGATTTCCGCCGTTGAACACGTTTCACTTGGTGTCGTTTTTTGGTACCTTCAGCAAATTTTCTTACCCTGATTTCGCTCGGTGGTCTAAGCTTTTCTGCTCCGAGCGCTTAGCGCGTGGACCTTATCTACTCACCGTTCGAATTTCGTCAACTACACAATCTTTTTTTGACTTTTGCGACTGATCAGTAGAGGGCAGCTGCTCTTCACTTTTTTAGAAAACCCATTTTGACTACAACAGCAACCACGACCTTTAATACCTTAAAAATAAATATATATGATTTATAGCGATGTTTACATATTCACAAAAAAGTTATACTAAAATTAGTTTTAACCTTTCTTTTATCTTATTTCAGGCGGGATTACAGGCGCGATCGTGCTTACTAAGCAGCTTATCTTAAAGAGGATGTTGTTGGCTTTTCTAATTACTAACTTTTTTTAGTATAGCCTATCTAGTTATAGAAATATAAAGCTGTAAAAATAATATCTTTTTGACATTATGTTCTTTTTATCACCCCTCTGTACTATTCTAGACTGAGAATAATATCTTAATTATTAATCCTCTTTTGTAGGGGTGTGGTGGCGTAGTGATCTAGAGCTACGTCCTTACACCCAACCTATACCTATTTGCCAGCGTAATAACAGATAAACGATAGTTCCTTCTCCATCAACAAAGTCTGAAACAAAGCTAAGTAGTGTATGTTACATATCCTACGGTCTATCTAGGATTTTAATTGTGGCTTTAGTGTAGGCCAAATGGAAGTACTGAGTTTTGTATCCGCTCACTCATCATGCGGGTATTGCCCGCTCCACACTTTGGCCTAAGCACATCTCGGAGTACACTCCCTTCTTAGTGAGCAAGTCTTGGTGCGTACCGCTTTCCACAATCCTTCCTCTTGTAAAGACAAGGATAGTATCTGCATCCTTGATGGTGCTAAGACGATGCGCAACCGTAATTGTAGTACGCCCGCTTTGCGCTTCTTCGAGCGCCGCCTGTACGACCCTCTCGGACTCGGTATCCAGCGCCGAAGTGGCCTCGTCGAGAAGAAGCAGACGGGGCTCGCGGATCAGCGCCCTGGCAATAGCGATGCGCTGTCGCTGTCCGCCCGACAGTTGCGTGCCTCTACTGCCGCACATCGTTGCAAACCCGTCTGGCAAAGACGCAACGAAGTCGGAAATGTTGGATTGCTTAGCCGCGGCTTCAACCTTAGCGTCAGTTACGTCGTCTTCGACACCCATGGCGATATTGTCGCGGACTGATCCCTGGTATAGAACTGGCTCTTGCTGAACCAAAGAGACATCTCGGCGGTACTTGCGCGGACAAAGTTTCATTAAAGGAACACCATCACAGGTGATGCGCCCTGTAATGGGATCGTAAAATCTCTCGAGAAGCGAGACCATGGTCGACTTTCCACAACCCGAAGCGCCGACAAGGGCGATGAATTGGCCTGGTTTCACATTGACGTCGATGCTTTCCAAGACCTTGTCGTGTGGTCGAGACTTGTAGGCAAAGCCAATGCCCTGCACCTCAATGTGTGCTGGACCCTTGTCCTTCTCATCGTCAAATGGCGGTTTCGATGCGTCTTCCTGCACAGCAGGCTTCAATCTACGTAGCCGAAATACATAATTTGCAGCAGTTGCCGACTTGGTCAGACTCGTAGTGTACGAGAAGAAGGCCGCAGCTGCCTCTCCGGAGAAAATAACACCGATGAAGACCGTGAAGAATTGGGTAGTCGTGTACTCTCCTGTACTGATCAGGCGGCCGCCGTACCAGAAGCCTAAAGTTGGTGTACGAAGTAAGTATATGTCTGACATAGAGTTCATACGGAAATAAGACTAACCTAATGTCATTGCTAGGAAAGAGATCGATTGCGTTAGTGCATACCAGAACATGGTCCAAACTAGAGCTTTGATGCTGTCTCTTGCGACGCCACGCAACCTGTCTTCGTATCGGGAAAGAATGTGTCTTTCGAGCGCAAGACTGGACACTGTGCGGATGGCGGAGACTGCTTCAGAAGCGAGAGAAGCGCTGCTGGCGAAACGTTTGCCGGTGAGGTCCTCTAGTTTGAACTCAAGTCGAATCCTGAGGTACCCAGAGAATACAATTAGGGGCATAGCGCCGAAAACCACTACGAGACCTAGTTTCCAGCCAACCGCAATGGCGAGGACTGAGCTAGAGACGATGTTGACAAGATTGATACATATAAGCATAAGATTGAAGCCCATCAGATCCCGCAAGCTGTCCGGATAGGCCCCGAGCTTTGATGCTAACGCGCCGCTTGCGTTTTCCTGGTCATCGAAGAATTCCATATCTTGCTTGAGGATGAGGTCGAAAATCTCGCGGCGCGACTTTCTTACAACGGTCTGTGCTACAATGTTGCTGGTCCAGCCAACAGCGCTGTAGACAACAAAATTGCCAAGTGCCACGACGAAAAACATCAATGAGTAGAAGTCACCTTGCTGTATCGCCTCTTTAGGGGGTAGTTGAAAGGCTTCGACAACACGAGAAAAAAGGATAGCCTGGGTAGGATACGTCGCTCCTGTGATATTTTTAGCAACAGCTGGGCCCAAGCGATTTGGTAACGTACCTCCGGCTAGGGTCGCGATGGCCAAGATGAGGAAGCACTTCCAAAGATCGCCTTGTTCCTTGAGAACTATGAAGATACACTTCACCAAGTTGTAGTTGATATTGTTCTTGTCGGGCTTATTCGCCTCTTGGCAGAGAACGGATGCTTCAGTCCGTGTCCGAACCAGGTCCAACTTTTCTGCGGCATGCTTCTCGTCTAGCTGCTCTTCGCTCTGCGTTTGTCCGAGATCCTGAGCCATGACAAGACGAGTGTAGGCACCATTTTCCGCGAGGAGTGCGTCGTGTGAACCTTGTTCAACCACGATGCCGTTAGCCATGACTGCAATGTTGTCGGCACTCTGAATAGTCGACAGCTTATGAGCAATGACAATCGTAGTACGGCCTTGTGAGACTCGCTCAAGCGCTTGCTGTACGATCTCCTCCGCCTTTGGATCTAGAGCGCTAGTGGCTTCGTCCAATAAAAGGACAGTTGGTTCTGAAACAATACTTCGTGCAATCGCTAAGCGCTGCTTTTGACCACCTGAGAGGTTCATAGCGCGCTCGCCGAGCTGCGTACCGTAACCCTATTTCATTGTTAGAAATCTCCTCAATGAAAATGCGAGAAGCAATACAACAAAACTTCGGTAGTCGCTCGATGAACTCTTCAGCATGAGCGTCCTTGCAGGCCTTCTCCACGAGCGCTCGCTGCTCACTCTCGGGTAGAATGGCTTTGTCCGTGCCGAACAAGCCGAACGCGACGTTTTCGTATACAGTGCCGGAGAACAGTACCGGCTCTTGCTGTACCAACCGGATGTTTGTACGCAGCCAAGTAAGGTTGAGCTCTCGGATGTCTGTGCCATCGAGATATATGGTACCGCTAGCCTGGTCATACCAACGTTCTATCAAACCGATTATTGTGGACTTTCCACTACCAGAAGCTCCTACTAGCGCTGTAGTCTTTCCAGCAGGTGCCAATAGCGTCAAGCTCTTCAAGACTGTGATGTCGGGTCTGGCCGGATAGGCAAAACTGACATCCCTAATCTCGACGGCACCTCTACACGCATTTGGTGTCTTGCCATCATCGCTCAAGGGGTCGATCTCGGACTTCCGGTCGATGGTCTTGAACAGCTCGTCGGCTGAGGAAGATGCTTTCGTCAAAGCGACGATTTGAGGTGCGATGGTCGTCATAGCGGTTGCTGCGACGATGACAGCTAGAATGACGGTGAAAACGTCGCCTATTGATCGGTCAGTATCATGTGCCATATGACCTAGTAGGTCAATTCATCCATTGTTCAGCTCTGTCCCAAATGATGTATTGCGTACCACTTTCTTTGATTTGACCTCTGGCAAACATCCGAATGCCTTGCCAGAAAGCCAGACCATAGCCCGAGTAGATGCAGAAGAACTCAACTGAGAACATTACGGCATAATTCGGGGATTTCTCCATACCCACTTTCTGAGCATCTCCAAGAAGCTTGTCGTATTTGCGAGACAGCAATGGATGAAGCCAAAATGCGTGAACCGTTCGCACTGTCGAGAAAACTTCTTCCGCAAGTTGCCCAGCGTTGGAGTAAATTGGTAGCAGTTGGTTCTCGTTCTTGGTGTCAATACCTATGGAAATACCGACTACGACAATGATCGTTGGAACGATGCTTATCGTTATCAGAGTGAGCTTCCATTGTACGACGAAGGCAATAATGAATGCAGAGATGAAGGTCGATACGCCTTGGATGATCAACGTAAGCTTTTCGGATATACCGTTGTTAACATTGTTTCCGTTCGTCGTGGCCTGCGTTGTAACTGAAGCGGCTTCGTCTGAATCGAAGTAGGCGATGTTCTGCCGGAGAATGTGTCTGATGAAGTCCAGCCGCAGGGACTTGGTAGTGCGTATTGCTGCAATTGAGATGAACGCCTAGAAACATTAGCGGTCTTTTTAGGGGCACAGGGCGCTGTTTACCTACCGAGTGGATGTATACCAGACCAAACTTTGCAATGAAGAGATACACAAAGTACAAAGTGTACTTATTCACCTCAGAGCGGTATTGGGCTGGCGTAATCGAACCCGTCGCAAACCCGGTAAAGGTCGAGACAAATTTTCTACAGGCACGAAATCAGTATTTGTTTCACGTATATTTCGCACAGCCATAACTTACCCGAAGACCAAATCCCTGTGGAGTGAGAAGAGTGAGTTAGTGTGTTTGTCAAGCGACCGACGTTAGTCATTTTGAGATTCCACGGCCGACTTGGATGACTCCAAGTTGTCACTGTAGGACACAAGTGCAATTAATTATGCTGGGCAGTCATCCAAGCCACCGTATTTTGGACGTGCATATCAAAGCTAAGAAATGGTGTTGTGCATATGTGACTTACATCAGTGGAAGCAAGGTTCCAGCGGCGAATGCTGCAACGAATGCAATAATGTTGAGCGTCCAACTGGTGCGATCTGCATACTTGAAGATGCGCTGGTACACGTTACTTTCGGCGTTTCTCTGATTCTGTTTAGCATGCTTACCACATAACTGCCTATACCGCTCTTTGGCTCCTTCACCACGTCGTCGCTCCGCTCAGGTGGGACAAGTATGTCTTTGTTCGCCGACATGTTTGGCGTGAAAATCACTGGTGATGGGTGGACAAACAGCAGTGTGCTACATGGACATTTGAAGCCATCTCAATGAGGTTGAGCATTTGGCACAAGCTGTGTCCGGACTTCGCAAAAGCCCGGACCCGCGGTAAACAGGCGTTCAGAACAGGGCGTCGCAAGCGGCTGAACATTTCCTCTATGGGTCGAAATGCGAGCATTGCGAGCCAATCCCACGGGTTTGCGCGTTGTTCGCGTCTTTGCCGGTGAAACTTGCTGGCAGCTTTAGTACTAGCGCGATTCTTGCCGCGAGTAATGACGTCGTTGAGTGTTCTCATGTCACATGACCATGGGATTAGCGTTGGTATTATTAGAATATACGTAGAATGGAAGGATACTACCCCAGCGAAAGTCTAGTGGTTATATTACTACTCTTTGTTTATTTTTAAGGTATAGAAGGTGGTGGTTATTGTTATTGTAGCTGAAAAAGGGTTTCTATAAAAGTGAAAAGTAGCTACTCTCTACTTATTAGTTTTGAAAGTCAAAAAAAAGATTGTGTGTAGTTAATAAAATTTAAACAGTAAGTAGATAAACTCTAGGAGGAAAGCTTAGATGTAAATATCGTCTGTAGATAATCTGTGTTAGTTCTTAGGGAATAAGTAAGTGCGATGGACGAGGGGTTTGTACTAGCACAATTAGTAGATTGATGTAATAGTACAGGTAGTTGTGTTAGCACGTTTAGTAGAACGATGTAATAACACAGAGAGATTAAGAATTAGGTAATCCTTAGATTGCACTTAAAGTTAAACACAATAAACTATAAAGGTTTATTGCCTATGCTATATACCTAAAAGAGTGTTATGTTGTCTTATACGTCCTATATTGTCCTATAAGTAAGACATTGTAAGACTCTGTAGTACATTATAGAACACACGTAGCCTGTTCTATAGAAGATCT
This sequence comes from Alternaria gansuensis, assembly GCA_009289805.1. Taxonomy (NCBI): domain Eukaryota; kingdom Fungi; phylum Ascomycota; class Dothideomycetes; order Pleosporales; family Pleosporaceae; genus Alternaria; species Alternaria gansuensis. The sequence continues at coordinate 57,427 of WBOK01000147.1, read as the reverse complement.
CTGCTAAGACTGTAGGATCACGTGTTAAATGCAAGGTAGCGTTATCTATTAGCGCACAAAGGTCTGCCCTTTGTTTAAGTTACCTAAGGTCTCTTCTTACTACTATTCTTCCTACATAGTTAGTGTGTTCCCTCTTTTTAAGTTTGTAACCCTATTTTTCTCTTTTTTTTTTTATATTTTTATAAATTAGCCTAATAGTTTCCTGTAGTACTATTTATTATTACACTACTAGTAATTGCATAAACAAGACTAGTTAACTTGCTATAGTTACTTATTAATATTGTATAAAGAATAATTTAGAGTGTTGTATATTATTATTAAAAAAGGAGTGTAGGAATTGCTATTATAATAGTATAAAAAAATATGTTTTAGTAAAAGTTCCTTTGCTAAATTACTTAAAGTTAGACTAAGAGCTAGCTTGCTTAGAACAACAAGAGTTTAAGGCTAATATAGTAGAGTTAGTAATATTAAAGGCACTCTTAGCAGCGCGTGTAAAAAAAAATTAGCTTTATAAACAGCGTAAAGTGTTAGCGCGTTATAAGCAAGAATTAATAAATAAGTTAAGAAAGTTTATTAAAAAGATTAAAGCTTTAGAGGCTGTAGAAGATATTAACTATAAAGTTAGTGTTCTTAAAAGTAGTTTAATGCCTAGTACTTTAGCGTTAAATTAGGGCACTTTTTCTCTAACTTATTTAGAAGGTAATTTTATTTTTAATAGCTTTTCTATTAAGTCGCATAGTACTGCGTAAGTAGCTAGCAGCAGTTTATAAAGTTTGTATTTAGTTTCTATGTATTGTTGTTTTCTAGGTATTCTAACTATTTAACTAAGTATTTATTACTGTTATTTTCTATTTAATGTGCAATAATCTTTTTAACTTTAAATTTGTTTTCTTTTTTTATTTTATAGTAAAAGGTTTTCTAGAGTAGCGTTTCTAGGTCTGCTAGTTCTAACATGTTAATATAGAATCTTAAGTAGATCTTTATATCTAGTAGAAGGTTAAGTGTATACGTAACTAGTTCCTTCTAGTCTAGAATTAAAAATAGTCTAACTTTAATATTATTAAGTTTTTTATTTAGTTGTTTAGTGCAAAAATTCTTTATAAGCAGATATACTTTATTTTTCTTTTTTAGCTAAGGTGCTATTTTTTGTTTCTAGTTAATATATAAAATGTTTTAGTGTTAAGCTTTCTTAAGTGTTGTTTTAAGTAACTTATATACTATTTTAAGCTTATTAGCTGTTACAATAGCTACTTTTATTTTTTAGCTTAGAAGTATGCGTGTAAAGAGATTTAGGTGTCTTTTGTAGTTTGCGTAAAATAGTATTTATTTTATAAACTTTAATATTTTGTTGTTGTGTGCTATTTGTGCTATAAGTAGTAATAATACCTCATTATTTTACTATTAGTTAACATATATTTTAAGATAGGCTTTTATTATGTAATTTATTTATTTATTTGTTTATTTATTTGTAAGTAATAAGCTGTTAATAGCTTTTGTTTTATTTTAATTGCAGCTAATAGCGTTGTCTAAAAGTTAGAGGTAAAAAGCTTATTATTATTACTAATAATTAACTTTAGTATGCTGTAATATTTAATAATTTAGTTGTTAATAATGTGTGCTAGCTATACTGCTGTAAAATCTTTTTTAAAAGTAATGTACTCTACTTATTTTGTAAATTAATTAACTACTACAAGAATTACGTTGTAAGATACTTTAGTAACAAGGTCTTTTAAGACTAGTAGGCCTATAACAAAGTCTATAAAGATGTTTAACTATAGTATATTAAGTAGCTTTATTGCTTGTATTTCTTTATAAGGTGCGTAGGTACTGTGCTTGTTTTTCTAATAGTTTACGCATTTAGCAATAAAAGAAGTAACTTTGCTTTTTATTCTTGAAAACTTATAATTCCTCTTAATAAGTTCTATAGTTTATATAATACTAAGATAACTATATATAGGGTTGTTGTAATATTGTTTAATAATTATTTTCTGCAATTCTTCTAGTATATTAAGTGTAATTTGTAGGACTGCGTTTAGCGTTTTTACTAGTCCTAGTAATCTATCTTTATTAATTTAAAGTATTATAGTATTAATAATTTCTTTTGTTCCTGTAATATTATGTTGTTAACTAAAAGTGTCTACTCTGCTATTATTCTTTCTAGGTGTGCTTAAACTTGTATTATCTAAGTAGCTTTAACTATCTTACTTATTATTAGTTAAGTACTTTAGTAGTTATAAAGTTAACTAAGTTCTTGTAATTTATAAATATTATAAATTTTAAGTAGCTTTCTGCGTATGCTCTTTAATGCTGTAAGTATACAATAATAGCTAGTAGCTCCTTATTATAGACGTTGTATTTTTTTTTAGTCTAGAGAATTTTTGTAAATAGTACGTAATTAAGTGCTATTTATTTTTATATATATAACTAGCGCAGCCTTTAAGTGCTAAGTTTAATATATTAGTTTTAAAGCGTAATAGTTGTTTTACTTAGAATATTTTAAAGCATAGTAGTTTTATGCTTACTTTTTTAAGCGTTTAGAAAGCGTTTTTTACTTTTTTACTTTACTTAAAAGGTATTTCCTTCCTTGTAAGTCTTATTAATAGAATAGCAATCTTAAAGTAGTCTTTAATAAACTATTAGTTAAAGTTTAAAAATTTTAGAAATAATTATATTTTTTTAACTATTGTTAAGTATAGCTATTCTTTAACTACTTATATTTTTTCTTTACTTATTTATACTTTCTGTGCTCTTACTATGTATTTAAAGAAAGTAACTTTATTTTTATAAAACTTGTATTTTTTTAGTTTAAGCTAGAGGTTAAACTAGTCTAGGCACTTTAGTACTGTACAAACATGTTGTACATAATTTCTTAAGTTTTTAGAGTAAATAAGGATATTATTTAAGTATACTATAATAAAGATGTCTAAATATAATTTTAATATATTGTTAATAAGTTTCTAAAATGTTGCTAGGGCGTTTATAAGCCTAAATAGTATAATAGTATATTTATAGTGTCTATATTATGTTTAGAACGCTATTTTTTATTCTTCTCTTTTTTTTATTCTAATAAGGTAGTATTTATTTTAAAGGTCTAATGCTATAAAGACCTTAGCGTGAAATAATAAATTTTACAGCTTTATAATATTTAGTAATAAGTATTAATTCTTTACTGTAATATTGTTAAGTTTCTAGTAATTTATGCACATCCTTAGTAGCCTATTCTTTTTTAGTATAAAGAGTATAGAGAATCCTACTAGTAATATTAAAAGTTTAATGTATTCTTTCCTTAGATCTTTATCTAGCTTAGTCCTTAGTTCCTTAAGTTCTATTTCTAATAATTAATAAATTAGCCTAAAGGGTAGAGTCTCCCCTTCTTCTAGGATAATCTTATAGTTCTAGGGTTAGTGTCTTAGTAAGGCTTTGCTATCTACTACTTTTATAAAAAAATGCTAAAATTCTGTATATTTTTTTAGGATATCTAGAGTTACGCGCTTTTTTAAAACTTTAACTTTGTAACTTAAAGGTGCTCTTCTAGTGTTTATTAAGTTAAACCCTTATATTGTAAGGCTATTTTTAATTAAAGTCTACTGTCTCTTAGCAATATTATTAATCTTTTTTTTATTTACTATTATAGTTATTAAATGCGTAGGCTAGCTTATAGTTGCGTCTAATCTATAGTACTTAAATAAGAACTTCTTTAACTTCTAGTTAATTTGTAGGATATATTTTTGTAACTAAAGAATTTTTAATATAATATTGTAAGTAGCTAATCTAAAAATGTTTAAGTCTAACTTTTTCTTATATTCTTAGATATTAAGCGTTACTTTGCTAACCTTGTGCGTAATAGTTGTCTTGCTTAGCATAAGCTAACTATTTGCTATATATAGTAAGTAGAGTTTTTATTTCTTTAATATTTGTAGGCCTGCTACTTACACTGCTTAAAAAAAAATAAAGTTAGCCTAGGAGCTAAAGTCTACTAATATTATTATCTAATGTCTGTTAAGCTTTACTAGTAGCTTAAAAAGGCTTAGAGGGTTAATTACGTTTATTACCTTAGTAGTTTTAGGTGTTTAGGGCGTCTGTCTAAAAAAGACTATATACTAAATCTATAAAACTTCTAAGTAACTATATTTAGTTTGCATTTAATATTAAAGCATGTGTGCTATAAAGGCTAGTTGTACTTTTATGTATAGGTTCTATTCTTATAATTCTTCTACTGCGTTATATATATCTACAAAGTCTTTTTTAAATTATTATGTCTATAAAAGTATAGGCTATATTGTTTGTTTTATAGGTGTACTGCGCATTTGTTGTTAAAGTAGTTATACTATAAGTATTAGTATTAAAGCATTCCTTTTAGTTTTTTAGGAAACTATCTTAATTTATACTTATTTAAATAGTATATTGTGCAGCTGTTATATATATATACTGTCTAAAAGGATCTTGCGTATTCTAGATTGCGCAGGTCTGTCTAATAATACATATTAGTAGCGCGGCTGTTGCTCTAAGTTCTATACTTCTAGCGTGTTGCCTAGAGTTCTTTGTAAATCTTTTTATTCTTTTAATCTAAGAGTTAATGCGTTAGTTTATTCTAAGATGCCTTAGTATTTTAAGTCTATTTTTATACAAAGTTATTGTATAAGGCTTTATTAATAGTTGCTTCTAGAATAATTTTTTTTTTGTAGTTCCTCTAGTAAGTTAGTATACTAGTAGTATTTAATAAATGTTCTTTTATAGGGTCTTATAAAAATATCTTTAAGTTATTTAAGCTACTTTAGTAGAATATTAATTTTTTTAGCTAAGTTGTTTAAGTATTCTGTTTCTAAGAGTAGTAGTACTTATATATTAATATCTTATTTGTCTAGCGTAGTAGGGTATTTCTATACAGCTAGTAGTAAAATTTTCTAGTCCTAGGCTATTAGTGCTTCCTTTGCTACTAGTGTAGAGGGCTAGTAGGTTTTTTAGAACCTAGCTATTTTTTTATACTTAGTTTAGTTAGCTAAAGTTGCTTTTATTTCTTTGTTAAGTATTATCTTAGAAACGTTATTATCTAAAGTTTCTTCTAAAGTAATTATAAGGAGGTTATTTAGACTATTAATGTTTGCCTAGTCTTTTTTTTAAACTGTAATAGTAGGTCTAGTAATAATATCTTATTCTTCTTCTAGATTATTGCAGGGTACTACATAGTAAAAGATATTTAACTATTATATTACTTTACTTTAGCTTTAGTAGTCCTACTTTATATAACCTTCTTTACTATATATATAGCAAGTAATTTCTTTCTTGCTATTCTTATTATACTAAAACTTGCTCTTTTTAAGTCTTTTATTAAAGTTGTTAAAGTATATAAGCTTATAGCTATTAGTTGTATAATATTTTAGGATTTTAGGCGTATTATCTTGTTGTTAACCTTAGTTAAGGTACAGGCGTTAATAAGTTTAATATAGTTAAGTATTTATATTTCTAAGTATGCAATTTCCTTATAAGAATAGTTGTTCTTCTAGCTTAAGCTTATAGAGGTTATTATCTACTTAAATAGCTTTAGCTATAAGTTTATTAAGCGTATTAAGAGTAGCTCTGCTTTGCATAAGTTCTATACATACAGCTAGTTTAAGACTTTATTAGTACATTTATATTAAAGTATTATTATCTTATTTAATAACTATTTAGTACTGCTAAAACTCTATTATATAGTTAGCTATAAAGCATGTTTATTGCAACTTTTAGATCTTTTATTCTACTACTATAGATTTTTTAAAGAGTAAAAATACCTTTCTTATTTTTATCTTAAAATTATCTTAGTCTTTAACAAGTGCTTTATTAGTATTATTATTAATAGTTATGTTTATGTATTAATAAAAAATAAAATTAGCTTATTTTTTAGTAGCTTCTTATAAGAACGTAAAGGCTTATACAACTATATTATTATTATTAATTTTAGTTCTTTTAATATAGAAGTATTTATTAACTTAGAGTAGCTATACCTTAAGCTTATTATAGTTACTATAGTAGGTTTTAGGCTTGTTAGCATGCATAGTTGTTTCTGTAGTTTAGGAATTAGTAAGAGTATCTATAGTAGTATTACTTATTTTAAAAGTGTTTAAAGTATAAAAATTATTTATAAATAATTTATATTAGTTTTTAAGGAATAAGTAAGTGCAATAAACAAGAGGTTTATACTAGTATAATTAGTAAATTAATATAATAGTATAGGTAGTTATGTTAGCACGTTTAGTAAAACAATATAATAATATAAAGAGATTAAAAATTAGGTAATTCTTAAATTATACTTAAAGTTAAACACAATAAACTATAAGAGTTTATTACTTATGCTATATACTTAAGAGAGTGTTATATTGTCTTATACATTCTACGTTGTCTTATAAGTAAGACATTGTAGGACTCTATAGTACATTGTAGGACACACGTGGCCTGTCTTATAGAGGATCTCCGCTAAGACTGTAAGATCACGTGCTAGATGTAAGGTAGCGTTATTTGCCCTTTGTTTAGGTTGCCTAGGGTCTCTTCCTGCCACTATCCTTCCTACATAGTTAGTGTGTTCCCTCTCTTTAGGTTCGTAACATTAGACTACTAAGCAATAATTAAGGTTAAAAAAGTTTACCTAAGTACTAAAACACAACACTACTTAAAACGTGTCTAACAGCAATTACTAGTCTATAGTTAGTAATAAGATTACAATAGAATAGTAATAGAATTGCAATATAATATAATAGAGGAGAGAAAGAACATATATTATGAGCATGCAATACTTTATAACGCTGCTACTTTTTATGTACTACTTCTTAATTACTGTTTTTTACTTTTTAAACAGCACTGCATACAAATAATTTGCGTATAATATACTATAATAGCACGTTATCTCTATAGTAGATATGTTTTTAGTTTGAGCTTTTTTCTACAAAAAATTGCGTTTTTTGCTAATACTTACTTAGCACTTAGCTTAGTCTAACTTAAACTACTTATTTAGACACCTAAATTTCTTAAGTATTTTAAAACTTAACTACTAAGCTAAACTTCTAAGTTTATAAAAATCTTAAATAAATCTTTTATCTGTAATATTTTTATATACAAAAAAATAATTAAGCTCTAATTTAGCTAGTAGTAGAAGAAATATACTATCTCTAAAGTATTTGCTAATACTAACGCAGTAGTGAAAAAGTATTTCTTTAGCAATTTTTTTTCTATTTATTATATAAAAGCTAAGTACAAAAACTAGAACTTAGCTTAAGTGGATATTGCAAGATGTAATATGAGCAATAAAGAAGTAAAAAGTAACAAAAAGTAAGCTTTCTATTGTTGCGTTCATAAATCAGTAAGCAAGGTAATAATAGCTTTACTGCTTTACTTTATTTAAAATCGCCTAAGTAAAGCAATAAAAATAGGTAAAATATAGCGCGTTTAGTTACAAGGTAATCATATCTTTATCTTACTTTTCTTTGTTTTTATTTAAATATACAACATACTAATTACGTGCTGATAATACTAAACAAGGGAGCGTAAGCCTAGATAACTGCAGTTAGTAATAAGTCTTTTTTTTCTAAAATGATATTTATAAAATATATAGTCACATTAAAAGGTTGTATTAAAAGGCCGAAGCATTTACGAGTATAAATTAAATAAATTATATATGCCCGCTACTCCCTTATGAATAGGCTAGTAAATGGGTATAGGTTGGGTTGTGGTTGGGTCAGATCCGCACGGACTAGAATACCAAAACCTCAACCTTTACTTCTAAATAACTTACTTAATACTGGTTATATCCTAATGCAGTTCTAGTAGAGGGTGCATTAGTACTAGAAGATAGATATTAAATTTTTATAAGATTCTGTTCATATTTGACTTAGTTATGTGGTATTAAAGCATTTAAAGCTCAATATCTAAGGCTTTAGTACATTAGATTTCTTGAAAATTTAACGCAAGTATCTTCTAATACTAATACATTTTCTATTAAGGTTGCACTAGAATATACGTAGTATTAAGCGAGTTATCTAGAAGTGAAGGTTGAGATTTTGGTGTTCAGGTCCGTGCGTATCTGACCCAACCACAACCCAACCTATACCCATTTACCAGCATACTTATGGAGCACGTCAATTAGAACCTTGGCAATGGCCCACCTCGGCAAATCCCATGGTCGGGTGACCTGCATCCCCCATCGTTGATTATTTCTACAGCTGCGGATCCCGAAAAGTCCGTTCTCCGAACACACGCACATTACAAGCCACTCTGGCACTTCACATGTAGGCGTAGAACACCGCCGCACCGATTGCGTACCGCTATGATGGAAGACGACGACATGGACGGGTCCTTCGATGGAGCCATGTCCAAGCGTGCGGTAAGTCGCTCAACAAACACCAAGGGCCCACACACGTTGACCATCTACATCTAGTGCGATAGTTGTCGAACGCGCAAAATACGTTGCGATAGAGGTGTGCCATGTTCCAATTGCAAGGCAAGCAAATTGGGTATGTTTTTCGGGGCATGCGCTTCGAGTCGCTGCTGACTTGTGCAGCTTGCAAAACCACTCCTCCCCAACAAAAAGCGCAGCGACAAAGGGTCCACATCTCTGAAGAATAGTACGTATAAGCCGATTATGGTCTGATCGTCATCGTTTGTGGCGTCAGCCCTACCTACACTGCTACCCGTGTTCTGAGTAAACGTGTGTTTGCATGTGCCTAAAGGACTTCGCGGCGTTCCCAGGTTGCGTACTGCAGGAAGTGAAATTCCTGCGGCCAATCAATCGAGCTGTGCGGGTTGGGTGTTGAGTAATCTGGTTAGAGCTGACACCGTTTAGCGAGAAGAAGATTGATCGGATTGAAGACCGCTTAGCGGGTATCGAAAACGTTCTTGCCAGTCAGTAATGTCCCTATACGAATTGCATATGAGTCATACTGAGTGCCTACACTCACATCTAGGTCTCGCGACGAAGCTCGGTAATCTAGACCTTCAAAAGGACTCCCATGAAACCTGCAGCCAGTCACGGTCGAGTAGGGTTGGTCCTTCTAGAAGTCCAGGAAGTTGTCTCGTAGATGCCCCTACACCTGCGCCATTCGAGGGTGAAAGCTCTATCAACAGCCAATCCGATCATGCTCGAGCAATGTTGGCGCAAGCGATTGGGAGCACGCCCTCCATCGGCCAGAACGAAGAAGTCCAAACGGCGCTTTCTGCTCTTGCGGAGATGGTTTCTCAGCAGGGCCAAAATAACCTGTCTTCCAATCCCATGATCAACCACTCTCTTGCCGACATTGACCCAGCGAAGCTAGAACGCCCGCCGTGGGATACAGCCTGCTATGCTCTGGAAAAAGCTAGCGGTAGGGTACTACACCCTGCACTTCTCGGTCAGAGCTAATGTGACCAGAATATCCAACCATGGCCTTCGCGGTCGTGTTTCCATTTTTGAGGATGGCTAACCTCAAGGACATCTTCTACGAAGCGTATCATAACCCAGAAGCTTGTAGCGCCGCGCGACGTGTGCTCACTTTCGGTGTTTTGGAAAACGTATTCAACGAGTTCCGCGTCTTTCCACTAGCCAACATGGACGTTACCAACTATTACACGTATGCCACCATCTCTAGGAGGCAGACAGAAGTGGCCTTGTCACAATTGGCTATATGCCTACCAGCAAGCTATGAGAATATCATGGCCTTGGTACTTGGGGCAGCAAGAGCGATTGAGATGTGCAAACCATCTCAATGTTGGACCATGATATCTAGTGCAGCAGGCTTGTGTCAGAGCTTAGGTTACCACCGTATCAACACCATGATCAATGACAATCCCGATGACAGGCAAACGAAAATCCATATCTTTTGGATGATATACCTGTTCGACAAAACCCTTTCGCTACGTCTAGGCCGCTCTAGCATCCTCCAGGACTGGGACATATCGCTGCCTTTTGTTGTATCTACCAGTCCCGACGACAAGAATCCTGAATCAAGTGCCATGCTCGAGTACTGGATTAAGGTCGCGCGAGTTCAGGGTTTGACCTACGAGAAATTGTTTTGCCCTGCTGCCTTCTTGAAGTCTGCAGAAGAGCGCACGCGGATCGCCATCGAACTTGTCAATTCTCTCAACCAAGCCTGGTATGAGCGTGGAGATGCTTCACTTGTGGATTTTGGACACTCAGGTGATGCATTTCATCTTGCTTCGCAACGGCGGAGCGCGATAGGCCACACTCCGAATGAGACACCACTCCCGTCTCAATACAAGCGCTATGTACACAAGTCACCTAGTATGGGACGTGACCCAGGTATTAGCGAATACATTCAAGGCAAGTTTTATCAATTCCGAACTTGGACTAATCTGACGTTTTTTGGTTGAAGCTTCGTTTGAGCGTGTTCACGACATCTTCTTCTATTCTGATGTTGTCATGCACTATTCTACAGTCGCACTGATTCAGCGAGCGGTGAGTCCAAGCAACATGGCCTTCAACCAGGAATGCCTCGAGTCGTCACGAGCGGCTCTTGTTGCCCACATGAGGGCTAGTGCACAGTTCAATAAAAAGGGACAAGAAGATTTGTGGGCGGGATATGTACACTGGTCGGTTCTCCAGGCACCTTTCACGCCGTAAGTTACTCCTTCGATATCCGCACTTCACTCCAGTTGACTTACATCCATAGCTTTATTGTACTATTTTGTAATGCTATCCAAAAGGCAGATACGTCCGACGTTGAATCTGACCTAAGCTCCCTTTCCGAGTTTGTTGCCAGCCTCGAATCTTGCCGCACGATTTCTGAAGGTGCAGACAAGCTCTACAAGATGTGTCACCTTTTCTTACGGGTTACCAAGCTTTACGTAGCAGCTAAGAGAGAGGACGCTGCCCAACGAGTACGGGGCGTTCCACAGAACAAACAGTCCGGGTACTACACAACCTTGGATGGCACACAGCTCGATATTAGCACAATGTCTCAGTTCGATCCATATCTTAGCGCGCTAGGCCTGATGCCTGACACGGCATGGCCCAGGACTACATACTCTACAACTCCTACCTCAGCGAGCATAAACCCTTTCGGACAGGCCCAGCCGATTTATGGCACGAACGACCCTAGTTTAGGCTGTGGAGCACCACAAAGAAACCATCACAATCCTATGCAGGATTGGTTTTCGGGGTCACGCTATCTTTTGAATAAGATGGAACCGGGCGATGATCTGCAAATGCCAGATCTCGACTTGAAATAAATATGAACATGGGCACAGGAATCTTTTTTTCGTTTTTTTTTGACATTTAGAGGATGATAGATCTCACGAGCTTTGAATCTACTAGTCGCTGACATATGCCCTATTCTTGGCGATATCGGATGTCCTGTCATTTTGTCTGGAATACCTTCTCTAGCAAGCATTCTTTTGGCATCACCTCGTAGTTCCGTTAATAGCAGTCTAAACCAATAAGATTTTCATATCCCACAGCCTCGCAAAGCACGCTCGACCATGCAATTATTCTCCAGGCAATCATGGCTAGCTTTGTCACTGCGCTCCGCCAAGAAAAGAAAAAACATCGAATGGAGTGGGAAGGCGCCGACAAGCTGCCAACATAACCGATTTGTCACATGTGCTTTCTTAGCACCACTAACTTCACCGCCGGCGACTTGACTCGCGACAAGCTGCCGCAACTCAGTTCATGAATCTTTTCTGCCGTCAGCCCTAGCATTTGAAACAGCATACCATGCCGAAGATCACTAGATGATGTTGCAAAACTGAAACGACGCGTTCCATACGCGAACGAGAAGCTCAAATCAATGGCATAGAAGGACTGATTCAAGCAACAAAAAAACAACAATAAGAGATATGCTTGTACCTCACAAGATGGAAAAAAAAGCATGGCACGGAATCTTTTACATGCAAACCGTTGCAGCGAACGCCATCAACCTATGCATACACCGCCACTCGAACTATGGAAGGAAGCTAAGCTCACACATCAAGATCCGGCATGGCATTTTCATTGGCCCAATCCTTGATCCTCTCAAAGTTCCTGCACACATGCTTGCTCTCATAGTCGGGCCAGTACCCCTTCTTACCCTCTTGTGGATGAAACGTGAAGACGTTGACATCTGAGAAGCACATGAGGTTCATGCGGAGGATCTCAATGCAGTGATCTAGAAGCTTTGTTAGTTATGATGCTAAGTGGGAAGAAGAAAAAAATACGTCACTGGCTTACCGAGATGCGCCCTGACCTTCTCAGGCTTGTCGTTAGTGTCGCTCCACCAGAGCTTGGGGTAGTAGTCTGGGTACGTTGACATGCGGAGAAGGTTGAGGCAGTGAAGTTGGTGGAAGACTTCGAGGCCGACTCGGTATCCTGTTTCGCCTGTTTTAGGGTTTGTGACTTGGAGGGCGTCGGCGGGCTTTTGTAGCTTGGGGAAGTCTTCCATGGAGATCATTTGGTCAGGTACTGCGTGGTGTTAATTCCGGATTCTTGAGTTGGGAGAGCGAAAGTAGGTAAGGGAGGCAGATGGTGACTTACGGTACGCGATGTCCATCCATGCGTTCTCTGCATCGTCGGTTATGCCGACGTACTTGGACGAGTTCAATGGGTTCGCCAGCTCAAACTTTGTTTCGCTATAGTCGACGACATTCATCGCAGGTGCTAAATTATGTTGGTTAGCACCCCTGGTGAGTAAACTCCGGAGTCAAGAACGTACAAAAGATATCGAATTGATCCATCAGCTTTGCTGCCGAGTGGCCTGAGTAGTCTTTTTGCGACATGACCGAGCTTATCAATGAAAGCATTGATAGCGTGAAAAGAAAAAGATTGAAGAGCGTAAGGTAGAAATAGCTCCTCCTCCGTTGCCTATCCTCTCGTTGGTATTGTGTTGTGATGAAGGCGGTGTTTTCGGAATCGCCTTGCAAGGAGCTAGAGTCGGTATATTTCTCCATGATGAGTCTTGCTGCGGGAACGATTTGTTGGATGTGACGAGAATACTGCCTTGCTATCGTTGAAAAAAATTAATATTAGTCGACCCGCGATATAGAATAGAGTGATGCCCGTTCAAAGATTGGTTCGAATAAAGGTGAATGAAGAAGGGAAACAGCGTAGCGAGCAAGCGGGAAATGATAGCCCGAGGAATGGTGTTTAGCCTTCCAACAACAAACTCCGATACAATTTAGGTGTCGCCATAGGTAGGCAGGTTACCGAAACACGGAACATTTCAAATAGCGCCGCTGTGCCGTGCACGTCGATCCCTACAAGGCATCTCGTTCCGGCAGCGCCAGGCAATAATAGCCTTGTGCACCCATCTGCGACGAGGCTTTGAGGCAACAAGCCTTTACCAAGCCTTCTGAGACGCAGAAAGTGGAGTCTTCTCAGTCTGTCCGTTGGTTGAGCCAGTGTTTGGGTTTCGAGGTGAACACTTAGCCAAGAATGGATGTTCATACTTCGGCACCATCGTTTCAGCTTGGCGCGCCGGCGAAAACGAGGTGCTTTTATCGACATGACACGCATATGGAACAAACGTCCCAACAGCATGATGACGGAACATCGGAAATACCGTCAAAAGGTGCGTGCACTAGAGGTAAACCGAGGCTTTGCAGCATTAGTTTCATGGGTAACCTCGTCGTCCGGTAGGCTTGTACCAGTGAGATGTAAGTCCCTGGACTCAAACACTTTCTGTAAACGCAAGCTATACGGATCGCGTTGGCGATAGGCAAGGAATTCTTGATAGAAGCCGCTGAACCTGAGGCTAGATACAGTAGCGCATCGGCTCGGTTTGAACACGACCGTATTGTTCAAACACTGACATGCCTTGTTGTCTGCTGGCGGTGTCGTTGGTGGAGACAGAAGCCCGTCAAAACCATCTGTGTTTAGCTTCCCGTACAAACGTCTTCAACTGCTGTCACATCGCAGAGAACGCAGTGACCTACTGGGGTGTCAACTCCGCTTCTGTGCCGTAAGCAATGCAACATGTCTCAGGAGCTGAAGGAGGAAGCAAGCATGCACCCGCCGTGCTTCTGGGAATCTACCTCACTTATAAAGCATCTCGACGTTCCAGAAGAAAAGGTATCAAGCATTGAACGTGCTCATTCCTTCTCACAACCTGCTCAGTCCTGTTTCATCTATTCCTCTCTGCTGGCAGATCCATTCTTTCATCCAATTCTAGACTTATTTAAACTTTCTTCAATATGAGATTTACCGCACTTACTCTTTTGGCCCTAGGTGCCTCAACCTCAGCCTACGTTGTACCAAACAACAAGCAAGCCGTTGATAATGTCGTCGAAGTACGTATGCCTGTAAGTTGACTGATGTTCCTTTGCATGATTTAACCTTACAGTTCTACAGGGAAGCGGACCTGTCCACAAAACTAACCTCGTTGCTGCGCTGGCAGGACGTGGTGTTGAAGCTCGCCACCACAAGGGCAAGGGAGGAAAGGGAGGAAAGGGAGGAAAAGCTGCTGGGGGCGCTGGAGGCGCTGGTGAACTCGCCAGCTTACTCGGCCGTGACGCCCAAGAGATGACCCAAGAGGAGGACGATGCTCACTGGGCTGATCTTCACACCCGCTCTCCTCACCACAAGGGCAAGGGCAAGGGCAAGGGCAAGGGAGGAAAAGCTGCCGGAGGAAAAGCTGCTGGAGGCGCTGGAGGCGCTGGAGGCGCTGGTGGACTCGCCAACTTACTCGGCCGCGACCCTGAAGCGCACCACAAAGGCAAGGGCAAGGGAGGAAAAGCTGCTGGAGGAAAAGCTGCTGGAGGAAAAGCTGCTGGTGGCGCTGGGGGGGCTGGTGGACTCGCCAACTTACTCGGCCGTGACCCTGAAGCGCACCACAAGGGTAAGGGCAAGGGAGGAAAAGCTGCCGGAGGAAAAGCTGCTGGTGGCGCTGGAGGCGCTGGTGGACTCGCCAGCTTACTCGGCCGTGAAGCCCAAGAGATGACCCAGGCCGAAGACGATGCCCACTGGGCTGATCTCCATACTGGCGACAACTAAACGTTCGCAACGTCCGGAAGAAATATTGATAGTGTTGGGGACTGAAGAGCTGGTGGCGCGAGTAATCTGGATGATTCCCTTAGTACATACATGTTTTTAACCTTTCGTTGGGGGTTTCCCTCATTTTTGCAGTGGACCTGTAATATAGATATAGATGGAAAAACAAAAGCTGATCCATAATCATGACCAAATAATTGCCTATTTGTACGCACTGGTCGTTGTGACGTGTGGACGTCCAATTTTGAATGCTCATGGAAGAATTCCGTGGTTTCCATAGATTCCTGTTTCTTGTAATAGTAGTACCT
This sequence comes from Alternaria gansuensis, assembly GCA_009289805.1. Taxonomy (NCBI): domain Eukaryota; kingdom Fungi; phylum Ascomycota; class Dothideomycetes; order Pleosporales; family Pleosporaceae; genus Alternaria; species Alternaria gansuensis. Next base: position 42,196 of record WBOK01000147.1, on the reverse strand, counting down.
TGAGTATATCCCGGCTCTTTACGCTGTGGCATGACCTTTCAATCTCCACGAAAGACGTGGCAATTTCTGCCAAGTTTGGACGAATGGACAATCATGTAACAACGACACAGCTGGAAAGAATTCTAGTTGTGTGGTCGATGGTGACGCCCATGAGTATCGTCAGCTAGAGCTTTTCGATAGTAGCTATTGTAACCACCTGCAAGGAAAAATGTCAATATGCGTCTCTGCGAATATGAGTGGGTTACTGACCTGAAACATGTATACTTGGGCGACAGTAGGATCTGGCTTGTAGATCACGCGTAGAGTTAGGATGCCTGCGTCTGCCACTCACCTTGACTACTTTCTCATTGAACAAGACAAGGTTCTGGCTACTGACGGCAGTTGATGCACGTTGTTTGATCACCCGATGCCTGGCTTCGGCGAGAGATCCACACGCGATTTGCATCAACGTCTGGCAGACTGAATGGACAGCCTCTGCAGGTGTTCGCGGTATCGACTGTACATATTATTCGCAGCCGCTTTCCCGTTTGGGCAGCGAACTGGTTTTAGGTTCCATTCAAGAAGGGCGACTTGGTGGGCAGTATGCTAAGAGCATTTGGGAAGAGAGATATGGGAGTGTTCAGGCTCGAATTGTCACCTCTCTTCATGCCTCAATGGCCTAATCCGTTTCCGTGAAGAGCATGTGCGACAACGACGATGCAGTGACACCATCTCAGGTAAACGAGAAAGTTGCTCTGAATTATGGTCCGTATCCCGACAATTTTGTTACCGATGAATAGATGCAAGGTAAGTTTCATTCTTCATCTTACATCAGAACGTACGCTAACCGCCTTGCTGTGTGAATCCTGACAAATTCATCATTGTGCACGCAGGTGGAGCAATGGCCCCGTCCGTGATCACCTCACAGCACATCTCTCTCGCTATCGCTCCATGCCCGCAGAACCTCACCCAACGACTACCTACCAAGCTCAAGGGTATCTGCCCGGAGTCGATCAATGGCAGGCCGTGTTCGAATGCGATGCTCAAGGATGGGCTCTCCTACCAAACCATTCACATCTGCCACAAAAGTATGAAGTATGTTGTCAGCGATGGTCCAAACTGTGCAGAACATACAGTCCATTGTACAACAGAAACACGGACAGGTTCTGATGGTCCTTCGAACAAAATCGTAAACGTCTGGTGTCCACTGTAATCATCAAGGTAAGGAGCATATTGTTACAATCCGGAATGCCAGTTCGGACACAACATACATAACGAAGCTCGAATCATGACCAAGATCCACATATGCGTGTAGTAATAATGGTCTTTACAGATCTATCCTACAGACATGAGGCTGCCTACTTGGTCCACATTGGTTATGCTAGCTATGCAAGTCGGACTATGCCGAGTAGCGACCGACTCCAGTCAACGCAGCAACTATCCAAGATTCCTCTTCAAGAAAGCACGCTGTACAAAACCTCTTAACCAGCAAGCTCTACAATCTCGCTAAGGAGCTTGCCGTCTTTGATATAGCTCCTGATCTGCTCTGGCAACGGGTTCTCGACGTAGTCGTCTTCGGTAGGTAGGTTGATGTTTATGCTACTGCACTTGCTGGTGAAGACATCAGTCGCTAGCGAGTCTTTTGAGAGGTATATGGTAGCGCCGTCAACTTGGTCGAGCAGGATTGTGGGGAGGGTGCCGAGGACCTGTAGCGCAAAGTTGGGGCATTTGATCACGTCTACGGAGCTCACTAGCGAGTCGATGATGAGCGATGTGCGAGAGGAGTTGTCCAGGGAAAGTGCGTTTGCTTTGCCGTTGATGCGGATGGTTGTGTTTTTGCAGCGGGATATGAGGACGGAGTGGTTGATTTCGACGTCAATCTCGATCGTCTCGGACGGGCAATCGAAGTTGTCCTAGATGGGAGTTAGGGACAAGTCTTGCAATATATCATTTTAGCAATACACACTATTATCCACTTGTTTCCGTCCAGTTCCTTCTTCGGTGGCTTCTTCGTCCGCATGCTCTCCGGTTTCTTAGCCTTGGGCGGCGCAGGACTCTTACTCCTCAGACTACCGTTGCTATCGCTTCGTGTAGGAACAGGCGCACTCGCTCGTAACGACGGGTTCTTATGCGTCATCTGACTCGGGTCGACCTTCTTGAGCCCCTTTGTGACGTCTGAGCCCTTGTTGAGATCACCGAAGACGGCGTTCATGTCGGGCGCAGCCTTCTTGGTGGCTGGTGCGGCACCTGGTGGTGCTGGAGGACCAGGAGGTGGTGGAATACCTCTTGGAGGAGCGGGTGGTTGTGGGATGCTGGACGGGCCTGATAGAGGTGCGGAGGAGATTTCCTTTGCGGCATCTTTGGCGTCGATGCCGTTGCTGTTCCAGGCTACACCTGTGGCGTGATGTGTCTTTGTGTACTCGGCGAGAGCTTTGAACAGCTTGTAGTAAGCCTGAACCCATTTGACATGCACTTCGCCGTCGGGCCTGGGTCTGTCAGCACTGCGTAGAGTAGGATTACAGACAGTCGTACTTGTCGCGGTACTCCTTAAGCACCTTGTTGCCGTACATCTGCGCTCCACCGAACAGCTCGTTGATGTGCTCATGGGGTTTCATGCCTCCGCCCTGGCCAATTGTAACCCAGCCGAGGGAGCCAACACCATCTGCAACCATGGAGACGGAGTCTTTCAGCGCAAGATCTCGGTTGCTCTGTCGGAACTCGTCTGTCTTCTCCATGCTCGCCTGGAGATCCTTGAGAAGCTCCATGAGCGTGCGGTCATCGGGTTTCTTGGCCTTGTTCGCAATGAAGAGGAATTGGCGCTGGGCAGCGAATGCTGCTTCGACTGCTTTGGACTGGCCCTCGACGACGCTTCCCAGCTTCCCGCTCAGCTCTAGCCAGTTCTTGAGGTCCGAATTGACCAGCTCATCGAATGCTTCAATCGCCGGCGGTGCACTTTCTGTGACGAGTTTGGGGGTGCTGGCGCTTGTGTTCGCCGCTGTCACGCCTGGAGTGGCATCCGTGGACGCTCCGTTGAGACTGGCAGCTCCATCGCCGTTATTGGGCAGAGCGGTGCTGGCGATGTCTTCGAGGCGCGAGGTGGCAGCTTCAAGCCTACGGACCATGGACGTTAGTACGTTGTCTGTTGCGACGTGGATCTGGCCATGTCGACCAAGGATGTGTGCTTGTTCGGGCTCAGGCGCCATCGTGGGGCACTCTCATAGAGTAGCGGGATACGCAGAGTGTTTTAGGATGGGAGGGTCGGGGACTGGTAGGTCGTGGTTTCGAAGGGAAGGCACTTACCGCTTGATCAGCGTCGTCAGGTTGTTCATGTTATTCGCCATGTGGGGAAGGCGCGTCGCAGCGTTTGTAGGGAAGGCACCTGTGTTCGGACAGGTATCTTGAATGCTCGGGGAAGGGGCAGCCGCGGCACGCTGCAGCTCGTGCGATGCCTCTGCGTCGTCCTATGGGGGAGGGAAGGCTATAAGCGGGCAACCAGAATTCCCGACGTCTGAACTCCAGAGACAGCGGAATGTAATGGTTCGTTTTCAAGGCACAATTGCAGACAGAACCTCGCAGGGCCAGCTCTCCCAGCTCCCAGGCGCGTGCATGGCCACGGCTGCCCACATGGCGCTAGCCGTCTGCAGCCAAGGCTGGTCCGTTCGAGACATGCACGTCAGCGGCATACCATCGACCTTGCCATCTGCCCAAGGCAACATGGAAACATGCAACATGGCCGACGCGCATGCTGGCAACAAGGACAAGATCGATTTTTGCACGCTGGGGATGTTCATCATAGGTATGTATGCATGGAGTAAATTCAAATGCATCCAAGCCACTGAGACTGTCAAGACGAGATTGAGTTCCCCCCACCAAAACCTCCAGTCAAAGACATCGTCGGCGGAGCAGGGTCATATTCCGCATTAGGCGCACGCATCTTCTCCCCACCACCACTGTCAGAATCTGTAGGTTGGGTCGTAGACTGCGGGTCTGATTTTCCGCCCGAGTTGCGCGACTTGATTGCGCAATGGAAGACTGGTGTTCTGGTACGCGAAACGCCTGATCGGCTGACTACGCGAGGCTGGAATGGTTACACTGGTGGAAATGAGCATCGAGGTTAGTGTCTGTATGTCGCCAGTGAGCGATACCAAGTCTAATCAGTTTGATGAAGCTTTCCGGTACTTGACGCCAAAGTTGCGCGTGGACCATGAGACACTGGTCGGTACGGACCTGATGTGGTCCAAGTCATTCCATCTGATCTGTTCTCCGTTACGCTGTATTGACCTGGTTGAGAATATCATCGCACTGCGCAAACAGCATGACAACTTGTCTCATAACCGCCGCCCGGTGTTCATCTGGGAGCCTGTTCCTGATCTCTGTACGCCCGAGGAATACAACAACTGCCTGAAAGCGCTCAAATACGTTGACGTGGCTAGTCCAAACCACGGGGAACTTGGCGGATTCTTCGGTAAGAACACCGACGGAAAGGATCACGTGGACTTCGGAACAACCGAGGAGCTGTGTGGTCAGTGGCTGGACAGTGGAGTTGGCGACGGCAATGGCGGGGTTGTCGTACGTTGTGGGAAAGACGGCTGCCTGGTGATGCGTAAAGGACTGCGCAAATGGATGCCTGCGTACCACCAGTCAGCAGAAAAGGTAGTCGATCCTACGGGCGGAGGCAACAGCTTTCTCGGCGGCCTGGCCGTTGGTCTCCTCCGCGGTCGCTCCAGCCGGGTCACAGAGAATCTCGAGGAAGCTGCGGTTTGGGGGTCCATCTCAGCGAGCTTCGCCATTGAGCAAGTCGGTATGCCCATTCTCTCACAGTCAGGGGACGGGGAAACGTGGAACGGTGTTGGTGTCCAAGATAGGCTTTCAGATTTCAAGCAGCGGCTGGCTAGTTATGTACAGCCTTAGTCGCCTTCGTTGCTCCCTATACTCCCCCTCTTCTCCAATCTAACCCTCAATTGTCCTCTCAATGATGCTCTGATCTTGCTTCCGCTCATGCTCTCTGATCTGTTTGCTCCAGCTGTGTTGTTGTTAGCTTCCAGACTCCATCTCAGTGAATAGGTACAGGTCGTACTATCGGCTTGGGAAGAATCGGTGGCGTTCGGGCATCTTGTCACGGTATTCGCGGTTTGCGCTGAGCATCCAGGCCATGCCGACGATGCTGCCGAGGGCGAGGCCTACAACGGCCGTGTTGGCTTTCCAGTTGGCTGGTTGGGCGTACCAACCACCAGCTGGGGACCAGACGTGCTTGGGGTATCTATTCTGCGTCAACTCTGCGCTGGCAAGCGATTGGCACGCTATTCGTACGGGATCTTTCCTCCGCCGCCCATGGTGAATGTGGTTGTGCGGGTTCGTGGGGTTGCTGTCTGCGGAGCTGCACTGAGGTCGCTGTCGCATGGGAGGGCTAGCACGGGCCCCGAGCTTGGCGGAAATTCTTTGGCAGTCGCGATCATGACCTGTGTGAGCACACGACCGGCGAATTGTTGCTGCTGCCGACTCCCCCTTGCCTGATTCTTCTGCCGTCTTCTTTCACATTTTGTCTTCATGAAGCGGATACCCATATCAAGATGCGCCTCGCAATTGCTGGGTGCGCCCTCGCCACGCCGGCCCTCGTGTCCATATACCGCGGCGAAGAATGTACGGAGAAGCATTATACCTCGTAGTCACCGGATACAGGCCCGGTTCCAGAGCACAGTAGCAGTCCCAAACGAGGGTGAATTGCAGCTGGAGATTGCAGCAAATTCCGGCACACCATCAACACCCAATCCAAGACCATCCTCTTCGCCTCGGCCGCTGGAGAGCCTTCCATCCCCACATCCCAAAGCCGCCGAGCGTTCGACCAAATTACACGCCCTACGAAGTCGATTGTCCCTCCCGCCTCGCTTTCCCCTCCAAGCTCTCGCACGAACCCTCGTACACCCCTCCGCCGACCCCAACCCCGCCTTTAATAATGCCTCGCTATCGATACTCGGACGCCAGTTGCTTGGCTACTACACCTCCGAATGGCTTCTGTGCAACTACCCACGTCTGCCAATGGACGTTGTCTTCGCAGCAGTAGAAGCATACATTGGACCGAGAGCACTAACCGCAATTGCAAGCGAATGGGGCATTGAGGCGGCCGAGGAACCGGGTGGTGAGGTCGACCCTGGCCTACTGCAATTCAAGAGGATAAGATCGGGTGATGATCTCCCACCAGAGTTGAGGCGACAAGCACCCTGGAAATGGAATGTCACCACCACGCACAAAATCATGAAGACGGACGAATTTGGCTCCAACAACGCCGCACCAAGTCCACACGCCCTAAAGAGCACGCCAGTACCACTGGAAGAGGCAGCTCAGTCTTTTGTCCGAGCACTCATCGGCGCATTGCACGTACACCTTGGCTCACCGCTCGTCAAGCGCTTTTTCCGTGACCACTTCCTCAGCCGACACCTCGACATCAGCACGATTTTTGACTTCACAATGCCGACCCGCGATCTTTCACGGTTATGTGCACGGGAAGGCTTCGAACCACCCGTCGCCCGGTTAATATCAGAAACCGGTCGTCTGAGTAGACATCCTGTCTTCGTGGTTGGCGTGTACAGCGGAAAGGACGAGCTAGGTGAAGGATCAGGCAGCTCATTAAATGAGGCCAAGACCAGAGCAGCGGCAGCAGCATTGAAGGCATGGTACCTTTACAAGCCGGTCGAGGTCACGGTCCCAAGCAGCATGGAGGGCGAGTTAGATACGAGCAAGTGGCGACCGAACCATATCGACCACGGAGAGGTCATTGTGTAAGATAAGCGACATCAACCACACTTTGGAGTTGTAGGAGGGTTCCTACTTTAGCCATGGATGGCACGGATGGACGGTATACTCTTCGCTTGTACAAATTAAGAATAGCGTAGGGAAGGGAGGAAGGGGAAGAAAAAAGAACTGTGCCGGAAGATGATCAGAAAGGAGGGGTGGGGGGAGGCAAGATTTACGCCACGTCATGCCACGTCGAGGGTTGAAGGCCGGCGCACCCAGCAGTAGCAGTGCGCATGTATCATATGTGACATGAGGATACCACGACGATCCTCAATGTGTACAATACAAGACGAAATGTTGCATCACAAATACCCCCGTTGCTTAACTCGCGCCCTGTCTTCCTGAACGGCACTTGTTGTTCAAGTGACAATGGTTGAGTCCTTGGTCGATACGATGCAGGCGGTAAACGTGGGATTGACTGATATCCGTGACGCCGTAGAATGTGTGTTGTGGGTTCAGTGTCATGTCTCGTCGACAGGAGAAGAGGAGGAAGGTGAGGAAGCGTGATATTCCTGGCGCGCATACCGCGTACACAACTCGTTGGAGTGTTTTGGTTGAATAGAGACGGCTGTTACCTTCAAGGTGGTGGTGCATCATAGCGTCACATGGTAACAACCTAGAATACAACCTCATTCGTGCACTATGATATCCTTTTTTTTTCTTTCCTCAGAGTAAGATCATGTTGACGAACAGCCGTCATTCCCTGCAACCGGGTGCGCACTTGAAACGAATTGCTGATGTATACGACATGTTTGAAGATACCTGGGATACGACTGTGTGCGAAAGCACCAGGAACTAGCAAGTTATCATCATAGTCTGTGAAACGTGCTCCTGTCGATGCAATCGTAGCTCATGATCATTTCTATAAATGCTCGCTGGATACTACGTCGCTACTAAAAAAAATGCTACCAAGCAAAGAGAAGAAACGAGGAAAAGAAATAATGAATAAAAAAAGGGCCTTCGAATAACTGGGGTCGCAAGAAGGGGTATCAAAGGTCCGACCTCAATTCAGAGCGGACAAGATAAGAAGAAAGTAAGAAAAGGGCTTTTAGCCCATCGTCACAGTATGCATCTCTAGGCTCAGTCTCCTAGAGATTCGTTTCCGTCTCTTTCCGAGCTGTCAAGTTTCATACCCGTCGTCCGGCTTCGGCATACCGATTGACCAGGAAACAACGAATAGCAGATGTCTAACATGTTTCGCCAAGTATCACTTTGTCGTGAGCTCATGTTTGATTCATGCTGCTTGAGGCTTGAAGTTTCCAATTACCAACCACCTGACGATTCCAACTTGCGGGTCTGGGTCTGGAAATAGCCATCGAAGACGCTTAGTTCTGGTTTGCGCGGCGCATGGTGCTCCGAAATGTCGACCAACGTCGCAGTTGATGCAACATTTACGCCGAGAGATGCTGCCGCTTGCCCGCTGTAGCCACCACTATCCAAACTGCGTCGTCTTCCAGTAGCTTTACCACTACTTAGACTGGCCAGAACAAAACGCATCTTTATTCTCTCCTTTGGCCCTGGTAATAGCATCTTCTCAATGATGGTCAGCCACTCAGATTCCGCCTTTAGCTGCCTTAGCTTCCGGCCGGATCCGACAAGTCCGTTTCTAAGGTTCGAAGTGGTCGCTGCGTGCAGTCTGTTTCGCCAGCTTGCAACTCGATCGAGATGCGCATGGTATGAGGCATCCTGGGTAGATGATGCCCGGTATTGCGCAAACACAGATAGTGATTGGCCTTGTGCTACCGTCATCATCGACAGGAATACGCAGCCCAACGAGAACACGTCCGCCATTCTTTTACCGCGGGAGACAATGGCTTCGGGTGCTGCGTAGACATAAGACTGGTCTTGGAAGTACATGTGAAGCTGATCTAGGCGTTGAGAGTTTGCAATTGTCGGACTGAATGTGTCGATACTCTGCCCAATGTCGAATGGAGCGAGAAGAATGCGAGCACCCTCTATCAGGATCTTGCGAGGCCGGATGCTCCGATGGCAGATAGATTGCGAATGAAGATATTCAAGGGCAGAAGATAAATCATGCATCCAGTCTACCAAGAACTTGGAACGGTTCGGGTCGCTTCCGGGAAGTGCAAGGTAGTCGTCCAGAGTGTATTGTGCTTTCTCAGTAACAATACCAACGTGACTCGGTTGAGAGTAAGAGCAAAGCAACTTGGCAATGTTCTTATGTTCATGTTGCTTGAATCTGTTAATCTGATCCAAGAGCGCAGCTTTTTGAGAGGGACGAGCAGTAACAAAGCGCTTTCGCACTAGCACGCGGTCGTCGCTGCTACCTTGCACCCGAACCCAATCGACGCTCTTTTCAGAATTGCGCGACGATCTAACAAGGCTGATGTGCTGTAATGGCACTGTTTCTCGTGCAGTGAAGTCGACATGTGCTCCTGTCAGCGGCAATTCCTTGGATGTGGCTCGCCATTGCTCTGCAACAACCTTGCGTGCATTTCCCACGATGCCTTGGAGACGGTCCTCTGGGAACGGCAAGCTCTCATCTCTTAGATCAAAGAAGGAAGCCTGGCGCCATGAGGCAACATCGTCGCAAACAAATAACAGAATTGCGAGCCTAGGGTTCGACAAGGTCCACTGCCATATCTTCTTGACCAGACCGGCATCCCATCCCTGCTTCCGTACGAGCTCATAGAACCATCCGGACAGAGACTGACCCTGGGAAGACAAGATAGACGTGTTGATGTATCCGTTCACTAACGGTACTAACGGAGCAACGGGTTGTCGATATGGATTCATCGGTGAACCCGGGTAGTCACCATTCCTGAACGACTCCCCAGGAGTCTGAGGGGGAGGAGACATGGGCGCAAATCCTGCTACCGGATTGATCACCCTTACTGGCTGGGGAGCAATAGGCGTTGTCGATCGGCTCGTGTAAGGCGGGGTATGTTTCGGGCTACCTTTCGGCGACGAGGAGTCGGTCGACTTGCTGGAATATGTTGAAGCTGGGCTGATCATTACGTTTGACCACGGGTTATTGTTCGTTGTCGTCGGTGTTGTGCTTCGACTGGTGGCAGATGAGACTGACGAGGTAGCGGGAGACTCGGACTCCCGACCTTTGTACCAAGATTGATCATCATCGCGGAGGTTGACCATGGATATGGTATGCTGTAGACTGTATTGGGGTTTGGGGTATTGCATCGCAGGCGTTCGCCACGGGGAGTTCGAGGCGTGTTGCATTGCGAAGCTGCGGAGGGGGCTCAAGTCGGGCTCACAGCGCGTGACCAACGAGGAGCGCTGTAGATGGAAGTAAGATGTTTCCAACGACTAGAGTTTTGCTTCGAATGGGCTCGTGACAATGTGCAAAAAGCAAACAAGTAAGAGGTATCAGCGTAACAGAGCGATGAATGTGAAGGCGTTGAAGGACGACTTGGGTCCAGGTGCCCTGGTCTGCAGAAGAAGTACAGCGGCACCTTTCGGGCAGGGTCGACCGCTTACACTCCAACGAGCCCAAATAAGGCTGCTCCCAGTAGAGGTCTAGAGGCTTTTGATGTGCTGGCAGTTACTCGCCCGCGTTTCGTAAGACATTAGTGGAGGATGACAATATATGGCCGTAGACAGTGGGTGTATGTGTTGGGCGAATGCACGCTGGGCACGAGCGCACCCATGTGGATTAGTTGTATGCAGGCGAACGTGGCCACCTCAGAGTCGCCTTCATTGTCGAAGGCGTAGCGTATGCAGATGTTCGCAGCCCATACTTTCCCGTATGGTGCCAGATCATCGAGCAGTCTGATATGGAACGCGCGATCCGTCCCGTACGCAGTAAGTGCGGTCGGCAGTATGCCTGACTATGCGCAGCGTCGCGCGTCAAGGCCGCTAAGTTGCTGCAGGGCCAAGAGCACACGAGAAGCAACGGGAGCAGGCCGTACGACCTCTGTGCTCGGATGCACAAAGAACACCTATTGGCGCAGAGGACGATACCGAGGAGATTCCCGCTGAGGTCTCTGCCGGGCGGAGGTCCAGATGGACACGAGGTTCCGCAGCTCACCGTCTCTTTTCGGCATCCGCACAGGGAATTACTTATCTCCGCGGTGGCTTCGGGAGTGACGTGCCTCGACAGCAGTGAGCGGCTGGGTCCGTCAGGCGGTATTGAAACTGCGGTCGATGTTGTACAGTTGTTCAGGTGTTGTGGCCCGGCGACACGCCTGCGTCAGCGCAAGTGCCGCAGGACCAAGGTGACAGCGGCCGCTACCTGTGTCGACATCGCTTGTTTGTGAGGAAGCCAGCGCCGAAAGCCACACCGCAGAGAATGCTGAAATACACAGAGGGCGCGGGTACGATGGGAAATTGAGGACATTCGGCTTCTGCGTGGCTGGAGAGTAAAATCAAGAAGCCGGAGAAAGGCGGCACAAGCGACGCTCATTGGCTCGGAGCGGGGCATCACGTGCTTCTCTAGCGCACATGTGAAGCGCCCCTAGTTTTAGCATCGTTCCTCGACTGCAGTCCTCAACACCAATTGTCTCAAGGGGCCCAGCATCATCATTCCCATTGCGTCTCCACTCGCGAGCGGTTCGATCTCCAGGCCAAGGCTTGGTTGGCTTCCACTCGATGCGGCTCTACTATGCTAAATTAAGCTTGTTCTTAGTCATCCTAGGATCAACGCATAGATATGCCTTGTGCCACCCGTCACAGCCTCGAGCAGAACCCGTCTCAACTCTGTTATGGAGCCTCAAGCCAGTCTTGGTGCTGCTTTTCGAGTCTGGTGCCCGACCTGAGTCACGCCACTTGCGAGCCCGCCTCGTCTGATCCACCCATTGCCGTGATCTGCAGACCGCGTTTCTTCATGCTCGCGTGTTCGACTTTTCTTATTCGTTTTGCTGATGACACCTCTGGTGCCCGTTTCTTTTGTGCAGTGATTAACTTTTGCATCGTCGTTTTTTTCTTCGTTCGCCACTCTTTTTCTAGTAAGCTGCTGGGCAGCCCGGCCACCTTCGCACTATCGACTTTAATCTTCCGGCATCGACTAATACTACTTCGACCATGTTTCTCAAGAGCGCTTTCGTAGGTACGCTGCTTGCTGCTGGACACGCAACTGCTTTCAAGGGCGCCCAAGTGAACGCCCTTCTTCAACCAGGCCAAGACGTGGAGGAGGTACTTCGACGGGATGCAGAACTCATGGCAACCCTTACTCAACGACAAGACGCCAACTCTGTCGATACAGCGCCACTGGCATCGCTGACACCTGCGACTGGTGATGCCTCGAGTGCGAATCTGGCGAAGTGGGAGGAGCAGACAAAGCAAGCATGCATGAGCACGCTGACCAACCTCAACGGTCAAGCATCAAATCCAAGTGGAATCGCCGTATGCTACAACCTACCCTTTCTTGACAGCAAAACTGGTGTCTTCCAGGCGGAGCTCCGAATGTATAATGTTTCCGCTCCTATCAACCCATGGGTTGGCGTGACCGCGGCCGATGTCAGTATGACGCTTTCGTACCTCGGCGCGACTGTGCAGAACATGCAAGGCAACTTCACGAAGCGGGATATTAGCCGGCCATTCAGTGACGGTGTGCTAGTGGAAAGGCAGAACATCAACACTATGACAGAGCTGAAGGTCCTCATGTATGTTGGGAGGATCAATTCCAACTTAATTGGCTCGGCCATGACCCAGTAAGTTTACTTCTCCGGTATTTATGCTGCAGCCTCTAACACACCTGCAGGCAATCTCTACAGCCTCTTCTGATCCCACAAATTGACCTCGCTGCGCGAAACCCTGCTACCGGCCAGGACGTCGAAACTACTCTCTCTTCCCAGGAGGCATCCTTTGTTAATGGTATCTTTTCCAAGGCAGGCACCGCTCCCACAAACGCAGACCCCCAGGCAGCTGCATCTGCATCCGCTGCCGTATCCTCGGCTGCACCATTCGTCGTCCCTGGAACCGCATTGGCTTTTTTCCCGATCGGCCTTGTCATCACGTCAACATGGGCTTTCTTCTTCATCTTGACCGTTGGTTTTGGAACATATGGTCGCATTCAATACCGTGACCAGTACCGGAGGCGCGTGCGAGCTGAGAAGGCACGTGGTGTCCGTACCATTTAATTCCTACTTTAGTGTGACGTAGTTGATCATCGCGTGGGTCAGTTTTGCTTGGCACGACCAACTCACTCCGCGCCATCTTCATTATCACTACCACAACTATCTTCACTCCTATTATGCGCACTACTATCTAATTTAGAAGTCTCTGCTACATCTTTCTAGCAGGTTTACGCATTATGCCTAGTCTCCCTGCATGTGCTACTGCGTCGTTAAATTGGAAGTGCGCTTTTAGCAGTACTACTACTTTAAGTTCTTGTTAAAGAATCTACTCTTATAAACGTACTTGTAGCTACCTAATGTATCTTTATATTATACTTAAAAGTACTACTTGTCTAAATCTACATTTACTTACGTGTTTTTGATTTAGTTATAACTACTAATTACGTTTTAAGCTTATAGTTATGCACAGCTAAAAGCATGTTTTAGTGTAATATTAACCTAGCGACTTTTACAAGCTAATAAAAGCTTGTTTTTACTGTTATCAGTAATTAAAAGAATGTTAGTTATAAGCTTAAATTAAAATCTAAACTTAAGTATATTACTTAGTGTTGTTAACGTGGTTCACAAGCGAGTGAGCACCCTAAGCGAGTGGGTAGCTCTCTACTAGCGTGTTAACGTCGACACAACAACGCGTCCTGTCTTAATAACACAGCTCTTAATTAACATATAATAAATTTAATATTTAACTTACTCTTTTTAACATTAAATTTCTACGTATTTAAAGTGTAAAACATGTTTTAGAGATATATAGGCTAGTAAATAGATATAGGTTAGGTTGTGGTTAGGGTCTAACGTAAGCTAAACCAACCTCAACCTAACCTATACCCACGCTATTTACGCTAAACGTAGGTATAGGTTAGGTTAAGGTCGCACAGACTAGTAGTTGTAGTTATAGTTAGTGTCCTTACTCTCTTCCACCTCCTCCACCTCCTCTGCCTCTATCGCAATCTTGTTGCCAGCTATAGGCTAGCAATCGCCGTTGAACACGTTTTAATTAGTGTTGTTTTTTAGTACCTTTAGCAAATTTTTTAACCCTAATTTTGCTCAGTAGTCTAAGCTTTTCTGCTCTAAGCGCTTAGCGCATAAACTTTATCTACTTACTATTTAAAATTTGTTAACTACACATGATCTTTTTTAGACTTTTGCGACTAATTAGTAGAGGGCAGCTACTTTTTACTTTTTTAGAAAACCCATTTTGACTACAACAACAACCACCACCTTTAATACCTTAAAAATAAATAAAAGTAGTTATAGTTAGGTTATATAGACTAGTAGTTGTGGTTGCAGTTACGCGCATAGACTGTAGATATAAGTTAAGTTATAGTTAGGTTATAGAGAGAAGTAGTTAGGTTGTAGTAACGTGCTATTTATAGTAATAAATAGCTGTAGTAATTAAGGTAAGATTAGGTAAGATTAGGAGAGAAAAGCTAAGAAAGCACTAATTTAGTTCTAACTTTAACCTAACCACAACTACTAGTCTATGCGACTTAACTACAACTACAACCACTAATCTGTGCAACTTAACTATAACTACAACTACTAGTCTATGTAAGTTAACTATAACTACAACCACTAGTCTGTGCGACCTAACTACAACTACAACTACTGGTCCGTGCGACCCTAACCTAACCTATACCCACGCGTGGGTACCCACGACCTATTTACTAGCCTAGAGATATATAACGTCCTTTAAACAACAATTCCACAGCAACGCGCTAGAGAGCATTCGTAACACGACTATAAAGCAAATTTAAAGCGCCTAAATAAGCTAAACGAAGAAGCTATAGTTAAGTATATTTTCAAAAAGTCTGCGTAAGGATTTGCGCCTATAAAGGCTATTATTTAAGCAATAGCTAATAAACTATTATATAAGCAGAAGAGTAACTTTACTAGTAAGAACTAAGTTTACAACTTTATTCAGCAAACTTCTAAGCTTTAATTATATGTTAAAGGTGTTAAAGGTAGGGGTTGTTGTTGTAGTCAAAATAGGTTTCTAAAAAAGTAAAAAGCAGCTACTCTGTACTAGTTAATCGCAAAAGTCGAAGAAAAAACAATAGTGTGTAGTTAACGAGATTTAAACGGTAGGTAGATAAGTTCTAGGAAGAAAGCTTAGACTACTAAGCAATAATTAGGGTTAAAAACCTTGCGAAGGTACTAAAAAACAACACTAGTTAAAACATGTCTAACGGCGATTGCCAGCCTATAGCTGACAACAGGATTACATTAGAATTGCAATATGATTGCAACATAATGCGATGCTAAGCTTTATACACGCTAGAGCTGTTTTTATAATTAGCGACAAGCCGCCTATAAGAACTTAGTAGCTATCTAGCGCTAGTTTAATCTAGTTTAGGCAGTAAAGTAGAAGTAGAGTATTGTAGATAACAGTATTTACAGCTTTAATAAGACTAGCTTTATAATAAATTAGATTTTATAATAGTTATTTATTATAGACTTAGGGAGATATAGCAAAAAGAAGTAGGTATAGCTAGGCAACTATAAGTAAGGTACTATAATTTAAGGCGTAGGCGCGTTAAGTTGCTAGATACAAATTTTTATTATCTTTGTAAGCAAGGTGCTTATCAAAGTCTAGTTTGGAAACTTATTTACTAACTAAGTCCTTGAAGTTAGTTTTAATAGCTAGACAGATAATTAGCTTACTTTTACGTAGTTAGAGCACATTAATACTTATATAAAGAGGCATACTATAGGTAAAGAGTAACTATTTATTATTAATAGCTATAAGAGCTACTATTTTATTAATTGTTTTTAATCTTTATAAGAAGAAAAACATTATTATTTCTTAAATACTTGCGCAATTTTTCTACTTATTATAGCCTTTTAATATTGCCTGCTTTTTACTGTTAAAGCGTAAGTATGGTAATATTATTTTAGGCTTAGCACGTAACCGCACTAACTACATTAGCAAAAAGACCTTTCTACTATAACGGCGCAGGCAAGACTTATGGATTAGTATTAGCAGAAAGGATTACGGCAAGGTATATAGGAGTGCGTTGTGATCAACAAATAAGCCTTGATTTGAATAAGACACCTATAAGCTTTATACAAAAGGATATTAAAAAATCTATAAAGCAACTATAGATCTTGAGCTGTCTTTATACCTGCAACCTAGGCAAGAACTAAAGTAGGTCTAATACTAATTAGCTCTTAGTATAGCGGTGAGGACAAGAAAGTTGTAGCGTTTTGGTTATACTACCTCCTCTTTTAATAGACAGTTAATCCTGTAGCTATGTATTTTCTTAATACATTTATTATTATTGCTTTTATAACGTCTTTTGTTTCTTGTTGTAAACTTCTAATAGGCAGTTACTGTGACTTTAACCTAAAGTAGTGTTAGGCTAGCCTTAAGCGTTTGCTACTATAATATTATAATAACATGTTATGTTTAATTTTCTGCTTCTCTAAAACACTACACATACATACACAATATACACACACACATATATAATATATATATACATACATATACTATGCTGCTGCGTTGCCCCTTTTAAGGCTTTGCTAGAGGCGTATTACCTTATTTGCCTATAGTTAGTGTGCGCTTTTACGCGAGGCGTTCTTAAAGTTAAATATTAGTTTAACTCTAAGAGGTCTAAAAAATACGCATATTGCGCATAATAGAAAAAGAAGTATTTTATTATAAGTTTAATATATCTTGTCTTTTAAACTTAAGGCTAACTTAGATAGGTACTAAAGTACGCTAAAAAAGAGTTTCTTAAACTTCTTTTTACTATAGACCTTCTTGCTACTGCAGAGCATAAGAAGGATTTAGTAGAGAACCGCCTTCTTACTAAAGAGTACGTGCAGGTAGTAGCTCTTATCTCAGCTAAAAAGGTCTAAGTAATAAGAAGCTAAAAGAAAGAGCTTACTATAGCTTTAATTCTAGTTTTAACTTACTAAGTTCTTCTGGAAATTTCAAACGCTGTTTAATTATTAAAAAGTAAAGTTGCTTTTTTAAAGGCCTTTGCTTACTAGAGCAAAACTAGTAGTAGTAGTCTAGTTGCTCCGCTAGGGGAGGAGGACGAAGAGCAGCGCCTCTAGCGGGAGGTAGAGGAGGAGGAGCGATCCTCTCTAGATCTTTAAGTAAGGGTAGGGGGGGGGAGAGAGAGAGTAGAGTAGAGGGGATTTAGGGGTAGTCTAGCTGTAGTACTAGATACTTATTAGAAGAATTCTTTTTTCTTATTTTCCTACACTATTATTTTATAGTAAAATTATACATCCCTTACTTTGCTTTTAAGCTTTAACTTACTTTACTAAGAATTTTAAAAAACTAAAATGTGTAAAGTTTTTGTTATAAAAGGCTTTAAGTTTATAAAGAGCTTTTATAAAATTTAAGGCTAGGTACTAGGTTAGGTCTAGATTATGTCTAACTTAGTTAATATAGTATTTGAACTTTAAATAATACACCATACTAGCAAGATTGTATTAACTTTCTTCTTTTCTATACTTTAAATTAGAGTAGGAGCTACCCTTAGAGCTTTTTATTTAAGAAGTAGGTTCTAAAAATCTTTACATAATAGTTGTAGTGCAAAAAATATTATAAATTTGAGATTTCTTTAGTAACTTGTTAGAGTATTAACACGCGGATCACCCTGTTGATCAGGTGATCCTAGTAAGCAGTTTACGTGACGGCCCCGCTAGCGTCTATATAAACGGGTCAGATTATCTTTTGTCTCTTAAGTAGTTATTGGACACTTTGTTGTGGCCTTAGTAATTAATACACTTATTTCACTCTACTTAATTAATCTTAGTTGCCTCTTCTTAGCTCTCATAGCTATAAGCCTAGCTGCTTAATTATAGTATTGATTCCTACTGCGTAATCAGCCAGCTGGAAAGTTAACTATTTAATTATTACTTTACTCTCCTCTATTTTTCTCTACAGTACAGCTAGCAGATTGCTGCGGCTACTATATCTCTTACCTACTTAATTATACAATTAACCTCTTACTAATCTATCCTATAACCTACAGGCTACTATTATTATTAACGCAGCTACTAACTAACTAATCCTACTCTTACTTTAACAACAATCTACGTTGTAATTCTATAAAGCATTTTATTAAGATAAACTTCTTTAATATACTGCTTGTTGCCTTAGAGGTAATCCTTAAGGCCTAATTAGACTAGCTAACCTAGTTTGCTCTATAAAGACTGCACTACTTAGAGAAAGGTATCTAGAATTAGGTTAATCCTAATCTCCTAGACGTGCGCTTAATAGATTACCAAAAGCCTTAGTATCTTAATTTGCTTAAGAATATTGAAGAGCCTATTGCTTTACCACTAAGCGCAAGAACCTAAAAATAAGAGAATTATAAAATTACTTAACGCAAATATAAGGCTAATATAATAAATACTAAGCATAAGAAAAATTATAAAAAGCTTGTTAACGGGTATAAAGTACATACTGCTTAATAAATAAGGAAGGTTGCTAAGATTACTAATATTAAGAACTAGATTAGCAAGACTGTTTATCTAAACCTACTTTTAAACGCCTTAATAAGCAAAATTACTTAAAACCCTACTAGTGTTTAAGCTTTAGTAAAAATACTAAAGAAAGATCTTGCTTATACAAATTAAAATACTTAGTATTTAATTAGGGCGCGATACAGATTCTACCTAAATAAGGCTTACTAGAAATAAATAGGCCTTAAGCGTTAGTTTACTAAGTAGCAGCTCTTGTGTTGCTAAGTATTAATTGTTACAAGTAACAAGAAGGATCCTCTCCTTAACGTACGAGCGATGGTTAAGGGTTAACCAACCACTACGCCAGAAGGTAATAATCCGCGCGGGGCGTCAATCACGTGACTACCATCCCGCTAAGGCTAGCCATCTAGGATAGCCATGCATAAAGAGATAGCAGCGCTATCCTAAACCTTCCTCTAGGAAGAGATGTACAGGATAGTAGAACAAAGGCAATAGGTATAAAGATGAAATAGATTTTATTATTACACTTATTATAGTTAACTTAAATAGTTTATTTCTTACACAGATTGTTAACTAGTTATCTTATTATTTATAGAATTAGTATTGTGTACCTTTAGTTAACATTATTAACTCCTTTTTACCTAAACAATTTCTATAATACTCTATAGGCTACTACTTTAGTCTACCTCGCCTTAGTATAGACTAAGCCTAGAGATGTATAGCCTAACCTTGTATAACACTTTAACTACTAGAATTTTAGTAAACAATTTAACTAACAAATGGCTTAATTAAGATTTATAATAACATCCTAAAGAATTACTTAAAACAATATAGCCTAGAGTCTAAAACTTTCTACGCTAAGTTAACTAATGCTAGAGAACAATAAAATACTTAACACATTTAACTCTAATACTAAAAACAACTCTAGTGCTTAGAAGATTAAGAATCTTAAGCAATAGGCCTATGTATAAGCATAGTAAGTTGCTTTAATAATAAATATAATTAATTAGCTTTTTAAGTTAGCTAATAGCTACCTTAAACAAACAACTTATTGCTATAAAAAAGCCTAAAATAGTACTACTTAAGAAGTATAAAAAGAAATAAGAAAAACTATGGAGGTTTCTTACTTACACTAATTTATACTATAAGTATTTATTTTAAGGTATCAAAGGTGGTGGTTGTTGTTATAGTCAAAATGGTATTCTAAAAAAGTAAAAAGCCACTGCCCTCTACTAATAACAGTAAGTAGATAAAGTCTACGCGCTAGGCGCTTAGAGCAGAAAAGCTTAGACTACTAAGCGAAATTAGGGTTAAAAAATTTGCTGAAGGTACTAAAAAACAACACTAATTAAAACGTGTTTAACAGCAATTGCTAGCTTATAGCTAGCAACAAGATTGCGATAAAGGCAGAGGAGGTAGAGAAGGTAGAGAAGAGTAAGGACACGTACGTTACCAACAATACAATGCTTAGACTATTCTTCTTCCTATTTAACAAAAAGACTAATAGCTTACATTAAGTAAAGTTAAACTTTACTAAGTTACTATACAAGAAGCTATAGTAGTAAATTATAAAGCCTATGTTTACCTTTGTTAAGCGGCCTTTCTAGTTAGTTAAAGAGGAGCTGTTAGTAGTAGCTCTTATAGTAATTAAGTTAACGTAGATGTTAAATTCTATTATTTATTAATACCTTATCAAAGCGTCTAGTATTATAGATGTTAAAGTTACAATAGGAGTTATAAAAAGCTTATTTAGCAGCAAGTCTATTAAATACATTGCGCATATTAATAGTCTAGGTGCAGTAATAGTATGTTATCTTACTAATCTCCTCCTGCGCGAATGTAACCTTAGTAGAGAGACCTTGTAGTAGCTCTATAAAGAGTAAGAGCGTGTTAAAACAGCTATTAATGTTACGGATGGTTGCGTGTTGGCTGGATCTGCTAAGCTCGCTTATTATTAGCTTGCCCACCTGCAATTGTGCTTATAAGGAGCTCTTTACCTGCGAGGACACCTGCAGGTATTATTGCTTAAAATATACATACGTTATTATTCTAGAGCTATCTCTTACTATCTTCTGTAGTGTAAAGCAAGTACTATTGCCTAAAGCTACTTCTTATAGAATAATACCTCTTCCTACAAGCTAATAGTCTAGAGATAGCTCTCTTTACGCAATCTAATACTTAAAGTAATTAAGAAAGCTAGAGCCTTACTGTATTTAAACTCTCTAATCTTTCTTAAACTCTATTAAGGCCTACTATACCTAAAAAGCCTAAAGAGCGTACTTAAGGCGCACCTACAACGCTTAAGGAGCGCATTAATGCTGCAAAGAAATAACGTAATAAACTATAATTTTTATAATAATTATAGAAGTTAGAAAAAGAAGTAGTATAACTAGAAGGGGCTAAATAGAGTAGAACTTTAAATATACTAATAGTACTAACTATATTATCCGGCGCGCAGAACGCACTTAGAGCAATACCTACTACATATATATAACGCGCGTTAACACCTAAAAACTTAGCTAAATGCTAAGGCAAAACTCTTAAAAAATGTTATAAGTTTACTTATTATTTAAAAAGTAGTGTTTTAGCTACTACTATAAGAATTTAAAAGAAATAATAATAAAGTAATTTAGGTAATGTAGTATCTTAAAGTATACGCTTAAGAGCTCTAGTATATTTACTATAAGCATTCTTTTAAAGAAAAGAAAGAAGTACTAACTTAAAATTACTTTAAGTAATACATACTTAACTTACTTTTAAACCTTATTAACTATAGCTTTAAAGCAGCAACTGCGCATACGCACGCTACATAGTAAATAAATTAAACTATTTAATTATTTATAACTTATTTTAATGTTCTTAAAAATTAACTATTAACATATAATAAGGCATAAAGAGTTTAGCACTTATTTACAAAACTAAAGCCTAAACTACAACACGCTATTACTAACTACTATTAAATCACTATAACTAGAGAAGATTTTATTATACTTAAGTTTATACTTAAATAGAATTTACGTAAAGCACTTATCGTGCATAATTAGCTTTACTAAAACACTTTTATAAAAAAAAGAAAAAAATACTTTTTCTATAGCTACTACACTAAACGTACCTAAAAAGCGTAAAAACAGTAGTAATATTATATGCTTTAAGTACTAAAAGAAAAAGTACTACGCTAATAAGTGCTAAAGCAGCAACTCTAACAAGGTTTTAGTTAATATAAACTAGATAAAAAAAAGTTAAGCCTTACTATAAATCTAGAGTTAGTAAGGCGCCTACTAATAGATATTTTACTAGAGATACAGCGTATATATTACGCACGTATAGTAACTAAAGTAAAGAAAAAACTTTAAGTTATTTTAGACTTATAAGTAAATATTAGCTTTATTAGTTAGAAAATAGCTGTAAAAATAAATCTAAAACTTATTTAGGGCTGGCAATCGCCGTTGAACACGTTTCAATTGGTTTCGTTTTTTGGTACCTTAAGCAAATTTTTTCGACCCTGATTTTCGCTCGGTGGTCTGAGCTTTTCTACTCCGAGCGCTTAGCGCGTGGACCTCATCCACTCACTGTTCGAATCTCGTTGACTACACACAATCTTTTTTTTTTGACTTTTGCGTCTGATTAGTAGAGGGTAGCTGCTTTTCACTTTTTCGGAAACCCCATTTTGACTACAACAACAACCACCACCTTTGACACCTTAAAAAATAAAAACTTATTTAGGATGCAGAACTTTCTTACCTAAGTTAGATTAAACTTTAAAGGCAGAATATATACGCAGCTTATAAGCTCTAGCAGCGCTTAATAAATAATAATAGTGTAATGCGTATTACAAAGGTTACTACGTATAAAGTAAATAAAAAGGGCGTACTACTACTGCTTAGCAACTTTTTCTTAAGTTGAGAGGGTATTTATATTAACCACAGAAGATAGATGTAGCGTTAGAAATATATAAAGGTAAATATTAACTTAGTAGCTACTAAGGTATTTTTAATGGACGCAAGACTGATAAACTTAAAAACTTACTTTTTAGAAGTACTTTAAAGTAATAGCGCGTGTATTAAGCTAAAACTATACGTGCTAGACGTATTTATAGTATAAGTATAGCGTATACTTAATGCATTATAAGATTATGCTAATGTTTTTAATAATAAAGCTGCTAAAACTTTCTTAAAACTAAAAAGTTTAGATTACGTAACCTTTATTTAATAAAGAAAAAAACCTCTTTATAGGCCTTTTCATACTTTTTTTTCTTGTAAGCTTTAAGTGCTTTGTAAATATATTGAAAAAAGTACTAAAAAAGAGATAGATTTGCTATAGCACTAGCCTTATAAGCGCTCTAATATTATTTATACTTAAGAAAAATAGGACTCTTTGCTTTTGCGTAGATTATCAGAGTCTAAATACTATTATAATAGAAGATTGTTGCCTGCTCTCTCTAATTAGAGTGGTACTAGACTGCCTATTAGGTGTATACTACTATACAACATTAGATCTTCAAGACGCTTACTATTGTTTAAGGATTAAAGTAGGAGATAAGTAGAAGACTGTATTTAGAATATAATATAGATATTTTAAATATCTTGTTATGCTTTTTAGACTTATAAACGCTCTAGTAAGTTTTTAAGCTTATATTAATAAAGCTTTAAAAAAGTACTTAGATTATATATGCGTAGTTTATCTAAATTATATCTTTATCTATACTTATAACAACAATATAACGCTATACTAGCGTGCTATACACGCTGTACTTAACTCTTTATAAAGAGTAGAGTTATACGTAAATTTTAAAACGTGTATAAATACTTTAGATAAAGTTTATTACTTAAAATTTATTATTATAAGAAGTAGCAATTACGCAGATCTAGCGCGCGTTGCTACTATTAAGTAATAGCTTATACATATTAGTATTAAAGAGCTACAGTTTTTTTAGGATTTATAAACTTTTATTAGCGTTTTATTAAAAACTATGCTGCAGAAAGAGCGCCTCTTATAGATATCTTAAAAGGGAAATAAGCGTTCTACTAGAATAAAAATACATATACTGCTTTTATAAGGCTAAAGCAATGCTTTATATTAACGCTTATCTTGCGTTACTTTAATAATACACATTTAATTTGTGTTAAAATAAATACCTTAACTTTTACTATTTTAAGTATATTGTTTTAACTCTTCAAAACTAAAAAGTAGTATATTATTGCATTTTACTTACAAAAACTGTAAAACGCTAAGCTAAACTATAAAGTATAGAACTTTAAACTTTTAGCTATTGTACAAAGTTTTAAAAAATAGTAATACTATCTAGAAGGCACTTAACACACTATTTAGGTGTTAATAAATTATAACAACTTATGTTTCTTACGCGCTATATAGAAGCTAAACTAGCGTTAAGCACGCTAGGCTTTATATTTAGAGGCTTTTAATTTTAAAGTTAAATACCGCCTAGGGCGTACAAACTCTATAGACAGACTATTAAGAAAAGCAGATTATAAAGAGGAGAACTTATTATTAACTTAACTATTTCCTAAACTATAAAATTAATTCTAGCAAGAGTAAAGCATAGTAGAATAAAAAGTCTTACAACTTAGTATAGCTAAAAAGGCGTATACAAAACGCATTTAGCTAATATTTATAAAACAAAAAGTATTTCAACTGCTAGTGCTATAAAGTGCATACTATACGTACTACGCTCTCTAGCTAAAGTATTAGTTAGTAGCAAATCTGTAATAGTAAAGTTAGAAGCTTTAATAAATAAACTGCGCTAGTTGTAATACAAAAACGCCTCTGCCTTATAGCAGGTTATAGACTTTAACTAAGCAGCACGCACTTAAAATAGTAGTAGCGCGCAAGTATAGCACGTTAATAATAAATAAGCTCTAAAATATAAAAGTAGAATTTATGTTTTACTAAAACAAGCTATTAGGCAGGAAATTTTATTATAGAATTATAACACGCGTATAACAAGTTATTTTAGCGTACGTAAAACTTATAAGCTTATTAGTAGGCTATATTACTAGCTAGAGCTAAGCTATAATGTTTGGAATTACGTAAAGACCTGTGTAGTATACTAAAAAAGCAAAGCTCTAAAACACAGCAAATATAGTTAGTTATTACTATTACTAGTTCCTAGCTAAATATTTAAGGAAGTAAGCCTTAATCTTGTTATAGAGCTACTACTAGTAAAAAACAATAGTTTAGGTTACGTGTTTAATACAATTTTTTAATTATTAACTACTTTTTAAAAATAGCAATTTACATACTTATATTAAAAAGGTAAAATATAGAATAGTTGGCAGAATTTTACTTTGAACACATCATTTTTGTTAGAGTATTAACACGCGGATCACCCTTTTGATCAGGTGATCCTGGTAAGCTGTTCACGTAACGGCCCCGCTAGCGTCTATATAACCGGGCTAGATCATCTTACGTCTTTTTAGTAGTTATTAGACACTTTGTTATAGCCTTAGTAAATAATACACTCATTTTACTCTACCTAATTGATCTTAGTTGCCTCTTCTTAGCTCCCACAGTTATAAGCCTAGCTACTTAATTATAGTTTTAATTCCCACTGCGCAATTAGCAAGCTAGAAGGTTAATTGTTTAATTATTACTTTACTCTCCTCTATTTTCTCCTACAGCACGGCCAACAGATCGCTGCGGCTGCTATATCTCTTACCTACTTAATTATACAATTAACCTCCTACTAATCTATCTTACAACCTACTAGCTATTGTCACTATTAACGTAGCTACTTACTAACTAATCCCGCGCCTACTTTAATAAAAACCTACGTTGTAATTCTACAAAGCATTTTACTAGTATAAACCTCTCTAATACACTTCTTGTTGCCCTAGAGGTAATTTTTAAGGCCTAATTAGACTAGCTAACTTAGTTTACTCTATTAAGACTGCACTACTTAAAGAAAGGCATCTAGAATTAAGTTAATCCTAATCTCCCAGACGTGCGCTTAATAAATTACTAGAAGCCTTAATATTCTAAGTTGTCTAAGGATATTAAAGAGCCTGTTGTTCTACTACTTAACATAAGCGCTTAAGAACAAGAAGACTACAAAATTACTTAACGCAAATATACGGCTTATATAATTAATACTAAGTATAAAAAAAATAATTATAATAAGCTAGTTAATAAGTAAAATGTACACATTACTTAATAAACAAAGAAAGTTACTAAAATTACTAACATTAAAGACTAGATTAGTAGAACTATACATCTAGACCTGCTATTAAACGCTTTAATTAGCATAATTACTTAAAAATTAACTAGTCTTTAAGCTTTAGTAAAGATTCTAAAGAAAGATCTTATTTCTATAAATTAGAATACTTAGTATTTAATTAGGGCGTAATACAAATCCTACCTAAACAAGGCTTACTAAAGACAAATAAACTTTAAGCGTTAGTTTACTAAGTAGCAGCTCTTATATTAACAAGCAATAATCTATTTACTACTTAAAGTTATTAAACTGTTAGCAGTTACTAATTTTTTAGACGCTTTAGGCACTAAAATTATACTAGACTAGTTGCGCAAGAAGCGTAATAAGCTATTATAAGTCACAGTGCTTAGTAGAGCTTAATTTACCTTTAATAATCTAGAAAAGATTTTAAGTATTTTATTTTAAGATGAGTTAATTATTCTCTTAAAAGAAGAAAAACACATAGTATTCTAAACTAAATTAAAATTAAAGATAGCTTAACAAATATTAAATACTTTACAGCTAAGTAAAAGAAGTAAATAATTACATATTTACTTTTTAAGCTAAGTAAACACTTCTAAACACTATATAACTACATCTAACTTTAAAATGTAGTTACAGAATTAAATTTTACTAATAAGATACTAATTAAACTATTAGACAATAATTAAAAGAAGATTGTTAGGTAATAAAATACCAACAGATAGGTAATACTGCAGACCTAGATTAAGAAGAAGAGCTAGAAGGCTAGCACTAGCAGATTAGCTACTAATAAACTAAGTAGAGTATACTTTAGCTTATTAGTTTTAGCACTAATTAACTTAAGAAACTTAATTAAAGAAATTAGTCTAACCGTTTTTAGTATAGCCTTAACTCTTTATGCGTTGTCTCTTTATACAATTTAGATAGGAAAGCAGCAGTCTACTTAGTTAATAGTATAAATTACTTAGTACTAGGCACCTATTGCGAAGATATTAAGAACAAAACTGTTAAGGTAGGCACTTAATCTATTCTAGTTGCTAGAACAGGAAACAGGCTACTTAAGAACGTTTTACATAGCCAGGCTAGCTTTAAGATAGCTATTTTTTTGCTTACTAACGTTAAGTTTATACTAAGCTTCTACGTTAATATTATCTTAGAAGCACAGCTTAAGCAGGTAGGCATCTAGCACTTAGAATATAATTACACTATAAAATTCAGAACAATTAAGAAAAACATTATCTTAATTAACTTAAAGTGTTTAATTTTTTATTTATTAAATATAAGCAACTCTCTTATTGTATTCCTTAACTACTACTCGTAAACGCTGTAGTACAATCAAGGAAACCTTAGGTACGAACTAGTAATAAAGATTTATAGTATTAATAATTAGAACACTTAGGACAACAAGCTATTAAAGCTTTAGTCTACCAAATACAAAATGTTAAAAATACTAGCAAGAAGCTATTTAAATATAATTATTATATAATAGCTTATACCTTGCAAGTAATTTTACAGCAACTAAAAGAAAGATTACTTTAACTTTTTTACAAGATCTTATAGGACCTATTTAACTTTCTAACTAGTTAACTATTTAAGAAATAAGTACTTATTATTAAAGAAGATTACTTAGATAAGTTGTACAACTAAATTATCTAGTTAAAGATACTCAATAATATTATGCTTGTAATTAAAGGCTTTACTGTAAGAATTAAGAGGACATATTAGCAAAAGATTATAGAGATTTACTAAAATAATAATACTGCTACACTGCATTAGAGAGGGTAATTAAAATATAAGGAATAAGTAATAGATAAAGAAATTGTAATTAAGACGCTACTACTATATACTTATAAGCCTAACAGCTTAGCAAAGAGAGCTAGCTAAAAGCTAATTACAAAAGCTATTAAAATACGTATAAGTACAAATTTACTAGCTAAGCTTTAGCTAATAATTATAGATGCGGCAGCTTACCTGCATAAAATAAGCCTTTTTAAGATTTATAGCTACTAATTCTCTAACTAGATACTTAAAGAATAGTTTAGAAAATACTTCTAATACTATTAACTACCTAAAATTAGATATTAGACTGCTAATCTACGCCTAGACTAGAGTAGACTTTACGCGTATAGCTGCTAAGCCTATCTATTAAATGAGGAGAGGGCAGCTAGACGTAATTATTAAGAATTTAAAGTTAATTCTTAAGGCTATATTAGTTATTTAGTTAGTTATTAAGCCTCTAACATATACTTTATATAAGTACTAACCCTTAATTAAGTAGTTACTACTTATAATTCAACTTTTAATAAATAGTTGTTTTATAAAGAAAATTACAAGAAAGAGCAAATAAGAGATTAAGTAATTAAAATTATAAAAATCTTTTATAATTACAAGCTAGTTAATCTAGAAGACAACTGAAAAGACCTCTTAGCCTTTTAAAGTAGAGTAGATTAGAAAACACAGCTAACTACTAAAAACTTTAAAAATAGTCTATTTACTATCTTAAGTAGTAAAGAAGGCCTACTTACTAAGTATAAAAGTAGATTAGAAGACGCTAAGTCAATAGAGCATAAGGCTAGTGCACTATTAGAAATTTGCTTAGATTAGTAGCAAGATACTAGTCTTGCTACTCTAAAACTAACTTCTAAACTAGAGACTCTAGAGAGTAATAATATAATTAATTGCAGGGTATTTACTAGTTAAACAGCAGTGCGCTTGCCTAAAAAAGCTAACTTATTAATATTTAGAAGTAAGAACCCTTCTTATATAAGCCTAACAACTTATTACTAGTCTAATAGTCTATGCCTAAAGACTTTAACACGCTAGCTAATTAAGATAGAACCTTTATTTAAAGAGAGCAAGTTGTAGACTATAAATTATCTTGTAGTACAAGATCCTAAGTCTTAAATAGCAGATAAAGTAAGCAATTACAAGCTTAACCTCTACTTATTAGACATAGTGCTAGAATTGCTAGCAAAAGCTTAAATTAGCTTATAAATTTTTATCTTTTACTACGCAAGCTAGGCAACAGACATAAGCATAAAAACATAACTTAGAATTTTAATAATTAACTAAAGAGTAGAAGTACAAGTAGTGTTAACGCATTAATAGTAGATTATAAAAATCTATTATAAATTCATTTTTATAATACTTACTTACTAGGTTTACAAGCAACCTAAAAAGACTAAGTAAGCTATAAAACTTTTAATTACGTAGTTATAGCAGCTTTACTTACTAAGTATAAACTAAATATAAAAAATGCTTAACTATATTGCAACAATTTACTTAAACTGCTAGAATTATAAAAGTAGTTACTTTAGTATTTTATAAAAACCTTCTTTAAAGATGCCTACAGGAAAGAAATTAATTAGTTAAGTAAAAATAAAAGTTAGACTAAAATATTAAGAAAAAAAGTAAATAATTAACTAATACTAATAAAGTATGTTTAAGCTTACAAGTTTAATTATAACAGCTTCTTTTTTAAACATATGGCGCAGATTGTTGTAAGAGGTAATTTCTAAAAGAAAAACCTAATTAATTAAATATTTACTGCTATACTAGCAGCTAAGTTTTTTAGAGCAGCAATAGCTATTAATACTAAAAGTAACCTAGAAATTAACTAATATAATGTTGTAAGAGCATTCTTGAATACGTTAATTATAGTAAACAACCTAGTAATTTGTAAAATGCTAAATAGCTTTAAAAAGCCTAGAAAGTGCGTATAGCTTAACCGCGCACTTTATAAATTGCAAGACTCGCTACTATTATAGTATAAGAAGTTCTTAAAATTACTAAAAGAGATTAAACTAATTGCTTTACAAGAGGATCTCTGCCAATTTTCAATTAAGAAAACAGGATTTTAGTTTTATTTTATATAGATAATATCTTACTACTCTTTGCAAAAGATTACAAGCATGAAGCATTATATCTTGAGTTAAAGATTATAGACAAGTATAAAATATAAAAACAAAAATTAGTTAAATAGTTCCTTGATATCGAGGTAATTAAAGATTATAAGAAGTAACCAATTACGCTTGTATATAATACGTATGTTAATAGAATTATAAAAAACGTATAAGCTAAAGAATAACAGCTTTCTAAAGACTTTACTACTGTTAAAAGAGCTGATTTAGAATACTAGTAAAGCAACTAAGTAAGAGATTAAGGCTTACTTAGAAAGAGTTAAGTTAGTGCTATATATAGCTATTATACTTTAACTAGATATTGCTTACTTAATCTTAAAGCTCTTACATTTCTTTATAAACTCTAGTAATTAATCTATAAAAGTTGTTAAACAGGTAATTATGTACCTCTATTAAATAAGATAGAATGCAATCTAATATAAGAACTATAATAGCCTAGACTTAATAATTCTAGGCAATGCTTTCTTTGCAGATAATTAGAAAACTTGTTAACTATTCTATAAATATATAGCTATTTTATATAGTAGTCTAATATTTTAAAAAGTAGCTTAGCAGACTATAGTAACTATGTTAACTACTAAGGCTAAGCTGCTCGCCTTTAAGCAAACTACTAAAGAGACTATAGCTTTTAAACACTTTTTTATAAGCTATTTCTTAATTTAAAAGAAGTTTAAATAGTTTAGTATCACAATTAATAAATAATTAGGCTTGTAGTTAAAAAAAAATAAGTAAATTAGCACTTATTTAAAACTTGTAAATATATAAAACATGTAGCTACAGCAAGAGTTTGCTAAAAAATAATTTTAAGTTAAGTACCTAGAAACAGCAATTATACTAGCTAATAGACTAACTAAGTTACTTACTTAATAATAGTTTAAAAAGTCTAAGTAGTTACTTAACCTTTAGCAAGTTAAGCACTTAATTAAAAGTAATAATAATTAATAAGAAAAAAATTTGTATTAAGCAGTAACATCTATATACTAGACTAGGTTTTTGATTAATTACTTAGAAGAAGCGGGAGATCTAAGGCTAAACTAACTAGAAACTAAAGACTAGAACTAAAAATAAGCTTACTAGTAAGCATTAGAATTATTATACTTACTAGACTTTATTAATAAGTCTTGCTTAGCCTTTTAAGCCTTAGTAAGCTTAAGTGCGTTATTTGCTATTTTAGCTTAGATAGCTAAGGTCTATAGGTAAGCAGCATAAAGGCGAGAATCTAAATTATTACTTCTATACATAAAATTATAAGATAATTGTTAGCTCACTCTAGCGTATCTATGCCTATATAATCAAGTTGTATAGTAATTAAGGCGACGTTAAAGGCAAGAGCAATTTAAATATAGAGTAAAAGGAGGTAGTACTCTGTAAGAATACTTTTTTTAAAGCGTTAATTAACGCGGAAGATGTAGCTATTACTACTATAGCTAAAGCTATTGTTGCTATAGCTATTGTAGATTATAAGCTAGCTGTTAAGCAGGCTGCACTATAGGTTAACTAGAGTTATATATTGTATTATAAGGCTTATATTTTTAATTAAAAGCGCTTACTAGAGCAGAAGCAGGAGCAGGCAGCAAGAACTAAGCAGCAAAACTGTAGAATAACATCTCTTAAGCGTAGTAATCTTTAGCTAAAGGCTTTTACGCAGAAGGCTTTTTACTAAATATAATACTACTATTAATTTTTTATAGTAAGCAATAATGTTGCTAAGTAGCTTTTGCTTATTAACTTAGTACTTATTATTGTTTTATTTTTAAAAGCTAGTTAGCAGTCTAAGCAGAAAGCTTAAATATTTAAAAACTTACCTCTTTATTTTTATATATAGCTATAAAATAATTAGTAAGATTATTATTAATAGTAGAGCATATATAAAATAGGTAACTACTATAGCAAGTGCTACTCTAACTACTAGTTTAAACTTAGTTAAAGTAGCGCTTAGCGTATAAACTGTTAAGTATTTTCTTTATACAGCGCTTATAAGAAAAAATGTAAAAACATAATAGATTAGCAACAATTTTTAAAAAGCTTACAAGTACTTTTTTCTAAGTAGAGAGAGGCGCATTGTGCTTTGTAAACAGCTTAATAGACGTATATAAGCTATTGCTGTTGTTATATTACTAATTTTATAACGTTGCCTAAGTAGTAATCTACTTTAACTTTTAAATAGACTCTTAAACAGTCTTGCCCTTGCGCTAGCTTAATCTCTTAGTTAAGCTTTTTTGTAAATTAAAAATCGAATAATAACTTAACAAAGAACTTAATTTAATAGGCAAGTTAATTAGTCTCTAAGCTAAGCTACTAGAAGTCTTACAGTGCGCATATAAATAAAAAGGCAGAAGCAATAAACTTTTATTATTTTAAAAATTAGCTGCTTACTAAATTTTACTATTAAATAAGCTTTAACGCGTATAATAATTGTGCTTAGCACTATTTTTATATTGTTAGCGCAGACTCTTTAAGCAACGCTAACACTTGTTACTATTAAGGGCGGAATACACTAGAAAGATTAACAGCTAATTAGTAAAAGAACAGTAAGGTAATAAGGCTTACTATATTAATAGTAATAGGGGTACGTTAGAAATTTAGAAAATTTAGTAATTAATATTGTAGTAAGACGAAAAGTCTTAGAAAGGCAGTAGATGTAATTAGTATTTGTATTAATTACGCACAGACTAATTAAGCGATATTTAAAGTCTATTTAAAATTTTAATATTATAATAGAACTAAGTTGCTTGCTTAATTCTATATAACATTACAATATTACAACAAGGATAAAAGGTTAGGCAGTAGAACTAAGATTGTAGACCTCTTAATTAATAATATTAATTTAGTAAAAATTCACTCCTTGCTTACAGCTTAGATTAATACTTTTTTACTAATCTCTGGGGTGTGTTGGAATATTAACACGCGGATCACCTTTTTAATTAGGTAATCCTAGTAAGTTGTTCACGTGACGGCCCCGCTAGCGTCTATATAAACGGGCCAGATCGTCTTATGTCTCTTTAGTAGTTATTGGACACTTTATTGTGGCCTTAGTAATCAATACACTCATTTCACTCCATCTAATTAATCTTAGTTGCCTCTTCCTAGCTTCACAATTTTGAAATACAAAATTTAGAAGAGTATTATATTTAAGTATAGTTTGATTTTTACCTTTGCATTTTAGATAGAAATATACTACTAATTATAAGTAAAGCGTAGGCTAAGCACAGCCTTCTACCTGCAGACAGACAAGCAAACTAAATACTAAAACTAGATGATAAAGTAATACTTAAGGACGTTTGCTTTAAAAAATAAAATAATTAAGTATTACTTCTACTAACTGTATAATTTGCATACAAGAACTCTATCTATAAATTAACAAAAATAATACTTTTTTATGCAGTATACAGCAAGTATCTATTGCTTACATTGCCTTTTAAGGACAGTAGGCTAGAAGAAGAGGTACTAGACGCTATAAATAAAGTACAGCGCATGCACAGCGCATATACAATAACAAAAGAATACTTTTTAGTAGTATAAGAATACTAACACTATTACTATAACAAGAAACACAAACTAAAAATCTTTTACTAAAAAATCTTAGTTCAACTTAGCATAAAGAACGTTAGCCTAGCCTACTAACTTAGTAAGAAGCTTTCTAGCAAGTTTATAAGACTATTTTAAGTATAAAAAGTAGTTAGAACGCCGGCTTACTAACTTCAACTACTACTTTACTATTATATTTATAATATTCTCTACTTTTCTTTACTAGAGTAATAAAAATCGCGTAGTAGTTAAAGAAATAATACTTAAGCACTAGATATTAGCTTTAAAATAAAAGATATTTAGAAAGTTTAAAAAAAATTAAGAAAAAAAATTAAGAATAGCTAGCTAGAGTATTAGTTGCAATAGGAAGGTATAATAAATTATAAAATACCTAGACTCCAGCATTGCAGTTTAAAAATATAGAAGAACTAATAAAAAAATATAAGTATAAATAAAAATTATCACGTCTTAAACGCACTAGAAGAGTATACTAAATATTATTACTGCGCCCTTAATGCATAAAATGAGGTATCTAAAAGAATAAATTATTAGTATAAAAATTATCTACTTTTACTTATTATTACAAATCTCCTTACTACTACTACTTATTCTATTATTACTACTACTTCTAGTACTACTACTATACGCGCTACCTGCGCTGAGACTGCGCTTGAGCAGCAGCACGCTATTATTACTTAAGCTTTTATTATTATTATTATTACTACTAGCGGGGCTAGCAATTCTAGCTGTATAACTAGTAATTAACAAAAAACTAGCTGCTATATAGCGCTGCTCTACTAAAATTAAGCTTAAAAAATAAGGCAAGGTTATTAGTACTTAATTAAAAACTTCTAAAGAAGTACTAGTATATATAGTAACATAGCAGTAGTTAAATAGTTTATAGTTCAACAAGCGCTAGTAGCACGTAAGCTTAACGCTAGTAGTAATAATAGTAGAGGTAGTTTATAGGGTATTAGCATTAGTAACTATAGTATTAAAATAAAAGCAAATTTAAAATATAATATTTAAATGCTTATTAAGTGCTTTAAGAACTTATTTAGATTAGCTAAGGCGCAGTTAATAAGATAAAGAACTTACTTTAGTATAACTATTATAGTTGCTTTTAGTATAATAGTTATAATAATAATGCTTAGTCTTTTTATAAATTTGTTTTGCTTATACTATTTTATGTATAGCAAGAGTAAGTTGTATATTAAAGAATAAAATTAATAGCTTTTTTAAGTATGCTAAACTTGTACAGCTAAGCATCTTACAAGTAAGACTTTTTTATATACTTAAAATTTAGAAAGTAGACTATAATAAAAATTAAAGGTTGTTGTTAAAGTGCGTAGTAAGTATACTAATATTACATGTTAAGTATATTAAGCAAGAAAAAAACTATAAAAAATATACTAGAAAAGTTCTTTTTTACTGTAGTAAACATTACTTTGCATAAACTACTTATAATTATTATATACTTTTACTTTTACTTTTAAATTTTTTTAAGAAATAAATAATAAGATTTAAAAGTTACTTTAATAATACTATAGAAACTTTAACTATAAAGGTTGCTATATATTTAACTTATAGAGTAATACGCATTTTAAGCGCACGCAAGTTACGCGTAAAACACGCTTCTTACAAAGCTATTTTTATATATAATTTTAGAAGTTTTAATTTAAAGCTATTAGGACGCTAGACTAGAGGGAGAGGCTTTGTCACAGATAGTTGCGTGTTAGCTAGATCTGCTAAGCTTGCTTATTATTAGCTTGCCTACTTGCAATTATGCTTATAAGGGGCTCTTTACCTGCGAGGACACCTACAGGTATTATTGCTTGAAATATACACACGTTATTATTCTAGAGCTATCTTTTACTATCTTCTGTAGTGTGAAGCAAGTACTATTGCCTGAAGCCACCCATTACAATTAAGCAGCTAGGATAAACTAATAAGCAGGAAGATTTTGTAAGTCGCCTCTAAGAATAGGAGAGCCGTGCTTAAATAGTTACGCTGTTGTTGTATGTTTACATCTAAGTATAGGCGCAAGTTGCAGTTAGCGGTAAATAGTCATCAGTTAAGAGAGTTAGTTAGAGGGATATCGCGTATTTTTATTTCTGTCTAAACATGCGACACACTAATTGCGTGCCGGCAATGCTAAACAAGGGGGCATAAGCCCGGATACCTATTATTAGCAATAAATCTTTTTTTACTAAAAAGGTGTCTACAAAATGTGTGGTCACATCAAAAGATTGTCTCAAAAGGCCGAAGCCAATACTTTAAGTATAATAAAGTCTCTAATAACTAAGAAAAAATCCTTATAGTAAGTATATATATACAAGACAAAGCCTCTAACTAGTTACAACTTTATACAGATAACTACCTACTTAATATAAAATATAAAAAAGTTAAAGTTAAAACTTAGGCTCTATTTATAAGCTAAATAAAATTTAAATAAAAAATAAAATGCATTTTTAGAGAAGTAGATGCTAAAACCTAGGCTAAGAAGACAATTACTTACTTAAGGCAGACTACGTCAGTATTAGCATATATAATAGAGTTTTAACAGCTATAAGTATACATTAATTAAAATAATAAAGCACTTTGAATAGTATTTAAAGTAGGCTTGAGAGATAATATTAAGAATAACTTTATACACTATAATAAGCTTAATACACTTTATACTTTAGTGAAGCTAGCTGCTCGCATTAATAATAGGCTCTGAAAACAATATAACTAAAAGAAATACTTTAAACTCAGCCTAGCTAACGTAAAAAATCAACGCAGTAAGTATAATAAAAATAGCGACGCTATTATAACTAGTTAGCTATAAGATAAGAATAAAAACAAAGATATTTATGAAAAAAACATAATAGCTTCTTTTAGAAAGCACGCTAAAAGCGTTATAATAATAAAGTATATTTCTAGTATAGTAGAGTTAGACACTTCGCCTAAGACTATAAAAAAGAACTAGTTTGATAGGCAGGTATTAAGATTAAAATAGTTAAATAAGGAACGCTGAACCTGATTTAAATAAAACTGAATCATAACTTAACTAACTTTAACCTTTAGAAAAATGTATACTTAATAAACAGCTATAAAATTATACTATAAGTAAAACTAAATAATGAAATTTTTACTCAAAGTAAACTTAAGCTAATAGATTGACAAGTTGAAAATAGTGTTATGCTAAGATAATTACCTAATAACTAATATTAAGTATGTAGAAAAATAACGCACTGCGCTAATAAATATATAATTTAAGTAAGGATTATAATTACTAGTAAAAAAACTAAAGAGATTCAATATTGAGCAATATACTAATAACGTTACTTTAATAATCTAGTAGCTAAAGTTAAAAACTAAAAAGCTAAAAGAAGTAAAAAGTACTATAAAGCATAAAAAGTTGTATTAGTATAACTAAAAGCTTAGTTGTAAGTTCTATAAAAAAATATAAGGTAGACTAAGACT
Source organism: Alternaria gansuensis (assembly GCA_009289805.1). Classification (NCBI taxonomy): domain Eukaryota; kingdom Fungi; phylum Ascomycota; class Dothideomycetes; order Pleosporales; family Pleosporaceae; genus Alternaria; species Alternaria gansuensis. The sequence continues at coordinate 5,819 of WBOK01000147.1, read as the reverse complement.
AGTGCTACTACTTAAACTTATAAGCAGACAAGCGTCTAGTAAATAAATATTACTTTTATAAACTTAAGGAAGTAAAGATTTACTACTAACTCTTGTAGACGCAATGCAAGGATAAATGCAACTTCTATTAATAGTAACTTAAAAAGGTATAATAAGTAAATAACTACTACGATATTACCTTATTATTAAATATTTATAAAGTAGTAGACTGCTTAATACATAAAGCAAAGAAGCTAAAGCTAAAAAGTAAGCCTTAAAGTAAAAAATACTTTACTAGAACTTTTTTTATAGCTTTTGTTATAATAATCGCTGCTTACTATACTGTAGCACTGAGTATAGTACAGGCTACTTTCTAAAATAAAAAAGTAAGTAGGCAAAAAAGTAAAATGCTAATAAAAGGGAAGTTATACTAGTAAAGGCATACTGAAAACAACTTTAAAGAAAGTATAAAATACGAATAGTTAAGTGAAGTAGTTGCTTATAACTATATTTATATAAAGTTAGAACTTACAGGCGCTTGTAAATAGCAAGGCTGTTTAAATAATGATTTTCTTATAAGTAGTAGAGAAATATAAAATACTATATTAGGTTAAGAAAAAACTAATCCTAATAGTGCTAGCTAACAAGAAACCTATAAAATATAAAGACCGTATATTATAGTTAGAGACTAAATTAAAGAAGCTATAATTAGTAAGTATAAAGTGCTAAGTAAATATAAACATAATATATCTAGGAGAACTAAACATGTTAATTAATTAAAATTACCTAAGTATATATAACCTTACTATAAATAAGCATATAAGAAAAATACTTAAAAAAGAACTTATATATAAAGTTGCTAGAGTATGTAGGAGGATGCGCTTGATAAATTAAAGCTTACTTTAAAATAAGTATTTAGTAACAATGTGCTATATAAGATTAAGAGAATTTATATAAAGAACTTTTAGAAAATAAAAGTTATCTAGATAAGATAAGTTGTAACTATAAAAGAGGAACTCTTACTACTAGAAATACTAAAAAAGTATTAAGCTAACAGGTTTAAAGAACTTTTGAAAGAAAATTAGGCTATAAAGCTAGTAAACTAATAAGATTAGAATTACAAAATGATTCTAGATAATAAAGCAACGCTAAGGCTAGGACTAATATATATAATATTACTTAAGTATAATGCTAAGCTATGAGATTAAGATGAGAAATATTTAAAAAAAAATTTATCTAATTAGAATGAAGCCTAATAGCTGTACTTAATTTATTTATAAAAAAGAAAAGAAGAAGTAGCAACTATGTGTTAACTTTACAAAGTTAAATAGCATAATATAAAAGAACTAATATTACTTACTACTAATAATAAAGCTTATGAATTAACTTTAGAGAGCTAAGTAGTCTATAAAATCTACTGTTTGAAAAAGATTTTACTAAATAAGAATTCAAAAAAGTTATAAGTAAATATTAGCGTTTAAAATAAATTGTAAGTTATTTTAATATATAGTTATGCTTTTTAAGTTAATAAAGGCACTAGTAACTTATTAATTTGTTATTAATAACGTACTTTATAAGTACTTTACAATCTTATTTCTAACGTACTTAAACAATGTACTAGTATACTCTAATATAATACCTAAAAAACATATAGAGTATATTAAAAAAGAGCCTAAAAAGCTTAGAAATTACAAGCTGTACTTACAGCTAAACAAGTGTAGATTCTATATTAAAAATACAAAATTTCAAAGCTTTGTAATATTTATAATGGTAGTAAAAATAAATGTAAAGAATATTAAAGCTATATAAAAATAGCTAATACCTAGAAGAGTTTAAAGACGAGTAGTATTTCTTACAATTTGCTTACTACTACTAAGTATTTATTAAAGATTACTTAAAGATTACTGCACCTCTTTTTAAAAGTATTTAGAGAAGAACAAAATTTATATAAAATAAAAGATAATAAAAAGCGTTTAACTAAATTAAAAAGATAATTTGTAAAACACTTATACTAAAAATATACAACTTAAAACAAAAAACGTAAGTTAAAACTAACGCGTTAGATTATATACTTAGAGCTGTATTATTATAGTAGTGTATAAATAAGAAATAGAGACTAGTATTCTACTATTTAAAGAAGCTCTCTAGAGTAGAACTTAACTATAATATTTATAATAAAGAGCTACTAAAAGTATATGATTCTTTTCAATAATAGGAAGTCTATTTGTTAAGACTTATGTATTAAATTAAGCATTTTACATATTACTAGAACTTAGCAAGGTTAATAACAACAGAAAAGCGTAAATATAATAAGTTTAATAAGCTAAAATATTAGCTTAGCTTGATTTCATAATCACACACTACGATAGAAAACTTAATAAAGTAGTAAATACTCTAAGCAAAAGCTTTAACTTACGCAAGGAAAGTTACAAAGAACTTTGAAATATTATATTTAGAAAAATGCTAAATAGTAGTTTATATTATAACTAGCTAAAACTAGCTAAAGTAGCTAAAGTAGCTAAGTAGGTAGAAACACTACAACGGCAGTAGCAGCACAGAACAGCTAACTAGTAGTTTAAGCCTAAGAAAGACAGCTCTTAAAAACCACTATAGGATAAGAAAAATTACTAAAATATAGTTGAAAAGAATTAGATCTATATACTATTATTTATAAGATTAACTTTTATTAAAAAACTACATAAGTCTCTAAAATACAGACATGTTGTAATTAAAAAAATAGTTAGGTAACTTACTAAAGTGTTTATAATACTACGCTTATAAGTAAAAGTATAAAATATATTAAGTAACTATTTAGCTTATTACTATTATAAGCTTAAAAACATATAAGCTTTATAGCTTATTATAACCTTTACAGTTACTAACAAAACTATTAAGTAGTAGAATAATAAACTTTATAGTAAAGCTTCTAAAATTATTTAAACTACAATTAGTCTAACTTTGTAATACTATTCTAGTAATTATTAATTAATTAACTAAAGCAGCAAAGTTTGTGCTTATAAGAAAAGCTATTATAGTAAAAAGCTACATGAATAAAGTTATAAAGGTAGTAGTATTAAAGTATAGAATAATTTAAGAGTTGATTACTAATTATTATATACTATTTATGTTTAAGTAATAAAATATATTTTTAGCAAAATTAAGTGTAAAGAAAAAGCTATTAACTAGCTTTTAGCTTAAAATAAATAGCTAAATGAAATAAACAAACTAGATTCTAAAATACTATCTAAAACTATACGCTAATAAGCTATAAAACAACTAAGTTAAACTTTTAACAATAGCACAATTAGCCTATAAAGGCATAAGGTGAGTAATTATAAAGTACTTACCGCACTAAGTAAAATATAGATATAAGCTAGCTGTTTACTAAGATTCAAAGAATATCGAAAGTATTATAGTAAGTATAAAGAACAAAGCCTGCTTAATATAAAAGCTATATAGAGAATTAAGTAAAAAAATAGCTTACAAAAACTTTATAATAGCTATAATAGATAATAAGTAAAAATTAAAAGACTATCTTTTAAAAAAAAAGATCAAGTTTTTCTGTTACAAGAGGAACCGGAGAACTAAGCAACTAAGTAGAAAACTAAAAAACCTTTAAGTAGGACTATTTAAACTTCTAAAGAAAATCAAGAAATTAAACTATAAACTTTAATTACTACTAAGTATACGCATTTACTTTGTTTTTTATAAAAAACTTTTAGAAAGAGCACCTTTAAATACTAAGCTAGCTTCTAACATAAAGTTTAAAGATAATAAGTATAAAGTTAAAGAAATTAAGAACTTTTAAAAAATTAGTTATTAGTAGAAATACTTAGTTAAGTAGTAAATATAGCTAATAAGCTTAAATACTTAAAAACTAAAAGAAAACTTAATAAACTATAAGTTACAAGTACTTAAGTACTATTAAAGATATATAAAGAAAAATAGATTAAGTTCTTTAGAGAAAAAAAGTAATTAAAAAAAGATTAAAAAGAGTGTTAACTTGTAACTAGCTTAAGTTAGTTAATGATTTAAGTAGTAATAGTTTTGTTATTAAAAAGTTTATACTAAAAGTAATGGCTTCGGACTTTTAAGGTAACCTTTTGATGTGACTATACATTTTGTAGACACCTTTTGGGTAAAAAAAGATTTATTGCTAACAACAGGTATCCGGGCTTATATAAGCCCCCTTATTCGGCATTGCTAGCACGCAATTAGTGTGTCGCATGTTTAGACAGAAATAAAGAAAAGCAAGACATAGACGCGAATTGCCTCCTAACTTAACGCGCCTTATTTTACCTATTTTTATTGCTTTACTGCTAGGCGCTCCTAGATAAAGTAAAGCAGCAACACTATTATTGCCTTGCTTACCAACTTATAAACGCGACTATAGAAAGCTAACTTTTTTTTTTAACTTTTTTTTCTTTATTGCTAATTTAACGTCTTGTAATAGCTGTTTAAGCTAGGTTTAAGTCTCTATACTTAGCCCTTATACAATAAATAGAAAAAAAGAGATACTAAAGCAATAGATCTTAAGTACCGCGCTAGTATTAGTAAATACTTTAGAGTTTATGTATTCTTTCTACAACTAGCTAAGTTAAGGCTTAATAATCTTTTTGTATATAAGAATATTGCAGATAAAGAACTTATTCTAGATTTCTCTAAACTTAAAAGTTTAGCTAAGTAGTTAAATTTTAAAATTCTTAATAAATTTAGGTATTTGCATAAGCCGTTAAAGTTAAACTAGATTAAGTACTAGGTAGACAGTAGTAAAGGATGCTCTTTTTTAAAAGAGAGCCTAGAATAAAGACATGCTTGCTGTAAAAGATGTACACTATATTCTAGTATAGTGTATTATATGCGAATTGTTTGTATATAGTGCTGTTTAAAAGGTAAAAAGCAGTAGATAAGAAGCAGCAGCTTTAGCTTTAAAGTATTATAGGCTCCTACAGCGGTACGTATGTATTCTTTCCCTCCTTCATTATATTATATTGCAATTCTATTGCAATCCTACTAAAATTCTATTGCTAGCTATAGGTTGGCAATTGCTGTTAGACACGTTTTAACTAGTATTGTTTTCTAGTACTTTAGCAAATTTTTTAACCCTAATTATTGCTTAGTAGTCTAAGCTTTTTTCCTAGAACTTATCTACCTACCGTGCGAATCTTGTTAACTACACATAATCTTTTTTTTAACTTTTGCGACTAATTATTAGAGGGTAGCTGCTTTTTACTTTTTTGGAAACCTTATTTTAACTACAACAACAACTACCACCTTTGACACCTTAAATAATAAATACTAAGAGTAAAATTTTTTTTAGCTTGCTCTTTTATCTGCTTTTAAAAAATGAAAACAGTAAAATTTTATTTAGTAAATAATTGCTTTTGCGCTTTAGTCTTTAGAAGCTCTAGCTTACTTTAAGCTAGCTAAGCTTTTAGACGCGCAACTTTAAAGTGCTTTTTATAATTTTTATCTTCAAGTTTTGATTACTTTTTTTTTAAAACTAAATAAACTTCACTTTGCTTTTACAAGAATAAAACTAGCATCACAGCTAGTAATAGTATTTATATAATAACAACAGATTTTTGCTTTACACTACTTATAATAAAATGCTATTTCTAAGCCTAGCTTTTTTATATCATTAGTACAAGCGTAATACTTAGAACTACTGTTTTATAAGTAAGAATAGTAGAGGGACAGAACCTCAAGTACAGTTAGAAAAGCGTAAAAGAAACAGGCATATAATATAATAAGCGAGTCGTTCGTATGCGGTACCGTGTGGTGTGGGAAACCCTGAAGGTGAGAAGTAGCAGGCAGGGAGCTTTTATGAAGAAGTATTG